>OZ014524.1:321937225-321954725 GCA_963966055.1 Lathyrus aphaca | reverse complement strand
GATTCAACATCTGAGTCAGATGGGGTGACAGCTTTCCTTTTCTGAGTTTGGACTTTACTCCATTGTTTTGATGGCCCAAAAGTGGCTTTAGCTTTGCCTTTCTTTGGAGAGGCTTTCTTCTTCTCAGGAATTGCTGCTTCAGCTTGCATCTTGCCTTTCCTGGACCTGAGCCTTTTGGCTATGCTAGGTTTAACAGAGGCTATTATCTCTGTATCAGAGTCCTGCTCCAGGTTGACCACTGGAGGAGATTGAGCAGTCTCCTCTTCAGCTGGTTGATCAGCAGGGATTTGATCTTCATTTGAGGCTTTAACCTGTTCCTCAGAGACTTCTTCATCATTTTCATTTGAGGCTTTATTCTGGTCCTCAGTTTGTTCCAACTCAACATCAGATGAGTTCTTTCTCTTATCTTCAGATGTTCCAACATCTGTTGGGACATCTTGTTCTTCTGCAGCTTGAGCTTGTTCTTCTTGAGGTGCAGGCATGGTGTTCAGAGGAACAGAGATCCCACTCACCACTCTTTGTTCAAAGAGAATTTGGTTGACAATCTCCTTGATGGAATCATCCACATAGTGTGAAGATTTTGAGGGCATGTTAGCAGGAGAGGGAATGCCTTTGGCTTTGCTTCGTACTTGATCTTTAGCTCTCTTTGGAGTTCTTGCCTTTTTAGTGTGAGAAACGCTTCCCCTGAGTTCGTCCAATGGGGTTGATTGCATTGGTACTACAGAGATGGGAGTGGCATGAACTACATCTTCCTGGTTGAGAACTTCTTCAGTTGTGTTAGGGTTTTGAGACATTGTTGAGGAAAATGGATGAACAGCTTTAGGGTTTATGATTTCTGAAGGATAGCTAGTTAATGTGATTCGCTTGTGATAGAATGATGAGAATCTTGATAGCTGCTTATAAACAGTTACTAAATAAGTAGCCGTTACAGTACAAATGATTAGGAATGGAATTCCCAAGGATCTTGTCCAGACTGGTTTTGCCATCTGGAACTTATGCCATACAATGTCATATGACATGTTGGCACATCTCATTAACTGCTAAATATCACATAAACAGATTCCAAGTTTGCCCCTTAAGTTCTCAAATTGTGTAGCATCCAATGCTTTGGTAAAGATATCAGCTAATTGCAGATCTGTAGCTACATGCTCCAATGAAATCACCTTTTCTTCTACAAGATCTCTGATGAAATGATGTCTGATATCAATATGCTTGGTCCTGCTATGTCGGATAGGATTCTTTGATATGTTGATTGCACTTAAGTTGTCACAGTACAATGTCATGACATCCTGTGGGACATTGTACTCAGTGAGCATTTGCTTCATCCAAACCAACTGAGAACAACTGCTTCCAGCTGCTATATATTCAGCTTCAGCTGTAGATAAGGATACACAATTCTGTTTCTTACTGAACCAAGAAATCAAATTGTTTCCTAGAAAGAAGCATCCTCCTGAAGTGCTTTTTCTGTCATCAGCACTTCCAGCCCAATCAGCATCACAGAAGCCAGTGAGAATTGGTTTGCAACCATGAAAGTACATTATGCCATAGTCACAAGTACCATTAACATATTTAAGAATTCTCTTGACTTGATTGAGATGACTGACTTTTGGATCAGCTTGATATCTTGCACAAACTCCTACTGCAAATGCAATGTCTGGTCTGCTAGCAGTTAAGTACAACAGGCTTCCAATCATGCTTCTGTATAAGCTTTGATCTACATTCTCACCCTTTTCATCTTTAGTCAGCTTCAAATGTGTGGGGGCAGGAGTTCTCTTATGAGTAGCACTTTCCATTCCAAATTTCTTGACTATGTTCTTGGTATACTTGCTTTGAGAGATGAACATTGAGTCTTCCATTTGCTTTATTTGCAGACCAAGAAAGTAGGTTAACTCACCTACTAGGCTCATTTCAAATTCAGATTCCATCTGCTTGACAAAATGTTTGACCATCTTATCAGTCATCCCACCAAACACAATGTCATCAACATATATTTGAGCAATCATGACATTTCCTTCTTCATCTTTAACAAACAGGGTTTTATCAATCCCACCTTTTCTGTATCCTTGCTTGATAAGAAATGTGGTCAGTCTTTCATACCATGCCCTTGGAGTTTGCTTCAAACCATAAAGTGCCTTCTTTAGTTTGTATACATGATTTGGACAGCTTGGATCAACAAATCCTTTAGGCTGTTCTACATATACTTCTTCATTAAGGTAGCCATTTAAAAAAGCACTTTTCACATCCATTTGAAATAGTTTGAACTTCAAGATACAAGCAATTCCCAACAGCAGTCTGATTGATTCAAGCCTTGCTACAGGTGCAAAGGTTTCATCAAAGTCTACCCCTTCAATTTGAGTGTATCCTTGAGCTACAAGTCTAGCTTTGTTCTTTGTAACAACTCCTTGTTCATTTGATTTGTTCTTATACACCCATTTTGTTCCAATCACATTTATGTCATCAGGTCTAGGAACAAGATTCCACACTTCATTCCTTGTGAATTGACCTAATTCCTCTTGCATAGCACAAATCCAGTATTCATCAGTGAGGGCTTCCTTGATGTTTTTAGGTTCTATTTTGGAAACAAAACAAGAACCTGAAATCACTTCTCTTGATCTAGTGCTCACACCTCTGTTGGGATCACCAATGATCAAATCTTTGGGATGATCCTTCTGTATTCTGATGGAGGGAGGTTTGCTGGATTCTTCTGTCCTTGTATCAGTTTGAGTGAAGTTATATTGATCATTCTTTTCTTCAGCTTCAATCTTGATATCAACAGATGTTCCAACATCTTCTGGGACATCTGTAGGAGCATCATCAATTATCACATTTATGGACTCCATGATAACCTTGGTTCTAGAATTAAATACTCTATATGCTCTGCTGTTTATGGAGTATCCAAGGAAAATCCCTTCATCACTTTTAGGATCCATTTTTCTTCTTTGCTCCCTATCTGCCAGAATATAACAGTTACTTCCAAATACATGGAAATACTTAACTGTGGGTTTTCTGCCCTTCCAGACTTCATATATTGTGAACAAAGTTCCTTTCCTTAAGGTAACTCTGTTATGAATGTAACAGGCAGTGTTCATAGCTTCAGCCCAGAAGTACAGAGGTAACTTTTTGGCATGGATCATAGCTCTTGCTGATTCTTGAATAGTTCTATTCTTCCTTTCAACAATCCCATTCTGTTGAGGAGTGATTGGTGAAGAATATTCATGATTGATTCCTTCTGAAGAGCAGAAATCTAAGAACTTTTGATTCTCAAATTCCTTTCCATGATCACTTCTTGTTCTGATTACACAGCTGGATTTTTCTCTTTGTAATCTTTGGCATAATTCTTTGAATACATCAAATACATCAGACTTTTCTTTGATGAAATTTATCCATGTATATCTTGAAAAGTCATCAACCACCACATAAGCATACCTCTTACCACCAAGACTTTCAACCTGCATAGGTCCCATAAGATCCATATGCAAAAGTTCCAAGACTTTGGAAGTTGTCAGATGTTGGAGCTTTGGATGGGACATCTTGGTTTGCTTGCCTATTTGACATTCACCACATATTTTGCCATCATCAATCTTCAGTTTAGGAATACCTCTTACAGCATTCATAGATATGATCTTCTTTATGCCTCTGAAATGAAGATGACCTAGTCTTTGGTGCCATAGTTTCACTTCTTCTTCTTTAGCTAAAGAGCAAGTTGAAGTGAGACTGAAGTCTTGTGGTTCCCACATGTAACAGTTGTCTTTAGATCTGGCTCCTTTCATTACAACATCTTGTTCATTGTTAGTCACTATGCATTCAGTTTTGGTAAAGTTTACACTGTACCCTTGATCACATAACTGACTTATACTGATCAGGTTAGCAGTTAAACCTTTAACAAGCAGCACATCATCTAGTCTTGGAACATCTTGACAGTCCAAGGTTCCAACTCCCTTGATTTCTCCTTTAGCTCCATCTCCAAAGGTCACATACCTGGATGAATGTGATTTTAAGTTTACTAGCAAATTCTTCAATCCAGTCATGTGTCTTGAACATCCACTATCAAAGTACCAGTCTTCTTTAGCTGATACTCTCAGTGATGTATGTGCTATGTATGCAGTATTTTTCTTTGACCAGATGAGTTGAGATTTCTTTTGATGCCTCTGCCCTGTGTGTTGTTTATCAGCTGATCTCCAAGATTGATTGTTGATTTTGTTCTTGGGTATGTGACTTTGATCAGTTTGAATGCTGGCTTTTGGTCTCCACACTTTCTTGATGACCTCTGTCTTTTGCTTAGGAGATTGCTGATTTCTTTGATGTCTATGCAGCACTTTCTTGGTACCTTCTACTTTCTGCTTGGAAGGTTGCTGATACATCTGATTTGGATATCCATGTAGCTTATAACAATGAGGTTTGATATGTCCAAATCTTCCACAGTGATGGCATCTCCATCTTTGATACTTCTTCTTCATTTTTTTCTTTTCAGAATGTTGAGACATCTGTTGGAACATTATGTTTGGCTTTGTGTTTCTTTCATGATGTTGAAGCATCTGTTGGGACATCTTGTTAGACTGTATGGATTTTGAAGCTGTTTTGCTAGAGCTAGCTTCATCTTTATTTGCTCTGTTAAATCCCAGTCCATTTTTATCCCCTGAGTGCTTATTGTTGTTGAGAATCACATCCAGTGTATTTGAGCTGCTGTTCAACATTCTAACAGATTTGGACATATGTTCCAACTTGGAGTTGAGAAGACTTACTTCACTTTTCAAGGTGTCAATGATTTCTTGATCATTTGCTTTTTCATCTTCTAATGTCTCATTCTGCTTCTTTAGCTTTATAACCTCACTGCATATTTCAGTGCTTCTCTTGTATAGATCTTTGAAAGCTTGCTCAAGATCTGCATAAGTAAGCTCTCCACAACTGGAATCACTATCATATTCACACAGTCCAGCTAAAGCAGTAATATGCTTAGCTAATTCTTCTTCTGAATCTCCTCCTGAGTCTTCATCAGACCAGGTTACAGATAGTCCCTTCTTTTGTCTTTTTAAGAAGGTAGGACATTCCTTCTTGATGTGTCCATATCCTTCACATCCATGACACTTGATTCCTTTTTCTTGACTGGTCTTTTCAGCAAGATTTGATCTTCTGTTAGCATCATAAGTTCTCTTGTTTTCAGAAGAGTTTGTGTTTCTTCCACTGGGTTTGGATTGTCCTTCCATTCCTCTGAGAATCTGTTTGAATTGTCTTCCAAGCATAGCTAGGTTTTCTGATAAGCTTTTACCATTTTCTGATTCATCATTTTCTTCTTCATCAGTATTTGATACCAATGCTATGCTTTTGTTCTTTTTAACATTTGTGTCATTCATTCCCATCTCAAAAGTTTGAAGGGAACCAATGAGTTCTTCAACTTTCATGGAGCATATGTCTTGAGCTTCTTCTATTGCTGTGACTTTCATGTCAAATCTTTTTGGCAAAGATCTGAGAATTTTTCTAACAAGCTTTTCATCAGTCATCTTTTCTCCCAAAGCTCCAGAAGTATTGGCTATATCCAAGATGTTCATGTAGAACTCATGAATTGATTCATCTTCCTTCATTCTCAAGTTTTCAAACTTGGTGGTGAGAAGTTGAAGTCTTGACATTTTTACTTTTGATGTTCCTTCATGAGTTGTTTTGAGAGTGTCCCAAACATCTTTGGCCAGCTCACAATGATGCACAAGTCTGAAAATGTTCCTATCAATGCCATTGAATAAGGCATTTAAGGCTTTTGAGTTGCCTAGTGCTGAATCTTCTTCCTCCTTACTCCATTCTTCTTCAGGTTTCAGCACTTTTGATCCATCTTTGGTGTCTTTGACAGGATGATCCCATCCAACATTTACTGCTCTCCATGCCCTGTTGTCAAGTGATCTTAAGAATGCAATCATTCTTGGCTTCCAGTAGTCATAATTAGATCCATCCAGTATAGGTGGTCTATTTACTGACCCTATATCTCTGTCCATGTTACAGAATTTGTTTTCCCTAGATCTCACCCAGTATAAACAGGCAGGGTGCCTGCTCTGATGCCAATTGAAATTCTGTGATCAGGTATGAGATGTCCTAAGAGATGTCCCAACACTTGATAGGACACTTGACAAATTTAACCAAAACTTAAATAGCAAGAAAAGTAAACAACACAAAAGTTTTTTAACCCAGTTCAGTGTATAACTACACCTACATCTGGAGGCTACCAAGCCAGGAGGAAATCCACTATAAGTAATATTAATTCTAGACTTAAACCACCCTGTTTAATCTATCACTTAATAACTACCCAATGCAATTTCTACCTAAGACACACCTTAGATAAGAGTATCCTACTCACTCCCCCTCAATCACACAGTGATCAAGTTTACAAGTTTACTGAAATTGAAGACATCCTTCAAACAATACAGCTTGATCTTACTTCACAGTTTCAATCAAGTCACAAATGCACTTTTGCTTAAAAGCTCATAAAGTGGTACACAAAACAACCTGCTATTAAAACACTAGACACCCTATTTGGTCTTCTGAAATTCGTGCTCAATTCTATGAGTTTCTGTTGCTTAAATAGGTATCTGTAATTTGGGCTTTCTGTAGAATGATCCAGCCCTAATGCGCAGCAGCTTCCACCTTGAATTAGGGTTTGTTACCTCCTAGATTCTAGGTGCTTCTAGGTCTTCTGTTTTAATCTGAATCTTCAATATAAAACTCCCTACAGATGCGCCTTGTTCTGTTTTTATCCATCATTAATTAATTCCAGATAATTCTCCTTAAATATCTCTGATCAGTTAATCAATAATTAATTCTGGTAGCAGGTCTGAGATGTCTCAACATCTGTTGGGACATCCTGAAAAACTGAACTTAAGTTATTTACACAATGTCCCGACATTTGATGAGACATCCTGAAATAAGTTCATATACTCTGTTTGATAATGTCCCAACATCTGATAGGACATTCTGAACTGAATTTAACATTTCTTGTTTGGTCAAAAATTCTGCCAATTCTTAAACATCTACATATATATATATATATATATATATATATATATATATATATATATATATATATATATATATATATATATATATATATATTTATGTATATATAGCTCAAAGTCAGAATCCGAGCTAGAAGCGATGTGTGTGCCCGTCGTTCGCATGCTGACTAGCAGTAGGGGGCCTTGGCCCCCCAAAGGCACGTGCCGTTGGTGTACCCCGTAAGGTGGAGGAGGCTTGCAGAACACTTTGAAACATAATTCCTATTGAGCGACAGGTAGAATCATTTGCAGATAACTTAAATACGCCACGGGGTATAGTAAGTGGCAGAGTGGCCTTGCTGCCACGATCCACTAAGATTCAGCCTTTGTCGCTTCGATTCGTCCCTCCCACCCCTCAATACATATATACATACATACATACATACATACATACATTAGGGGGCCTTGGCCCCCAAGAGGCACGTGTCGTTGGTGTACCCGTAAGATGGATGAGCCTTGCGGGACACTTTGAAACGCAATTCCTATTGAGCGACGGGTAGAATCCTTTGCAGACGACTTAAATACGCGACGGGATATTGTAAGTGGCAGAGTTGCCTGGCTGCCACGATCCACTGAGATTCAGCCTTTGTCGCTTCGATTCGTCTCTCCCACCCCTCTCTCTCTCTCTCTCTCTCTCTCTATATATATATATATATATATATATATATATATATATATATATATATATATATATATATATATATATATATTATAAGGATATCTTGGTGTTGTGTTTTTCCGTTAGCAAAACTTATGCCCTATTTAGTTAATATATATCTATATATCTATATATCTATATATCTATATATATCTCTCTCTCTCTCTCTCTCTCTATATATATATATATATATATATATATATATATATATATATATATATATATATATATATATTAAGCTGCAAAAAATATTATAATAACTAAATAGGGCATAAGTTTTGCTAACGGAGAAACACAATACCAAGATATCCTTATAATATATATGTATGTATATATATATATATATATATATATATATATATATATATATATATATATATATATATATATATATATATATATATATATATATATATATATATATATATATATATATATAAGGATATCTATGTATATATATATATCTATATATATATGTATATATATCAATCCTGGATTACAAGTCACAATAGAAATACTTCTATAATTCTTTGTTTTTGAGAGTAATACAATGTATGATATCAATACAAGATTGATCTTCTCCTTTTGATCAAAATCCACTTCTCAATATCAATGCAAGTGTTCAACTTGTGAATATGAAATGTTATGAACAATATGAACACTTTGAAATATTTGAAAATATTTGAATTAGAGTGAATTTGATTGAGTGATAATTTTATGAAAATTCTTGGAGGTGTTTTGTATTTTAAAAAATTTCAGAATATATAAGAGTCAAAACACCTATTCAAAAAGGTATGAAAAAGTATGAAATAAATATTTGAAAAGGTATAACATTAAAAAATATTTGAAATTGAAAAGAAACAAATTTTCAAAAATCATTCAGTGTTAACCGGTTAACCAAATGGGGTAACCGGTTAACGTTGTAACGTTAACTGAGATTATTCAAAATTTTGAACCGTTAACCGGTTAACCCCCATTTGGTTAACCGGTTAACACTGTAAAAACTCATAAAAATACTTAATTTTTAAGTGTTAAACCAGTTCCAATTTATTTCCAAATATGTATATGCAATGTATTATCATGATAAAATATTTTGAACACTTGTATATCAATCAAGGAAGTGAGTTTTGATATACCTATACTTTGTGTCCAAGTCTTGGAAATATACGAGCATTTGCACATGAACTTGATCCGCACGAAAACATTTCATTGATGATGCATAGCCTTGATCTTGATCCCTTTTGAAAGCTTGACTTTTTACAAACATGGAATGAGCTTGAATATTGTTTACTTCATCAAAACCTTGAGATTGAAGTATGTTTCTACACATGCGTCCGCTTATTTCGGCCACATGCCCTTATAAATACCCTCTTCCTTTGTAGGGTCGGGTATTCAATTCTATCTCACATAATACTGCAATTTTCCCAGGCTTTTATCTTGCTTTCAACCTCACATTGAAACTTACTTGAGCGTCGAAGTATCTTACAGGTACCCACCACCTATCCTACCACTATTGTTGCTGCCCCTACTGAAGGCCACGAGGATCTGTCCAGAATATTTCTGTACATTAAGATTCACTTATATTTGAGCTCATATCCAAATAATTAATTAATTAATTAAAGTCTAATTAACCTTTTTGGTGTTATTGGATCACTTAATCAATCAAGATTCTTAATTTGATAAATAATTAATATAAATATATACAATTAAATAATATTTAAATATAAAATATTCTAACAATTTCCCATTTGAAAAATATATCATCTTAATCATATCACAGTTCTTTAGTCGTTCATCTGAATCTTATTTATCTTTAAACTTAAACTTTTAAATTTGGTTCATCTCATAAATCAAAATAACCACTACAATTGTCGTCACTGATGTATAACTTGACATAAACCTAACGACTATCACATCAGTGTATTTGAGACATGGATCGTATGGATGAGCGAAATGGAAATTTTATGTAATGTGCAGTACAATAAATATAACCACTATAATTGTCGTCACTGATGTATAACTTGACAGAACCCTAACGACTATCACATAAGTGTATTTGAGACATTGATCGTATGGATGAGTGAAATGAAAATTTTATGTAAAATACAATACAATAAATAATATATTTTGTGACAATTTTCACCTCAAATGAACAATCGAGGTGTAAACCATTACCACACTATTTTTATAAATACACTACCTTTTCCTTAGGTTATGTTGACAATAAGAGAAAAGATTATTACAAACCCCTATTTGAATCTCAAAAAGTATATTTAAGCGTCTTTTATTATTGCTATTTTTATTTATTTATAAACTATTCTCTTGGTTCATCTTGAAACCAAGGTGAAAGATTTTGATCAACCCATTCAAATTCCTACAACTTCATATTATATCAGATAAATAATAATATTTTTGATTTCTCATATATAAGGATATACAATTTGCCAAAGTTGATTTATAATTTTCCCAATTTCTTTTCTTTACAATGATTATAGGGAGTATAATATAAAAACAGTGGTAGTAATGTCTAAAATAAGAACTATAATATTTCAATTAATATCAACAATAAAATCATAAATGGTTTTTACAATATCATTATTAATAAATTAAGATAAGTTTTTTAGAAAAATAAAATAAAAAATATATTACCCTTACAAATACTTACTAAATTTAATATATATTATTTTCATAAAATTTATAAAATAATACTTATATTTTATTGTAATTAGTTTTAAATTATAAAAGTGAAAGAAAATAACTTTTGATGGATCATATATATAAAATGTGTTTAAAATAATTTTAGATTCTTTCTATTCAACGTTTTTCATATCATATTGAATAAATAAACTAAAGACAAACAATAAGACTCATAATTTTTCATCTATAAAGCAATAGCGTTTATAGTTTGCTCAATTTTTGTAGACTAACTTACAATTTTGGTCTCCTATTTTGATCAATTCACGAAATCAAAATCAGTCTCTCTATTTATTTTTTAAACAATTTTGGTCCCTATATCTATTTTTTTTCTAAAAAACGCTGATTTTAAAATGTGACATGCATTTTAAACGAGAGAGAACATATAAAGTATTTTTGGGTGAACGAAGAAGACGAATGAACAAGTCGAGAAAGAAAGAAGATGAAAAAGACAATCGGAGAAGACGACTGAAGGAATAAAACGTCGTAAAAAATACAACGAATAATTAGTCTCTCTTATGCAAAGTCAATAATAATATGTCACATATCTAAGAATTAGTACCCAACAATTTTTTTAAAAGAAAAAAAAAGTAAACATGGAGACCAAAATTTAAAAAATAAATAGGGAGATTGATTTTATAAATTTACGAAAATAGAGAGATTGATTTCATAAGTTTGCGAGAAAATAGGGAGATCAAAACATTTATTTATAATAATGAGCATAGTAAGAATAATAAAAAATAAAGATAATATTTTCAAAATAACTCTCATATTTTTACTAAGATCAATAATTAAATAATATACACATTTTACAATACCATTTATAATTTTATAACAAATTATAATAATTTGTTTTCTATAAAAAAAATTAAGTTAATCAACTAACTAGCATTTGAAACATTTTTAATTCATTATATATTGAATGTTTGATAATATGGACAGAAAATAGAAAAGATTTTGAAAATTTTAATTGATATTAAAATTTAAATTTTATTCAGGACTAAAATAAATATATATCATTAACAAGTTAAATTAAAATAATTTAAAAACAAATAAGTATAAAAAGACCGGAGAATCTAAATAAATAAAAAACTATATAAACTTGTATACTATATTGAATTATAGAATTATTTAAAATTAAACAATTCAATTAGTATCAATTATAATTCAGTATATGTTGTTTTATCTTCGAAATGTATGCTTTTCTCTTTATAAGCATTGTTTTCCAGATGGAGGGACAACAAGTTTGGCATCGTTTTGAATAATTTAAATGCATCGTCCATTAGTTCTGACCGATGGAGACGCATCCTAGCAAGATTTTGAAGCTTAGAGATCCATTCTGGCAACTTGGATAAATTTCCCATGAGTCTCCTTTGGCATAGTATACCTTTTTACATGCTTTAAATCTAAGGTTTCTAGATTTTGGAATTTGAAGATTCAAAACTTAATGGAGGAACTCCGTTGAGACTGATATACTTCAATTGGATCAAACTTTTCAAATCTTTTGGAACTTCAAGAAACCCATCTTGCTCAATAGCAAGCACCTTCAACACCCTGTACTTTGAAGGGATTCTTTTTACAAGGGATTCGGGTAATATTTTGGATGTGAAAACAAACAATGTTTGAACTTTTGAGCTTTCAATACTTTCCATCAAATTATCAGAATCGGATGTTATTGATAGGCGTCGAACAATTGAAGATATAGATGATTGGCCATCCCCACTGATATTCTTACAAAAACTCAAGTCCTCGCATTTTTCAAGGATCATTGCATGCACTAGATCATGAACACGACAACTTTCAGCTCTTTCATCGATTCTCATTGAAACTGCCTGCACCAAGCTTCTACGGGTCAAATCTATTAAATACTCATCTGCAACTTCTTCTAAAGTGTATACGTTATCCTCTTTCACAAACCCTTCAGCAATCCATTGTCTAATCAGCATTTTTGCGTCAATTTTGTAGTCAATTTTGCACTCAAGCTTTTAATTTATGTGATTTAGTTACCTGTTACTGTTATTTAACTATACATGTCAGTGTTAGCTATATAACTCATTAAACAATGCATGTCAATGTTAGTTAGACAACTACCAATATATTTTTTATTCAAGCATGTTGGTTTTCCTATGGCAGAATATAGTTTTGAATGTGCAAATGACTTTGAAACATTCTCACAAAATTTGTAGAAACAGTCTCTGGTTTATTTTCTTAGTATTTATATGAATATTCTTTCTTTTGTTGGCTTTACTTTTTATTTTATTTAATGGCTTAAATAGTGTTTTAGTCCTGGTAATTTAGCGAGTTTTTGGTTTTCGTCCTTGAAAGTTTTTTTTTCCGGTTTAAGTCCCCACATTTCCAAAACGCTTTGGTTTTAGTCCCTACTGTGAGTTAGACGTTAAAAAAAAGGGATGTGGCAGACGGTGCTTATGTGACAGGTCGTTTGGCATTTCTCAATAATCCAAGTGGCATTCTCATTTACACATGTGGATTTGTCATTTTCCTATTTATTCTAGAGGGACCAAATCCAAAATATAGAATCACATTGTGGTCTTTCTTCTTCAAGCTTTCTTCTTTCTTCTTTCTTCCCTATCGTCTCCAATGACATCTTCTTCTTCTGCACAATCTCATCACGTTCAAGCACCAGTTTGTGGTTGCAATAGAAGAATGAAATTGTTTATGTCAAACACTGTTGATAACCCTAATAGAAGATTTTGGAAGTGTCAAAACTCAGGGTTAATGTCTGGATGCAAGTTGTTCATTTGGGATGATGAAATAGAACGAAATCCAGCCAGTGATCTTAAAATTTCAAGTGGTTGTGAGTGTTCTGAAATGTTGAAGGAGTTTGTTAAGGATATTGAGGTTAAAAAAAAAGGAAAAAGTGAAGATTAAGTTGGAGAAGGAAAAAAGAAAAGTGACATTGTTGAAGTTTTTGTTGTTTGGGTCATGGGGGTTCTTCCTTGCTTATCACAAATGGTGATGAATCCCATTTGTTTGTGTCTGTATTTTTGTTTTTGGTTTTTAGTCCCTGTAAAATTAATGTATTTTGACATTTGTTCATGTACCAAATGATTAATGAAATAGATGTTATGGTTTTGGCTAGTTTATGTATGCAATTATCTTACTCCTCTTTTGAATTGTCCATAAAGTACACCAATTACTTATCACAACAATGCTTTAACTCAAAATACACCCATTGTCATTATGTTTTTTATTTTTGTTTTTAGTCCTTGTAATAATAAAGTATTTTTTGAGTTTGGTCCTTGTACATATATATGTGTGCAAATATATGTGTTTAAATGTACACCAATTGACAGTATATATATTTTTAATTGTATGCATAAAGTACACTGTTGATAAAGTACATCATTTGTACACTCTTTTGAATTGTATATAAAGTATACCAGTATATATGAAACTAAATTTTAAGGCTAAAGCCATTGGATAAAGTACACTCTTTTGAATTATATAATAAAGTACACCATTTGTAATCATAATAAACTTTAAGGCTAAAACACACCATTTGTAATCAAAATACTGTAATCAAAATACACATTAATGTGTAACATTGTATCATAAAGCACACCATTTGTAATCAAAACATAATGGTTCAACTGTAATCAAATTACATAATACAAAACAACAAGTCCATTGTATCAGTCAAAACATATGTCTACAGTTTCCATGGTTGTGCAGGGCTACTTCCTTCTCCCTTGAGTTTCTTGCACTTGAGTGCCCTTGTTCTATCACTTCTCCTCAACTCTAACTTCCTTGCAACCTTTTGTTTGGGTTGTTTGGGTTGTTTTGCCTAGAAAGACACAATAAACACAATAGAAACAGAATATATTAGGCCAAAGAAAATACATAGATGTCAATTTACAAAACAGAAAACAGACACATTAATAACAGAAAACAGAAACAACATTGTTTACAAAACAGAAAACAGAAAACAGAAACATAAAACATTACAAAACAGAAAACAAACACATTAATTTACAAAACAGAAACATAAAACATTACAAAACAGAAAACAGAAAACAGAAACATAAAACATTACAAAACAGAAAACAACATTGTTTTGCCTGGCAGACTCACCTTTTGTTTAGGAAGTGCATTAACATGTTCTTTAGGAGGTTCATCTTGAGGCTCTTGGTCCATATCACATTGTGTATCTTGCTGCTGTTGTTGTTGTTCTGAAGGAGGTTCATCTTGAGGCTGTTGTTGTTGTTGTTCACTTGGAGGTACATCTTGAGGTTGTGGTTGTTGCTGAGTTGGAGGTTCATCCTGAGGTTGTGGTTGTTTCTTTGGTTTTTTCTGCAAACAGAGTAGCACAATCAATACATATAGTAAGAATACATGATTCATGTCTGTAGTATGAATACATACCTTTCTTTTTTGAGCTTCAGGGTCAGGCACCTGAACTGAACAACTTCTTGCATTGTGGCCATTTCCACTTGAGTTGGTACAACAATAAGATGTCTGTGTCCTTACCTTGTTTGGGTCTTCATCAGGTTCCCTCCTCCTTAATTTCTTTGGCCTACCAGGGCCTCTTTTGTAGGATGGAGGCATCATTTCCTCAGTTTCAACCTCAGGCCACATGTCTTGGCCATTAATTGGGCTAACATTGAAATCATAGCATGCCACATATGTTTCTTTTGAATAACAGTCATCTACATAGTCTTCTGGTGGTTGGTTTCTAAAGCCTAAGGCAGCAACTGCATGTCTACATGGTATGCCTACCAATTCCCAAAAGTTACATGTGCAAGTTCTTTTAGAAGTGTCAACTATGAAACTATGTTTGCTATGGATATGTTCAACTTGCCAAATAGTATCCCAGACCAGTTTGGAAGCCAATTACCAGCATTTTCTACCTCTTTATCTAACCTAAATCTAGGTCTTGGCATTATCCTATGTTCCCACCTATCAACTTTTTCTCTTAAGTTAGAGTTTCTAGTCATAAGGTAGTTTCTTATCCATTCACACATGGTTAAGATTGGTTTATCCCTAGCAACTAGTATTGTGCTATTAAATGCTTCAGATACATTATTCATTAGCACATCACATTTGGGATAGAATGAGAAAGCATGCTTACACCATGATTTTGTAGGTATTTTGATCAACCACTCCCAAGCCTTAGGATGTAATACCTTCAACTCTTTCATTTTTGCTTCCCATGCTTGAATGTATGTGGCCTTTGCTGCAGCCATCATAAAATCCCCGATTTGTGTGCCACCACCAAACTTCTTTTTGAAATTGGCATATAAATGCCTAAGACAAAGCCTATGCTCAACCCTCTCAAACATCTCTTCAAATACAGGAATTAAGCCCTTGAAATCATTACAAGAAAAATAATAAGGGACCAAATCAAAACACAACTACATGACTTAGGGATGAATTTAAAAAATCAAACATTACTTAGGGATGAAGTTAACAAAAAAAGGAATTGATAAGGTACCTTTTGCTGGTCTGAAATGAATACCCATCTTTTGTCTTGTCCAATGTCTTCCAAAAGCAATGTCAGGAACCACCTCCATGACTCCTTTGTCTCAGTCTCACATACACCAAAAGCCAAGGGGTAATATTGGTCGTTAGGGTCCCTTCCAACAGCAACAAGCAAAGTGCCTCCATATTTGTTCTTGAGGTGACATCCATCAACACCAATGAATGGCATGCAAGCAGTAGTGAATCCCTTCTTTACTCCATCAAAGCAAAAATAAAAGCTGCCAACTACTCTCACTCTAACCTTGTCATTTTTCACATACTTTATCTCTCTTCCATTTAATACTGACCATTCAGTTATTGCATCCTTAAATTCATGCAAGGAAAAAAACTCCAAACCAACTTTGAACTTGTAATCCTTGTGCAATTCCTCCATCTTAAACCTAGGATAATTTGGTCCAACCTCTTTATCTGATGCATCAGGATCACTACTGCCTAGATCTTCACTTAAATAATTAGTGTCAACCAAGTCATTATCAACACTAACTCCACTTGATGAACCCCTAGTAACTTCAACATTTCTTATCTTTTTTGGAGTAGCCCTATGTTTCCTTGCAATCAGCTTAATCCTTCTTGATGGTTTCTCTGCAAAGAAAAAGCCATCATCCTTGCCAAGGGCCCTATCTTCCTCACTGTCCTCAAATGATAAACAATTATAATCACTATCATCACTGTCATCATTGTCATCAAGATTATCAACATTAGCATCAACCTTGGCAGTTTCATCAACATTTCCTTCACTTTCAGCACCATTGGCATTGGCAGCAGCATTATCATTGACAGTCTCATCAGCATTTCCAGCATTATCATTGACATTTCCAGCATTATCATTCACATTTCCAGCATTATCATTAACTCTATGCTCAACAAATAAATCCACACTACCACAAGTTTCAACAGCTTTTTCATAAATATTAGATGCATCCCTATCACTAATTAGCCTTGCATGTTTACCCGATACATTGTTATACCACCATAGAGAATAATCAGTGGCCTCAAGGTTGCAAATATCTTTCACAATACCAGTTGCTTCAAAATAGCTCCACCTATCAGGGTCTATCTCTACTTCATGTTTAACCCCACCTAAGTAATACACCACACTATCCCTAACCATCATTCCCCCATAATGAATGTTCAGTATAAATGTCATACCTGAAGTTGATAAGTCCCGATGGTCAGTCCTGTTGGTCAGTCCCGTCGTCTTCAATGTATGAAGTTTACTTGAAAATTTCCTTGAAAACTCTACAATGGCTGAAAACCTAACTTTGTAGGGACGAAAGTGAGAATGCTAAAATAACCTTTCATGTTCCATTTTGTGGTAGGAAAATGACAAATCCACATATGTAAATGAGAATGCCACTTGTATTATTGAGAAATGCCAAACGACCTGCCACATAAGCACCGTCTGCCACATCCCTTTTTTTTTAACGTCTAACTCACAGTAGGGACTAAAACCAAAGCGTTTTGGAAATGTGGGGACTTAAACCGGAAAAAAAAACTTTCAGGGACGAAAACCAAAAACTCGCTAAATTACAGGGACTAAAACACTATTTAAGCCTTATTTTATTTAGGGTAAATTATCTCTTGTAATAAGGTCTTGCAACCCTTGAATAGAAGG
>OZ014524.1:321857225-321932225 GCA_963966055.1 Lathyrus aphaca | reverse complement strand
TTTCGACGCTACAGATCAGCTTAGATAGGTTGTGGAACCTATTGGCATGCTTTTCTTTGCTTGGGTTACTTTTTACAGTTCCATTTTTCTATGTGAATGATCCCGTCAAAGGGGAGGAAAGTATTCATAGCATATATTTTTTATATGATTGCGTTTGGTGCAGTGAAGTTGTATTCGCTCAAAGTTCAGTTTTTTGATCAATTTTGATGACTTTCCATTGTGGCTGTTATTATGTCTTTTACATGTTCAACAATTGGTTTTGGTCCTAGTTTTTGAAAAAGTTTTGGAAAGTAAAAATCATGCTGGAACCATTATTGGAATAAACGATGTGACAAAAGTTAACAGAAATTACTCTTCATCAAGAGTCATCAATGGATAACAAAGAGTTCATAGAAAAATTACTCTTCATCAAGAGTCATCAACTTAATAAAAAGCCTAACACAAAAGCCTAATAAAGAGCCTAACAAGAAAAAACAGAAAAGAGACTTAGAGTCATCAATCTCCTGCAGTTTTTTAGGATGTTCTTTCTTCGATCTGCTGCTTCTCCTCCCCCAACCATGAGCTTCACCTATCCAAATATGCCTGGCAATGAAACTCAGTACATGGCCATTTTGTTACAACAGAGTCAACAGGGTCATCCAAACACCACAATTTCTATTGGATCCTCCTCTTCTCAAAAGTATGCACAAACTCAGCAGCTAGTAGATCCAATGGTGGTGGTGGTAGTGGAAGTTTGCAAGGTTTTCCTGTCACCAAAAACTCACCATCATAAATTCTACAGACGCAACAACATCACCCCTCACCGTTATCTGTATCAACCTGCAAAACAAAAATCCATAAGAACTAAAAGGAAAAATAGAAGAAACTGATAAAAAATCAGTTGTAGAAATAGTTAGAGAGGATAACAGAAAGTCAGTGAAAAAATTCAGAAATAGAACTCTTTTCTCAATCCCTCGACTCTGCAGAATGCCTCCATCTGCAACAACAAAGCAAACAAGGGTTTGGTGAACACTCAAAGAGGAAAACAAGGGAGTAATTCAAACCAGAAAATCAAAATCAGTTACAACTCATAACCAAATTCTAACTGAAAATAACAAATCCTTAACTGAATTCATAACAGAAGTTAACTGAAATACCTGAAAAACTCCAGAAGGATCCAAAAAACCAGCTTCTATAAATCAGAGGCATCACCAATCTTCAGTCCTCTCTTCACCATTTTTTTCTTCAATCCTTCAACCATTTCTCTCCTTCACGTTCAATCAGTTCTTGAACCATTCTTCTTCTCCCACACAATTTCCATTCTTCAACCTCATCAATCTCAATATCCCTCACCTTCTCTTCTGCCTCCATAACTTTATCCATTACAAACCATTCTTTTTCCCCATCTTCTCCAATACAAACCTCTCTTCCTCATAACTCTTCTTCTAAACCTCAAACCGCAGCCCCATCTTCATCTACAATCGGCATCGATCCTCATCACCATCCATAAATTCAATCTTCACGCTACAAGAACACTTCAACCTTCATATCCTTCAGCAAATTTGCATCGTCATCAACCTTCGTCGATCTTTGTTGTGCCATCTTGTATCCTCTTCAATCTTTCTTCATCAACGAAAACAACAACCTGCAAAGAAGATAAGGCAAGTTGCGATTTCAGACTCTAAAGACACGAACAAGAACAAGTGAAGAAGAAGCCAGATTGAGTAGTACCTGAAGGCGTCTGCGTATTGCTCGAAAATCTTCATGAAATCGTAGTCGACATTGTAATACCTAAAAATTTGCCTCATATTTATTCCCTTTACTGGCATATCGTTTCGCATTCATCTGCACTTCTCACTAGGTCATTAACATCATGTTAGTGCATTTCATGGATTCACAAGGAATGTGATCAAGGACATAGGAAATTATGGTTTCATACCTTATTCGTATCTATCAGGGATTTAACTTATGGAAAATATTCACTGGCGCATTTAACCCATTGTTAAGGTGTTTGATTAGATTTGCTTTGAATAAGAGTTTTGGATCTTCTTAACATCTCAAGTTGTATTCTTCGTCATTGAATATCTCGAGGAGAATTTGGAGTTCTTGTTCATGCTTTGATTTGAGGGCACTTTATCAATTAAGGTTTAAGGAGAATGCACAATTATTGGTTTAGTTGGAAGGCATCATTCAAGATCGAGCTCAAATTATCAGAAGAATTCAAAGTCTTGGATTTATTCTCCTCAATAATGATTCATAATCAAGGTTTAAGTTGATGTTTGTTGCTTTGGACACATGATGTTAAGATCAGGGTCTCGTGCAATATCAAAAACTCACAATCATGCATTTCATTGGACTTCTAAGACATGGGAGCTAGAGGTTATTCGAATCAGGGTTTTCTATATGTTGTGAGCTTCTGGGGCTCAAGTTGAAGCAAAGGTTTAAATTCCTCAATAAAATCTCTCTTGTGAAGATTCATTCAGCTACAAGGCTTACCTTTTCCAGGGCGCATTAGGGTTTGTTCCTTATTCAGTGTTCTTGTTCAACAAGAAAGGTGTGGTTTATTAGTTACCATGTTCAGGAAGTTATGCATTAGTTGTCAAGACTTTAATTCATCTGAAGGTCCAGATTTCTTCATTTTTCTCATGAGTAATTCAAAGTTTTTGGAATTTGATTTTAGTGTGATATTTGGATTCAATTCAAGATTCATTCACAATTAGCCTCATTTCTCAAGAGTTAATCCCATTTGGTTTCTCAACTCATCACCATTACCATGACAATCATAACTCAAATTCAAGTTGGTGCAAATATCACAAGAAATATGAAACCAATTTCCACCTACTTTAACCAATCATCATTTTAGGCCCGTATCCAAATATCCAATTGTCCATTTTTGTCCATTTTTCAAATTCTATTCATATTGTCTTTTTGTTTCTAACCAAGTTTTAGTTTTATTAGTCATAATTCTATCCAAAGTTTGAACATCCATTTTTGAGTTACAATCCAAAACCAATATCATTCTTCTTTTAAACCATGTGAATCCGATACCATCTTATAAAAAAAAACTAAATGCCAAAGCCCATTAGTCGTGTCTCATTCAAGCCCAATAAACATCTCAAATCCTAGGCCAATTACTCAATCATTTGTCAAAATAAAATTTGAAAGATTCTAACAGAAGTAATGAAAAGAGAGGATAACCATAACAGTGTATGACAGAAAGTTCAAGGGAAATTTGGGTGCATAATAATAATAACAGAATTCAAATTAGAAAAGTGGAACAAAGGAAAGTTTCATGAGAAGGAAGCGATACAAGAGGGCTCAAAACCTCAGAAATCACATTTCGCATTTCACTCATTCTCAAAGTTGTACAAAAAAAATCATAAAAAAAAAAACATTGAAGTTCTCATTTCTCTCAACCAAACATCATTCTAACATCCCAAACACCTCAAGCATATCCCGTATAAACTTCTGTATGCATTAGAACCTTGCTGAAACCTCCCAAATACCATAGCCAAACACTTTTCTTCACTAGCAAGTTGACTTGGGCAGAATGATTCAGAGCACTTCAAGGAATTCAGTGGAGGTGTAGGAACCGTCAAGCTACTTCGGGAAGTGATCTAAAGAGGATCACAATTTCACATTTTTTCGAATGGAACCCTTTGATCCTGTTGCATCCAACATCAGTTCTCCATCACAAATGATTGTGATCAAATCACCTTCTAGATCCAGACTTAATTCTGCAAAAGAAAACAACTATAAGAAAGTCAGAAAAGAAAAGAAGAGACCAAGACCAAACTCAAAAGAAAGAATTCAGGCCAAGCAAAGTTTCAAATAGAAATCACAACTCATATCAAATAGTAACATATTCCCCCAAAGTTATAACAGAATTCCAGTTAACGAAACTAACTCACAGCAGAATTTCACAAAAAAATCCTAACAAAATTTCAGTTAGCAATTCATAACAGAAACTCAAAAACAAAAATAAAAAAAAAAACTCCTAACCGAAAATAACTTATCTTCCAGAAGGATCCAGAAAATCAGCAGCTATAAATCAGAGGCTCTTCACCATTTTCCAGTCTTCACCATTTTTTTTCCTCCAATCTTTTCTTCAATTTCTCCCATTTTTTCCAATTTCTTCTTCAATTCTTCTGCAACCTTTTCTGAATCACGTACACAACCTCCTTCATGATTCCTCAACCTTAATATCAACTCTTATTCACCATAAACTCCTTTAATTCCTCTTCAATTCGGCACCATCATCAACTTGTGGAATTCACATCAAACAATCAACAAGTTACAACAATAACAAGAACCTGAAGGTGAAAAGCGAAGAAGGAAATTTCTCAGGAGCATAACCTAACGGAATCGAAAATTGTAAAAAGGAAAGGGTCATCTGTCAAAACTTACATTTCAGAGACGGATTCTCTGAGGTCTCTCTCGTTGCTTCATCAATCCTTTTGTATCAGAGATTCAAGTGCCTCAATCTTCAACAGCTCGAAGCCATTATCGCTCAATCTCGCATCACTAGCTCTTCTTTATCACTTGGCCGAAACAAGTCTTCAAGGAATTCCAAGGAGCTTCACCATAACTCCTCAATCTCGGCTCTCGTATCCTCTTCGAAAATCTGCAACATGTATCTTCGTTAACCTGCAAGGTACACAAGTAGAGATCAGTAATCCTATATTCTTCATCTCCTTGTTCTCTTGTTATGTTTGATTAGAGGTTTCGATGAAGTTTGAGTGGATACGCGGCCTTTAGGGTTTCAGATTTTGTGTTTTGGTAAGAGTTGGGAAAAATTAAAAACCATGGTTGAACTCCATAGTCTTAGGAGGATAGGGTTAGGTGTTTTTGGTGCGGGGGGAGGTCGAAAGAGGAGGCCGCCGGTGCTGGTGTTTAGGGTTAGGAGAAGGGTTCGAAGGTGAGAAGAAGAAGATGAAGGTGTTATGTTCGAAGATTGATGATGGTGGGAGTGAAGAAGAAGAAGACAAGTGAAGGAGATGAAGAGGAAAAAGACGGAGGTTAGGGTGAACCACGGCGGGATAGTGAGGAAGAAGAGTGGTTTAGTTTTTAGGGTTTGTTGTTTACTGGATTTATTCGTTTTAATTTGTGAAAAATGATATAAAAAACAATTAATATTCATCAATAGTATTTAATCTAATTGATGTCCATTAAGTTAATTAATTTCAACATAATCTCCATTAATACCTCTAGAATCCGTCACAAATCCCACCATTAAGATAGGATTAGGTAGTTATGGAGACCCTCAGCCCTACCGGCGGTGACACTTGTCACTGTCCGGTAGGCTATCTTGTTTTGCTTTCCAAACCCCCTCTCTTAAGCCCATCATGAAAAAATAGCATAAAAATATTGCCCCCTACACCTCCCTTTAATCCTGCGAAGTTAGGCCCTTTTGTTTTGCTATCCGCACCTCCCATTCTAGGCCTATAACGAAAACAAACTTAAAAAATCTACTTCCTACACCTCCCTTAAAGCCATGCGAATTTGGGCTTTTCTACTTTGCTATATGCACCTCATTTCTAAGCCCATGTAAAAAACAACATAAAAACCTTGCTCCCTGCACTCCCCCTCAATACTGCGAAATTGGCTCAGCCCTGTTGCTATTTTCACCCTTTTTTTTAAGGCCCAACACGGAAATAACTAAAAAATAATGCTTAGCCCACCCCCTTTATTTCTCTTAGATTTTATTTTTTAGTTTAGCTATAGTTTAGAAAATAATTCAAATAAAATAGGAAAATACTTAGAAAAATTCCGAAAAAAAATTAAGTAGATCATTAATTCAATTTAGAAATGTTTAGCATTTTATTTTTCTGAATTTGCTTTATTTTTGAATTAATTCTGAATTTTTCATGTAAGTAGTTTTAATGAATTTCCTTCAACTGTACATAAATTTGTAGATTATATTTTTTAGTCTTCCAGTAACTTTTTTGGCCCATTCTTTTTACCATAGTTAGAGGACTCATAATAGTACTTAGTGTAATTTTAGTAGATTTTTTAAGGCATTTTATCTCAGATTTTAGTGGCTTAATCCTTAGAAAATAGTAGCTAATCATTAGGTAGAAATAAATGATTTTTAGGCATAGCAAAATTCTGATTTTTTAGGATTCTTTTTAACACAATATTATAGGTAGTTTTAGGACCCTATAGAATAAATCTCATAATTTTTCCAGAACTTTTACTATTTTTTAGGATATTAATCTTTAGGCCTTTATGCATATAAATTCCATTAGTTTAGGCTAGGATATTAAGTTTCATTAAAAAATAGTTTAATTAGATTTAATCCTAGGATTTAATATGGATTTAGACTAGTTTAGATTCTGATTTTTTAGAATGAAAATATTAGGTAATGCCCTTAGTTTAGAACTTAGGCTTAGGATTCATATTAATTAGACTTAGAATAAATTTAGGACTATTTTAGGTTTATGTCTTTAATTGTTTTGCTTTGAATTTTATTCTTACATTCAAATTTTAATGCTTTGTATATTGATTGATATTTCACTTGAATAGGTTCCCCCTTGACTTTAGAATCAACTTATCTTTCTTAGGAAGTAAGTTGCATTCTAGTAGTTTCTAAGTTCTTTCTCCATTAGGTTTAGAAACCTCATT
This sequence comes from Lathyrus aphaca, assembly GCA_963966055.1. Lineage (NCBI taxonomy): Eukaryota > Viridiplantae > Streptophyta > Magnoliopsida > Fabales > Fabaceae > Lathyrus > Lathyrus aphaca. The sequence goes on along the minus strand of OZ014524.1, from coordinate 321,925,622 downwards.
AACCATAGGACCTCATTTATAAATAAACAAAAATTAGGGTTGTTTCTTAGTCCCCATTAGATTTTGCCTTTTGCAATTTGAGTCATTCTTTCTCATCTTCAAACAAAATCCAAAAATACCTAACAAATAAATGAAAGGATTCCTTGTGTATAGCCTTATTCCATGAAGCACTTGCACTCATTCCATCTTGGAGTGGTGTAAGCTTGTCTATCATGATGTACAAGTCTCATCAAGGGATTGTTTCATAAAAAAAACAAATTCAAAACATTTCTCTTAAAAGACAAAAAAACAAATAATAAGCGACTATCCTGCGGGAATTTCTCTTCTCATCTCATTCATTCTAAACGCGAACTCGCGACGACTTGTCTCGCATGCAAGACGGTAAAAACGCTCATACCAGACGAGCCTGCAACAGCTGAGCATAGACATACACAGTTCCAGCTATAAAAAACACAAACAAATAGTTCCCGCCTTAGTTAGGCGAACTACGTCGACTCTGATCCTCATTATCCCGATGAGGTACGTAGGCAGCGGGGTAGGGCCTATTCGAGCACATTCTTTATTTTCCCTACATTTTCCCCATTCTTTCTTTTCTTTCCATTCCATTTCCATTTCTCATTCAATTCCATTTCCAGTTAGCAGTTCATTTGTTCAGCAGCATATTATTTCTCACCCTTTGAAACAAACAAGCAAGCGTGGATCCCGTCGGGTACGACGGACGATCTGGGGTGCTAATACCTTCCCAAGTCGTAACCGACTCCTGAACCCAGATCTTTGGTTTGTAGGACCTTGTCCTTTCCTTCTTCCTCAGGTTTGTGCAACATTACCTTTCCCGTTCCTTCGGGATAAAAATGCATGGCTGGCGACTCTACCTTTTCCGCGCCACTTTCGCGTTTGTACTAGGATGAAAATCCCAGGAGCGATAGCTGGCGACTCTGTTGGGGATCGAACCCAGAATCTCTGGTTTCCCTTGTAGAGTCAATCCTAGCGCCTGTTTGTTTTTGCTTTCTTTGGGTGTTTATATGTGTGTGATATTTACTGTTTTCATTTACAGTTTACTTTACAGCTTTATTTACTGCTTTCAATATTTATTTTCCATGCATCATATTATATTGGACTGTCTGGCTGTGCTGGTTTTCATTTTTTCTGTGGGATGGGGTTACTGTGAGATGAGCTCGTAACCGGGGCTCGAGTGCACCCTAGGACTTAGAGTGGTTCCACTTTGGCTTCATGGCATCTTGCTATGTTGGTAGTAGTGAGTTCCACACCTTGACTTGCGACCTTCTCGAGAATGTATTGATACCAGAATCTTTCTGGGTTAATACGCTACCTTGATAGTTATGTGCAGTCAAGGGACCGATCATTGAGAACCTTTGTGGAAACATCCCTCTCCAATGATGACAGTGGCAGACCACATTTGTTGGCAAACCCACTCGCATCCGAGGGCCCACTGGGAACTCGCATAGGATGGCCTGGTTCTCTCATAGGAATCCAGTCAAGGAAAATTGTTCGTATGACGATAGTATTGTACCCTTCGGGATGAATGTACTATTGTTTCTCGATTCAGTGCTTGAAGCTGAGGACTTATGAGGGATGCTTGTTTTTCCGGACTCAGCTGAGACCTCCCTGAGTAGTACATAATGCCAAATTAATTCCCTGATTTGGTCATGAGCCATTTCTCGGAAATGGTGAACGTATTATTGCTATTCGGCCTCGAGAGTCCGTGATGTTTGACCCGAGTAGCACACCTGTGAGATTGGGAGGGGTTTACAGGTTTGCAAGAACCCTAAACTTCAACATACCATCATATGCCAGTGATATGATCTTATTCTGTTAATTATGGATTCTGAAGTCATGAACTCCTGATCAGAGATACTTGTGATGATATTGTGGCCTTGCACAGACACTTGATTACCTGATTCACTACACAGACACGTCACTGATCACATGCCTTGCCTTGCATAACATCATGACATCATTAATCATTTTGTGTTCTTTTTATTCTCAGGGTTCATTACCTCATAGGTCCTGGTCATATTTGTTGCTTCAACATGGAGATTCCGAGAAAGAGAAATGTTCATTATACTTTCCCACAACCAGAGACAGAGAGCATTTAGGGATTGATTATCTTGATGGGTGACAAAGTCCTTTATGTTTTCAGAAAAGAGTTTGGCAAGATACTGGATTATGTGAGCAAGCCCACAGTTGACCAGAGGGATAACTTGCATTCTTTGTTGCAATTCTATGATCCACAGCTGAGGGTTTTTATTTTCCCTGATTACATCCTGGCACCTACATTAGAGGAGGTTTCTAGCATGATGCATGTTCCTATTAAGGAGGGTGTGCCTTATTATGTTTCAGAGAGGATCCCTTCTCATGAAGATATCACTGTTTCCTGTCATTTGAGTATGCTCAGACTCAAGATGGGATTAGAGGCTGGCCAAAGTAAGGGGATCCCTTTGGACTTTCTTATCACAGAGGCACATGTCATGGTAGTGGGAAAGAAATGGGCAGACTTTAAAGCATTGTTAGCCATGATAGTATATGGAACCAGTTTGTTTCCAGGAGAGAAAGGGTTAATTAGCATGGAGGCCATCACCATCTTTGTCAAAAGAAATCCTGTACCTACATTGCTAGCTGATTTTTACTATGGAGTTCACCACAGAAATGAAAAGAGGAAGGGACATGTAAATTGTTGCGCTCCCCTATTTGCTGAATGGTTTGTAAGGCAACTCCCTAAATCAGGACCCTTTCAGGATTTGAAACAATCTTGGAAGTGGTCCAAAAGATTAATGGGCTTAACCTCAGCTGACATTGCTTGGGGATGCAATAGAGATATGGCAGGCAGAGAAATGTTGGTCATTTGTGGTAGCTTTCCAAATGTGCCTCTAATAGGAAGGAAAGATGGGATCAGCTACAATCCTATATTGTCCAGGAAGCAGTTTGGTTATCCTTTAAGGGATGTACCTTTGATTGACGATGCAGATGAGTCTTTATACTTTCCAGCTGAAGGAAATTCCAAAATGAGCATACTAGTATCCCAAGCTTGGGAAGTTAGGGTGATGAAAGGGAAGAAAGACTTTGGAAGAATGGATCCTAACACTTATGATCCTTTTGCCAGCTGGTTGGAGGATCGTGTGAAGACCCATTTGCTACCATTTTCTAGAGAGACACATCTCTACCCTAAAGAGGTAGCACCCAAAACTTCAGTGCCTTTGCAAGATTATCAAAAGTTGGAAGCTTTGGTTCAACAACTTAGGTTAGAGAATCAAGAAGTTTACAATTCATGTCAGAAACTGAAGATGCAGAATCAAAAGTTGGAAGAAAGAGCTCACAAAGCTGAAGAGATGGTTAGGCTCAAGCAGCAAGATTTTCAAGAGAGAGAGCTTTATTTCAAGAAAAAGGGATTAGCTAAAACTCACAAGGCGGCCCAGCGCCGGAAAGAGAGGAAGGACCTGAATGAAGCCAATGAAGTTGTTACCCTATGGCAAGAAAAATGGGAAGACAATTTGAGGAAGCAAAAAGAGCTGGACGTCAAGCATAAGCTGGAAATCAAGAGTCTTCAAGATTCTTTGGACGGACAGAGAGAACTCCTTCAGAAGGCTTATCATCAAGAGAAGGGTCGTCTCCAACGTCTAGCAGAAAGTCAACAAGCAGTAAAAGAAGCTCAAAAAGAAATAGAAGACTTGAAATTGAAAGCTGATGTGAAGAGGTCAAAGGTCGAGCCAGGACCAAGCAAAGAGAATGAGACGACTTTCCTGCAGCAGATTGAAGAGTTACATGCTTCATTTGATACGAGGGACCTCCTCATCCAGAGACTCATCCAGGAGCCTGATCATCCGAATATCGTTCAGTTGTTCCAGAATGTCAAGCGTCTTAGCTGGAGGCTGCAAGACTTAGAGGTCCCTAGGGTTTAGTTTCATGATATTGTACTTGGATTACCCACATGCTTGTTGTGGGACTCCTTTTATTTTGATGTACTTTGTTGCTCTTTTGATTGGCACCCTTTGGGGACTTTGTTGTTTCAAACTTCAGTTTATGTGATTGATCTTGTTTTGAATCTCTTATTCGTTATTTGTTGCACTGACACGGGGTAATGAGCACCAATTCTCCACGGCCATCATTGTATTTGAATATTGTTTGGGTCTTCTTCCCAATTATTGTTCTCTTTATGGCAGGACCGGAAACAGGGAAAGACTTGGGAATAAAAGGAACACATTGCATTGCATACGCATCATTTGCATTTCTTCTTTGTTTTTGCTGGTTTTTCTACAGGATGCTTAATTTATTTGTGTTTCAGGTAAAGATTGCGAGAGCTGCCAAGACCCGGCATCTCCGACAAGATATCCCACGTCGCTATGCAACTCGCAGCAATCAGAGGACAATCATGGATGCTATGCAAACAGAGCATAATGAGTTTCACACCAGAATGGGAGAGTTCATGACCATGATGCAAGGGATGGCTCAGGGACAACAAGAGTTAAGGAATGCAATTCAAGGGCTCAATCCTCCCCATACTAATACTCCTGTGACCACTTCTGACGGGAAAGGGGCTCATTCCAACACCAACAATGGCCCAGGTGGACCTCATATTCCAGAACACGGCACGACAACTTTCGTTCCAGTACAAGACAGACAGGAGGATCAATTCCCTTATTTCAACAATGACATGGGGTTCGCTGGAGAAGGAAATCTTAATGATTTTTTGGTGCTTGCTGAGAAAGTCAAAGCCCTCGAGTGTAGAGATACTTTGGGGATAGATGTGGCTGACATGGGCCTAGTCTCCGGGGTGGTTATTCCTCACAAATTCAGGCCGCCTGTTTTTGACAAGTACAACAGTAATTCCTACCCAAAGACTCACTTGCAGGCATTCTATCGGAAGATCGCTGCCCACACTCGGGATGAAAAGCTCTGGATGTACTACTTCTAGGATAGTCTCTCCGGAGGGTCCTTGGAATGGATATGAAGCTAGAGAGAAGTTTTGTAAGAAACTGGAAGGAATTGGGAGAAGCATTCCTCAAGCAGTATCAGTATAATATTGACATGGCGCCCAGTCACACCCAACTTCAGAGTCTAACTCAGAGGAGCTCAGAGAGTTTCAAAGATTACGCACAGAGGTGGCATGAAATGGCCGCTCGAGTGCAACCACCTTTGTTGGAGATAGAAATGGTAGACCTATTCCTGGATACCCTCCCTGGGAATTTCATGGAAATGCTAGCTGGATGTTCTTCAAGTGGATTTTCGGATATCATCTTGACTGGCGAGAGGATAGAAAGTTGGCTCAAGCAAGGGAAGATTCATAACGGAGGCGCTTCAAGTTTCGGTATTAAGAAACCCTTCATGAAAAGAAGAGAAGGAGAGACTGGTGTAGTGTACACGCAAAGGGGAGGAATCAACAGAGGATTTTATCAGCAAGTGGCCCCTGTCACTATCTCAGCTCAACCTGTTCAACAGCAAGTCCAACCACCACAGCCGCAACGCTTGCAAGGGTATCAACAAAGAACTCCCCGTCCATACTATTCTCAGAGGACCAGAGAAAGGCAACTTGACACTCCGCCTATGTCCTATTCACAACTTCTGAAGAATCTCCTCCAACTCCAGTTGGTTCAAATCATAACTTTGCAACCCCCGAGGCCGGGGCAACTTCCTGAAGGGTACAATACAAATGCTAGATGTGAATTTCACTCCGGAGCTCCCGGACATACGACGGAAAACTGCAAAGCCTTGAAGTATGTAGTTCAAGACCTAGTAGATTCCAAAGCGATTAACTTCGCTCCTACTCCTAATGTAATTCAGAACCCCATGCCTCCTCACGGAGGTACGGTTGGGGCAGTTGATGAAGGGGAGAATCTGAACTTGGTATGTGATGTCAACAACCTGCAGACTCCGTTGAATGTTGTTAAAGTTTGCTTGTCAAAGAAGGGTATCTTTTCTGGATGTGAAGAAGATTGTCCAGGATGTGCTAAAGCTACAAATGGATGTGAGCAGTTGAAAGATGGAATCCAAAGTATGATTGATGAGGGAATGTTGCAGTTTGACAAGATTGTAAAAGAAAGTGAAGTCTCCACAATAACTATCTTCTACGATCCATCTCAAGTTCCTTCACGGGCCCGAGCGACACCGATAACCATCACCACTACAAGACCAGTAATGTATCAGAGTGATAGAGCTATTCCTTGGAATTATGGTGGTGAAGTATACTGTAACGGCCAGAAGCAAGAGTTGGCCACGTCTTGTACAACCCCAACTCAAGTAGAAAATGTTGGAGTGGGGGGCTTTACTAGAAGTGGAAGGTTATTTGCGCTGGAAACACTAAGAAATAATGTGATACCACCCAGAGACACCGCAGAAGCTCAAGCTAGAGCGAGAGGGAAGCAACCAGTGGTTGTCAATGATCCTGCACCAGCAACTGATCCAGATCTTACTTTCGATAAAGAAGCTGAAGAATTTCCGAGGATTATCAAAAAGAGCGACTACAAGATTGTGGACCATCAGCAGCAGACTCCGTCGAAGATTTCCATCTTGTCCTTGCTCATGTGTTTTGATTCTCACAGGAAGGCTCTCCTGAATATTCTGAACAAGGCATACGTGCCTCAGGATATTTCGGTAAATCAGATGGAAGCGGTAGTATCCAGCGTCAATGCCAGTCACGGATTGGGTTTCACGGACTTGGATCTAACTTCTAAAGGGCGTGCTCATAATCGGGCATTGCATATCTCTTTAGAATGTAAAGGTGCAGTACTCTCTCACGTGTTGGTAGATACTGGATCGTCGTTGAACGTCTTGCCTAAGAAAGCACTGATGAAGTTGGATTATGATGGAGTAGTTCTAAATCCTGGCGACCTAGTAGTTCGAGCATTTGATGGGTCGAGGAGATCGGTGTTCGGGGAGGTGGAGTTACCAATCAAAGTAGGTCCGCAGATCTTCAATACCACGTTCTACGTAATGGATATACAGCTTGCATACAGTTGTTTACTCGGAAGACCTTGGATACATTCTGCAGGAGCGGTATCGTCCACACTCCATCAGAAGTTAAAGTTCGTATGGGAGGGTCAAATTGTAACTGTCAGTGGGGAAGAAGATATTTTCGTTAGTCATCTGGATTCATTCAAATATGTGGAGATGGATGGAGAAATAGTTGAGACTCCATGTCAGGCTTTTGAGCCCTTGAAGAGTGAACAAGCATCTGCAGTGGCAGCTTCTCCTGAAGAACCGAAGAAGGGGGTTTCCATAGCCTCTTAAAAGCAAGTGCTTGATTTGGTAGAATTTGGGGTACGAGAAGGCTGGGGCAGTCCAGTAGAAGTGCCAGGGAAGAAATATATGTTCGGAATTGGCTATCATCCTGGGAAGTCATCGTATGGACCAAATGCTAAAGGTTGTCAGAGCCCGATCACTTTCACGAGTACGAGAGTGGTAGACTACGGAAATATCAGTGTTGTGCAGGATGACGCAGTCGATAGTGACTGTGACCTAGATGAATGGATCAGGCCTGCCGTTCCAGGGACTCAACTTAGCAATTGGACATCATAAAGGCTTATTTCGGTCACCTCCTTCGAAGAGTAATAATTTTTTGTTTCTGTTTTTCCTGTATTAAAGCACTATGTCTTGCCCGGGGCATAGTGGCTCTTTGTAAGGGTTCATTTGTTCTTAACACAATCATAAATAGAGCTGACGTTTCACATTCATTCATGTTGTTCTCTGTCTTTCATTTTTGCTTTTGTTTTTCAAAAAGAAAGAAAAGTTTTAAAATGGAAATGTTTCTCATTTTCTCAAGTTGTTGCTAAAGCCTTGCATGAATCACCATTCATGCAGGTGCTCGTCACCGGATTTTATCAATGACGACCTTGTTATGGCTGAGTATGACTTCGACAATCCAATTTATCAAGCCGATGAGGAAGGTGAAGAGGATTGCGAACTACCTGAAGAATTGGCCAGACTGCTTAAACAGGAGGAGAAGATGATTCAGCCGCATGAAGAAGTTGTCGAAGTAATAAACCTGGGTACTGAAGAAGACAAGAAATAAGTCAAGATTGGGGCTGTATTAGAAGAATATGTCAAGACTCATTTGATCGCTATGCTTCGAGAGTATGTTGATGTCTTCGCTTGGTCCTACCAAGATATGCCGGGTTTAGACACTGACATTGTGGTACACAAACTGCCTCTCAGAGAAGATTGTCCTCCGGTAAAGCAGAAGTTGAGGCGCACATGCCCATATATGGCAATTAAAATAAAAGAAGAAGTACAAAAACAGTTTGATACTGGCTTTTTTGCCGTGACCAGTTACCCTCCGTGGGTTGCCAACATTGTGCCGGTTCCCAAGAAGGACGGTAAAGTCAGGATGTGTGTGGACTATAGGGATTTGAATAGGGCCAGCCCCAAAGATGACTTCCCTCTACCTCACATAGATGTGCTCATCGATAATACTGCTCAGTTTTCCGTGTTCTCCTTCATGGACGGATTTTCCGGCTATAATCAGATTAAGATGGCTCCTAAGGACATGGAAAAGACGACCTTCATCACTCCTTGGGGCACCTTCTGTTACAAGGTCATGCCATTTGGTTTGAAGAATGCAGGAGCCATTTATCAGCGGGCGATGGTGACGCTATTTCACGACATGATCCATCATGAAATCGAGGTTTATGTTGATGATATGATAGCAAAATCCCAAACGGAGGAAGAGCACTTGGTTAATCTAGCAAAGTTGTTTGACAGACTTCGGAAGTTCAGACTGAGGTTGAATCTAAACAAATGTACCTTCGGGGTCCGTTCTAGCAAGCTACTCGGCTTCATTGTTAGTGAGCGAGGAATTGAGGTTGATCCAGCCAAGGTGAAAGCTATCCAAGAGATGCCTGAGCCGAAGACTGAAAAGCAAGTGTGTGGCTTCTTAGGGAGACTAAACTACATTGAACGGTTTATTTCTCACCTAACGGCCACGTGTGAGCCTATCTTTAAACTTCTGAGGAAGAATCAGGCTGTTAAATGGAACGAAGACTGCCAGCAATCCTTTCACCGAATCAAAGAATACCTGCTAGAACCTCCAATTATTATGCCTCAAGTGCCAGGGAGACCTTTGATTATGTATCTTACCGTGCTTGAAGGATCGATGGGATGTGTGCCGGATCAGCAGGACGAGTCTGGTTAAAAAGAGCACTCCATTTATTACCTTAGCAAAAAGTTTACCGATTGTCAGACACGTTACTCACTACTCGAGAAAACTTGTTGCGCTTTGGCATGGACTGCTCGCCGACTAAGATAGTACATGCTGACTCACACTACTCTCTTAATTTCCAAGATAGATCCTGTGAAATACATCTTTGAAAAGCCAGCTCTGACAGGAAGAGTAACCCGGTGGCAGATGATACTAACAGAGTACGATATACAATACACCTCGCAAAAGGCAATCAAGGGAAGTGTATTGTCAGAATACTTGGCTCAGCAGCCAATCGATGATGATCAACCCATGAGGTTCGAGTTTCCGGATGAGGACATCATGTTCCTCAAGTCGAAAGACTACGAAGAACCACTTCCGGAGGAGGGGCCAGACCCTGAATCCAAATGGAAGTTGATGTTTGACGGGGCTGTGAACATGAATGGAAGTGGAGTAGGTGTTGTTATCATTTCGCCAGAAGGGGTCCATACACCTTTAGCTGCTCGGTTGACTTTCGAATGCACTAACAATAAGGCGGAGTATGAAGCTTGTATCATGGGGATTGAAGAGGCAATCGACTTGCGAGTCAAAAACCTCGAGATCTTCGGAGATTCTGCTTTGGTGGTAAATCAAGTCAATGGCAAATGGCTGGTTCATCAACCTCGTTTGATTCCTTACAGAGATTATGTCAGGAGGCTATTAACTTTCTTCACTAGAGTCAAGCTGAATTATGTTCCTCGAGATGAAAACCAATTCGCTGATGCTTTGGCAACTTTGTCATCCATGATTTAAGTTTGTCAAGAGAATTTCGTGCCTCGAATTACGGTCTCCCGTCTTGAAAGACCCGCTTATGTCTTTGCAGTCGATGATGGTGAAGATAACAAGCCTTGGTATCATGATATCAAGCAATTCCTGAAGGCTCAAGAATACCCGGCTGGGGCATCCAGTAAGGATAAGAAGACCCTTAGAAGACTGGCAAGAGGTTTCTTCTTGAATCAAGATGACGTGTTGTACAAGCGAAACTTCGACATGGTGCTGCTCAGATGCGTGGATAGACACGAAGCAGACTTGTTGATGCAGGAGGTTCACGAAGGCTCCTTCGGTACCCATGCCGGAGGACATGCTATGGCCAAGAAATTGCTGAGATCGGGATACTATTGGATTACCATGGAATCCGATTGCTGTAAATACTCCCGTAAATGCCACAAGTGTCAAGTTTATGCCGACAAGGTCCATGTGCCTCCGAATCCGTTGAGTGTCATGTCTTCACCATGGCCGTTTGCTATGCGGGGCATTGATATGATTGGAAAGATCAAGCCGACAACTTCTAATGGTCATCGCTTCATCTTGGTGGCTATTGATTATTTCACGAAGTGGGTCGAAGCGGCATCTTACACCAATGTCACTAAACAAGTGGTAGCCCGATTTATTAAACGAGACATCATTTGCCGGTACGGAATTCCTGAAAGGATCATTACTGATAATGGTTATAATCTCAACAACAAGATGATGGTTGACTTGTGTCGAGATTTCAAAATAAAGCATCACAACTCTTCTCCATATCGCCCGAAGATGAATGGCATCGTCGAGGCAACCAATAAAAACATCAAGAAGATTGTGTAGAAGATGGTTGTGACATACAAAGACTGGCATGAGATGCTACCATTTGTGTTGCATGGGTACAGAACGTCAGTACGTACTTCAACAGGGGCAACCCCGTTCTCACTGGTGTATGGTATGGAGGCAGTCCTACCAATTGAAGTGGAAATCCCCTCGTTGAGGTTGATGATGGACTTTAAGCTAGATGAAGCTGAGTGGCTCCGATCCAGATATAATCAATTGAGCCTCATTGAAGAGAAACGTCTAGCAGCTGTATGCCATGGACAGTTGTATCAGCGACGGATGAAGCATGCTTTTGACAAGAAGGTGCGACCACAGAGGTACATGCCAGGTGACTTAGTGCTGAAAAGGATTCTTCCTCCTCTTAAAGATCACAGGGGCAAGTGGACACCCAATTATGAAGGACCGTTCGTGGTTAAAAAGGTTTTCTCGGGTGGAGCCTTGATGCTGACTGTTGCACCCCAAAATTTGCCCTCACAAGACAAAACTTTGTGTACTAAGAGGTTCACAAGGGTCACAAGGTTCACAAGACATCTCATGAGGTTCACAAGGTTCACAAAGTTCACAATTAGTCAGAAGATTTGACATTTCCCTCAGACAATGCATCCTCCTAAGCAATGCATCCTAAACTAGGGTTTTGACTTTAATCAGGATAAATGGACTTCCAAGACTTCAAGTGAGCTTCATAACATCTTATATGTGTTTAATAATCCCCATGACAAGTTTCAAGACTTTTCCCAAAGGTTTGCTCAGTCATATGATCAAATAGGTTAAATTCAGTCAAAGCAGTTAAAAAGTCAAACTGAGGTCAACTGTGGTCAAACCAAAGTCAAACTTCATGATTTTTTGCCAACATCAATTATATGAAGTAAAATTCATCATTTGATCAAGGGTTGATTGTCGCTCCCGATAAATGGGAAATGGCCCAGATAAAGGTACAGACGCGAACGGTCGGCGAGAGAGGACAATGAGAACACACAGTAGTGAACTCACTGGAGATGAAAAGAGTCGCCAGCTAGGCATTTTTATCCCGGAGGAAAGGTAATGCTGCATAAACCTAGAAAGATATGGATAAGATGGTTGCGAACCAGAGAGACTGAGAAAGGGGGTCGGTTACAACCTGGGAAGGTATTAGCACCCAGATTGTCCGTCGTACTCGACGGGATCCACGCTTAAAAGATTTGTGTTTTAAAGGGGTAGTGTCAGTGCAATCTGTGTATAGAAGAGCTGGAAAAGGATGTACAGGTGTCAGTGTAAGAGAAGTGAAGTGTATAAGTGAAGTGTCAGTGTAAGGACAAAGATGAAATGCTCAAGATAATGAGGCTAAAAAGAATAATGCTGGAAGGAGGGGGGAATATACAAAGACTTTTGTTCGATAACTGTTAAGTTATGCCTACGTATCCTCTCGTGCAATGAGGAAGTCAGAACACCGTAGTTCGACCCAAAGAGACTGAAAGATGAATTAACTTATGAATTGCTTACTTGCCTATGCCCAAGTGTATGACCTGTCTGGCTCAGGTGCAAACTGTCTTGCATTAGACGGAAGAAGCAAGTTCTCGTTTATGAGTGAATGAGATGAGAAAAGAATCCCGGAGGAGACGATTATTATTTGTTTTTAAGTTTTCAGTCTTTTATTGCTTTTGAAAGTTTGTCATAAGTTAATGAGCTTAAGCCTAAACCAATGGGTAAGTAAACTCATCACATCTTCCCTCTGATTAGGGGTAATGAGAATACCTTAAGTGTGAAGTCAGATTCTCACACTTAATCACCTTTGGTGTAGGATTAAGATCATTAACCTACTTGTGATTATTTAGATGTTTTTGGTGTTTTTGTTTAGTGTTGAGTAATGAGATTAAGCCATAATCAGGGATTAAACAGACTCATTACACCATCCTAATAGAAGGATAATAGATGAGAATGTTTAAGCTGAGGAAAGCTCCTCAACTTAATCCATGATTAGGGATTAAACTCATGACAAAACAAGCCTTTGATTAAGTGGATTTTATTTAATGATATGATGATGAAGTGATTTTTAGGATTTGTAAGACAACTTGAGGGGGACTTGTCCATTAACACTAGGGTTAGTCCTTCTTAACCACTTAAGGAAGAATTAGAACCCTAATGCAAGGCCCAAGTTACAAGTGTGATGTCTTGATGATTATTAAGATGGATTAATTAAAGGAGTTAAACACATTAAGGGTTTAACACTTAGGATTAAAGTTATACACTCCATCCTAATAGAAGGATGCAGGCATAAGCTTAATCACAAAGCCTTAAAACCTTTAGGGTTTAGTCCCTGATTATGAGTTGAGGAGAGAAGACTCAAAAGAGACACAAAGGTAAAAAACTAAGTGGGGGACTAACCAAAACCCTAATCATTGTCATGCTTGGTTGTTCCTAAGGTTTGTGAGGTTTACAAGAACAATCTTCAATGGAACCACCAGGAAGCAGATGAAAGGATCAAGAAAAGCAAAGTAACTTGCTTCATTCAAGAAGTCAAGTCACTTGAAGAAAGAAAGTAAGAAGAAGAAGAATGAGCAAGCTCAATCTCAAACACATAACAAAATGCAGCCTGGATGCATAAGAGAGATGAAGAGAAGTTATGAGAAGTGAAGGCAAATTCACTTCTCAAATCCACTTACCACCTGAAAAGTTTAGTGAAAGGAATGCAATGCAATGCAAAATGAAATGAAATGACATGATGAGAAACAAAACCAGAAGCACATATGAGATGGTAATGATGCTACAAGATTCTACAAACATGAAACAACACATGGAGATGATCATACAAACTTATGGATGCAAATGGAGCAGATTAAGAAACATGGACATACATGAAAAGTTATGAGATGCATATGGCATACAACATGGCAAATGCAAAATGTAATGATCAAGCATGCTTTCAATATGTCTTATGATGTTAACTGAATCAAATGGATGCACAAAATGTCATGGCAAGTCAAGGTATGAATGCAAATGCAAGATGGATGCATATGGAGGCCCAAATTAGGATTTATGATCAAAGCATCAAACACAAACCAAAATCAGAAGCAAACATTAAGATAAAAAATTGAAAATGCATTCAAAGGATCCCTAATCCTATACTAACTCACTGCCCAAAGGGGAAGTTCTAACTCTTAACCAAATTCAAGTTATGATTTTCCTAAGTTTCCTAGGGTTTTAGGGTTCCTTAACAAGAAAAATGTCAAAAAAATTGAAAATGAAAGATCAAATCATGACCATTTAATCCCAAAAACTACATGCTAAACACAATGCAATGCAAAAAGAATCAAAGTCCAACTCTTTAGGGTTAGGCAGAAATGATTTTTTGAAGTTTGGATCAAAATAATGCATAAAAATGATTTTAATTCAATGAGAAATTCTCAAAATGCATCAAGATCAAAAAAGAAATTTGGTTTGAGAGTTGGACAATGTTTCTAAATGTTTTTAAATGTTTCATGAATTTTTTGGTGATTTTTAAATACCTAAAAGTATTTTTAATTAATTAATTCTCATTAATTAATTAAAAAGAAACTTTTAAATATTTAAAAATACTTTTTAAATGCAAAAAATGAAAATAAAAATATTTTTATGTTCTGAAATTAAATAATAACTTGTATAAAAAATTTCAGAATTTTTAAATTAGTTTTGCTATTTTAAAATAAATGAACAAAAGAAATGCAAAACAAATGAATTAAAATTAATAAAATGAAAAGTAAACACAATGGATGGCCAGGATGGATTCTGGGGAAGAAGCTGTTGACTACGCGCGCAGATCAAAGGTCCACATTCAAACTTCCTAATTCTGATTTATGAATTAATTAATTGAGATTAGGGCTTAATGAGTGCATCTGGGCCACTCAATCACGCGCCAAGTCAACAAAGTCAAGGGATCCAACGCTTAGCATTCAAACTGCACTAATTACAGGGATTAAACCCTAATTATTTTCAGGTGGCCGGAGAAGACCTTCGGTCGTCTTCTCCGGTGGGAACCCCACCTGAAAATTCCTAAAACCTTCAAAACGCAACTAAAATGAAATCTAAACAAACAGAAATCCTTCCCACACTCCACTGAATCAAAACCCTAAGCTAAAACTCATTTATCTTTCCTTAATCGCATGAATCGAAACAAAACATTTCTTAGGTCAGGGAGTTTCAGAACATGATTAAACTCTTATTTCTTCACCATTTTCAAAACTAAAGACATCAGAGCAATCAGTGAATCATGAAGAACAACTTAAGAACTTTAAAAATCATTTCTGGAAAAAAAGTTCTTGAGCTACATGAGTTTCGAAGCTTTCAATTTTGCAACTTTCTGTCCTCTTCCTTTGATGCAAACCACTCCTTTTGGTCCCTTGATGATGTCTGGATGCTTAGAAAGAGTTTATGTTGGCTGGTTTGAGAGTTTGAACAAGTTCTGTTCAAGCTCAGGTGGGAATCGTGTTTTGGATTCAGGCTGTTTCAGGCAATGGTGAGGGGTTCTTTGTGATCAGGGTGATGAGTGGAGAAGGTCTGTGAAGTTTGCTTATGTGTTTGTGGCTTGTATGCTGAGTTTCGAAGGGTTTTGCTCTTGAGAGTGAAAATGAGAATGTATGTTCTTGCTGGTTTCAGGCCCTTGTGTTATGTTGTTTGGCTTGCCATTTGTTTGTATAAACAATGCTGATTGGTCAGAGGATGTGACCTGCCCTTTTTTGATAGGTTTAGTAGCTTTTGCCAAAATGTCAACTTCTTGTAAGAGAGGCATGGGTCATGTTTCAGCCAAGTACAAAGGGTGTGGGCTGCGCAGCAAGGTGAGGGAGAAAGGCTAGGATTGGTCAGCAGGCTAGGCAGCAAGTGGATGAAGTGTTATGATGGTTTTTGCAAGTTGGTTCCCTTTGGTTCTCATGGAAAAATCTTGTTCCAAACACCATAGAACATGTGATTTCCTTGGTTCAATCTGAACTTTAGGACTTGTGTGATGCTTGTGTAATGGTTTGATATCAATTAGAAGTCACAAATGCCTTTGATACAAGATTTTGCAAATTTCTCATTTGGTGCCTAACTTGAAAATTAGTGATTTTAGCCAACTTTGATGCACCATAACTTTTGATCCAAGATGAATTAGGTCATGTTCTTGCACTTTTTGAAAAGGGAAAGATCTAATCTACAACTTTCATGACCAAAGTTTTTCCATTTGAAACATTTTTGGATCAAAAAGTAAGGGTTGAAAAAGTTGCATAAAATGACATTTCATTAAAAGTCAAACTTGCCCTAAAAAGTCAACTTTGCAAAAACTTGTAATCCTTGAATTCTGTGAACTTCTAACTTCTTCCATGATCAAATAAAGATCATATACACTCAAAATGATGAAGATCACCCCTTGGTTGGGTCATTGGGGGCCTCAGATGTCCTAATTTTGCACTGACTTGTCTGAAAAGTCAACCCTTGATCAGATGACTTCCCCATGGAATTTCTTCATGAAAATTGATATGCATACTCCCTATACCATATAGAGACCAATAGAAACAAGAATGACCAAAAAATTTGGAGTTATGGCCTCTGAAACCAAAACCCTAGTTTTAGGTCAACTGTGCAGTCTAGCCTGACTCTGCTTCCATACCAATCCCAGTTCTTGTGATTCTTTGGAATTATTGACTTTGAGAGGATGTAATATGATATAAGAACATTCATGGACCCCTTTGAAGTGATTGGTGTCCTTTGGAGTGGCTCAAGAAGCTCTTGGGTTGCTCAGCTCACAAACCCTAGATGCAGATGACTTTGAAACAATGCAGTGAGTCAAAAAATGTGATATAAGATGCTATGATTGTGTTTATGCATATGAGGTGATCACAATCCATGGTGTGAATGGGTGAGGGCAAATTTGGGGTGTTTACAGCTGCCCCTATTCAAACATGAGTTAGCTGTGCAGGATGTAAGCGACGGCTTATCAGGCAAGCAAGATAACTTGTGGTTGAATACCAAAGACAGTCCAAAATTTGCACTCACAGAATGAAGAAGAAAAGGGATATAGATTGTAAGAGAAAATAAAGTATATTGTAAAGTGAGGGCGACGGAGGACGACCGTCGAGCAGAGGACGACTGCTGGGTAAGGAGCAATGACGAGGATGACCGACACGCTGGGGAAGGTGTATGAAATAAAACGATGACGGGGACGGCCGACATGCCGGAAAAGTGCGGAAAATAGGGCAATGACGGGGACGGCCGACATGCTGGGGATAAAAGGGATTATGATGGGGACGGCCACCATATAAAGCTGTAAGATTCTCTGGGGATTAATGAAACATGACGGGGACGGCCATCAAGTTCACAAATCGAAGTAACCAATGATGGGGACGGCCATCGGGCTAAAAGAAAAGGGACCACGACGGGGACGACCATCGGGTTAAAGAATAAATGAAATAAACAGATGATGAGGTACGATCATCAAAGGTGAAGGACGATCACCTAGCAGGGGACAGATGCTCTGTCAGGGTTAAGATGAGGGACGATCATCTAAGGTGGAGGACGACCACCCGGCAGGGTACGGCTGCCGAAAATATCGCGACATAGGACGAATGTCGGATAGAGAAAGTCAACGATGGGGATGGCCATCGGATGAGCATGATGGAGGACGACCATCAAGAGGTGGAGGACGACCACCTAGCAGGGGACGGCTGCACTCAGGGTTTGTCATGACATAGGACGAATGTCAGATAACCAAAGATCAACAATGGGGACGGCCATTGGATAAAATGATGAAGGACGATCATCAACAGGTGGAGGACGACCACCTGGCAGGGGACGGCTGCTAAATATCAACGATGGGGACGGCCATCGGATGAGCATGATGGAGGACGACCATCAAGAGGTGGAGGACGACCACCTAGCAGGGTACGGCTGCTCTCAAAGTTTATCATGACATAGGACGAATGTCAGATAAAGGAAAAAAAATGCTTCGTTGTTCATCTACTGGGGAATAGTAAACACGGACGAGTGTTTATATCCAAGAAACAAAAGGTATAAGTGTTTAGATGTTTGTGTAAATTAAAGATGCGGACGAGCATCCTTAAGACTATGATACGGACGAGTATCAGGTAGAAACAAGTACTGACACATGTTCAGAGATGATGATACGGACGAGTATCAACGGGTTAACAACGAACACGGACGAGTGTTGAATCTGAAAGAATTCTTCTGGGGAATAGTAGACACAGACGAGTATCTATATTCAAGGAGACACAAGTGTTTGACGCAGTGTATGGATTAAGGATGCGGACGAGCATCCTTAAGATTATGATACGGACGAGTATCATGTAGAAACAAACGCTTGACGCATGCTCTGAGATGATGATACGGACGAGTATCAACTGGTTAACAAAGAACACGGACTAGTGTCGAATCTGCGGGGATATAAATGGTGTATACAAGATACGGGCGAGTATCTGTATAAGTATGATTGGTATATATTTGAGTGTTCTGCCGGTGAGGGTGACACTGACGAGTGTCGAAAGGGGAACAGTATAGTATAAACAAGTATCTGATATACAAAATGTTTAAGTTACTGTGCTGGGGAGAGTGATATGGACGGATGTCAAGAAAGTTATATATAAGTATATGTGAGTGCAGAGGGAGTGTCTTTGGCTTTCTGCTGGGGATGTGACACGGACGGGTGTCAAAGGGAGTATATACTGGTGTTTGTGAATGTGAGGCAACTGCTTTTGCTGGGGATTCTGGGGGATGTTTTCTGTATACTGATGGATTGTCATTATACACAAGCGTTCGATTCAAAACATGGCTTATGATTATGCTATATGTTTGATTTTTGCCGTAATGCTCCGTTTTTAGACGGAATGCTACGCTTTGTGGGGTGAATTGATGCGAATGCCATGATTATGCAAAGATACCAAACCGGGATTCGGATCCCGATGCCGCGAAGATCTCTGGTCGATCTGTCTGAAGTGAATATCCCAGCTGGGGATGAGATCATTGGTAGATCTGATGAAATGACTCTGCTTGGGGAAATGGGCCAATGATAGACCTATTCCTGTAAGCTGGGGGACCCAGCTGGGGTTTGTAGAAGCTTTCTTCACTCTGTTGTGACTCCTTCGTGCGTTGCTCTTCTGGATAGAGGCTGAAACTTTGTGGGGAGGTGGTTCCCTGGCTTTTGTACTTGACTGAGGAAAGAAAGGTTAGCAGCTCGGCTGGGAGAAGCAACAAGTGGCAACTCAGCTGGGGAAAAAGCACTTTGAATGTTAAGACTGGGTGAGTGTTGATTTGCCAGTTTGCTGGGATGAAGCTTTCATGCCCTATGTTGCGCTTTTGAATACCTGCAATCCTGCAAAGACAGAGAAACGCACAAGTAATCCCGAGGCATCCCTTACTGGACCCCGTCATAGGAGTGAGGCACTCTCGAGAGCAAGTATATTTCCTGCAAGCATGTGTTTTATTATTTTTGAAGATAAGCATCTGTATTTATGCAACCAATTTTTAGGACATCAGACATTTTTGCAAATAAAAATGTACAAGACAAAACATGACTGAAAAATCTGATTTTATTAATTCATGTGCCCTGAATTGGCAAGATACAGTCAAAGAAACAAATCTCCTGAAATGAGGAGATTGTTACAGATTGAGAAACAACATGCTGGCAATGTTGACGACGCTTTGAAGGAGCTTCCTCCTGCTATGACTCGTATGACTATTGACGCTCTTCTCGTCTTGCTTTCTGAAGAGGGCTGATTCTGAAAGAAGCTTGATCCTTCTGAAGCTTACCAGGTTGTAAGTGATACAGACGAATTCAGGATGCAGTTGTTCGCTTATTCCCTCATTTTGCATGGGTCGCCCTTTCGGGTTTTCAATCCATCGGGATACCCATTTTTGCCTGAGTTGTCCAATGCGGCTTTTCAACTCAGCGGGTGTACAATTTTTCGTTTATTTCCCTTATTTTTGCCCGAGTCCTTTTATTCTGTTTTTGACTCGCCGGGATGCCCTATTTTTGCCTGGACTTACATTCTGTTTTTGTGTCCAGCGGGTCATTTTTATGCGAAGTATTTTTTAACTGCATCTGAATTCACAGGGGACGGGAAGTCTTCACCATCCATGGTGTTGAGCATCAGTGCTCCACCAGAGAAAACTTTCTTGACTACAAATGGTCCTTCATAATTCGGAGTCCACTTGCCCCTGTGGTCTGTATGAGGAGGGAGGATTCTCTTCAACACAAGATCCCCTACTTGGTACTCTCGGTGCCTGACTTTCTGATCGAAGGCTCTTTTCATTCTTTTCTGATACAACTGCCCATGACAGATTGCAGCCAATCTTTTCTCTTCAATCAGACTCAGTTGCTCGAATCGGGACCGGACCCATTCTGCTTCGTTCAGCTTAACATCCATCAGTACCCGTAGGGAGGGTAGCTCAACTTCGACCGGTAGGACTGCTTCCATACCATATACAAGCTGATACGGTGTTGCCCCAGTGGATGTTCTGATTGACGTGCGGTACCCATGTAATGCAAATGGTAGCATTTCATGCCAGTCTTTGTACGTGACTACCATCTTCTGCACAATCTTCTTGATATTCTTATTAGCTGCCTCGACAGCGCCGTTCATCTTTGGCCTGTAAGGAGAAGAATTGTGGTGTTGGATCTTGAAGTCCCGACATAGTTCTGCCATCATTTTGTTGTTCAAGTTGGAACCATTATCAGTAATGATTCGCTCGGGAACTCCGTATCGACAGATGATATCTCTCTTCAGAAATTTGGCTACCACTTGCCTTGTAACATTTGCATATGAGGCTGCTTCGACCCACTTGGTGAAATAGTCAATGGCGACCAGGATGAATCTGTGGCCATTTGAAGCAGTTGGCTCAATCTTGCCGATCATATCGATGCCCCACATGGCAAAGGGCCAGGGTGAAGACATTATGTTCAAAGGATTGGGAGGCACATGCACCTTATCCGCATAGATCTGGCATTTATGGCATTTTCTGGCATAGGCACAACAGTCTGCATCCATTGTGATCCAGTAATAGCCTGATCTTAGCAACTTCTTGGCCATGGCATGCCCTCCAGCATGGGTACCAAAGGATCCTTCGTGCACCTCGTGCATTAACAAGTCTGCTTCTGTTCTATCAACACATCTGAGGAGTACCATATCAAAGTTTCTCTTGTATAGGGAACCATCAGTGTTCAGAAAGAAACTACCAGCAAGCCTTCTCAAAGTCTTCTTATCATTGGAAGATGCCCCAGATGG
Source organism: Lathyrus aphaca (assembly GCA_963966055.1). NCBI lineage: Eukaryota > Viridiplantae > Streptophyta > Magnoliopsida > Fabales > Fabaceae > Lathyrus > Lathyrus aphaca. The sequence goes on along the minus strand of OZ014524.1, from coordinate 321,904,628 downwards.
GTATGTCTGATCCTCCAAGAAGCACTTAATGTCGTGGAACCAAGGCTTATCATCTTTAACAACATCTGTTGCGAACACATATGCTGGTCTGTCAAGTCTGGACACTGAGATTTGAGGCACAAAGTTGGCAGCTTGAACTTTGATCATGGATGAAATGGTAGCCAGGGCATCTGCAAACTGATTCTCGTCCCGAGGGATATACTCAAGCTTGACCGTTGTGAAGAAAGTCAATAACCTTCTTGTATAATCCTTGTAAGGTATCAGATGATCCTGGTGCGTGTACCATTTGCCGTTGGTTTGATTAACCACCAAAGCTGAATCTCCGAATACAGTTAAAGTCTTGATCCTGAGGTCAATGGCTTCCTCAAGACCCATAATGCAAGCTTCGTATTCAGCTTCGTTGTTAGTGCAGTTGAAGGTGAGCTTTGCCGAGAAAGGCATGTGAACTCCTTTAGGTGTAATGAGCACTGCACCAACACCACGACCATTCATGTTAACAGCCCCATCAAACATCATAGTCCATTCTTCTTCCGGGTCAGGCCCTTCAGTGTGAACAGGATCTTCATGATCTTTTGCTTTTATGAACATGATGTCTTCATCAGGGAAGTCAAATCTCATAGGCTGGTAGTCATCAATAGGTTGCTCAGCAAGATATTCAGATAGTACACTGCCTTTGATGGCTTTCTGAGAAGTGTACTGGATGTCATATTCTGTGAGGATCATCTGCCATCTTGCAACCCGTCCGGTAAGAGCTGGCTTCTCGAAAATGTACTTGACTGGGTCCATTTTTGAGATCAACAAGGTAGTGTGGGTCAACATATACTGTCTCAGTCGGCGAGCAGCCCACGCTAAAGCACAGCAAGTTTTCTCGAGCAGTGAATAACGTTGTTCACAGTCGGTAAACTTTTTGCTCAGGTAGTATATTGCATACTCTTTTCGACCAGACTCGTCATGCTGGCCCAGCACACACCCCATCGACTCTTCTAATACTGTCAGGTACATTATCAGAGGTCTTCCTTCAACTGGAGGCATAAGGATTGGTGGTTCTTGCAGGTATTCCTTGATCTTGTCAAAAGCCCTCTGGCAGTCTTCATTCCACCTGACCGTCTGTTCTTTTCTTAACAGCTTGAACAAGGGTTCACAGGTTGCCGTAAGGTGAGATATGAACCTTGAGATGTAGTTCAATCGACCTAAGAAACCTCGAACTTCTTTTTCAGACCTTGGTGCAGGCATTTCTTGAATGGCTTTGACCTTATCAGGGTCAACTTCAATCCCTTTCTCGCTTACAATAAAGCCCAGCAGCTTACCGGATCGCACCCCGAATGTGCACTTGTTGGGGTTCAGCTTCAGTTGATACTTCCTCAGACGCTTGAATAGTTTCAGTAGATTTACCAGGTGGTCTTCTTCTGTAAGGGACTTGGCAATCATGTCATCCACATAACACTCGATTTCTTTATGGATCATATCGTGGAATAACGTTACCATAGCCCGTTGATATGTTGCACCAGCATTCTTCAATCCGAATGGCATCACTTTGTAACCGAACGTGCCCCAGGGTGTGATGAAGGTTGTCTTCTCCATGTCTTCAGGTGACATCTTGATCTGGTTGTATCCTGAAAATCCGTCCATGAAGGAGAATACCGAGAACTGAGCCGTGTTATCCACCAATACATCAATGTGAGGTAATGGGAAATCATCCTTTGGGCTAGCTCTGTTCAGATCCCGGTAGTCAACACACATCCTTACTTTGCCGTCTTTCTTAGGCACAGGCACAATATTAGCAACCCACGGTGGATAGCTAGTTACAGCAAGGAATCCGGCGTCCCACTGCTTTTGCACCTCCTCTTTGATCTTCATTGCCATGTCTGGACGAGTACGATGCAGTTTCTGTTTGACCGGTGGGCATTCTTTTCTTAAAGGCAGCTTGTGCATGACGATATCGGTGTCCAACCCTGGCATATCCTGGTAAGACCAAGCAAACACATCCACATATTCCTGAAGCAGGTCAATCAGTTGTTTCTTCACTGAGTCTTGTAAGCCGGCCCCGATTTTAACCTCTTTCACATCTTCAACTGTACCAAGATTAATCGTTTCCAGCTCCTCCTGATGAGGAGTGATAAACTTCTCCTCTTGTCTCAACAATCTGGCTAGCTCTTCAGGAAGCTCGTAATCTTCTTCAATCCCTTCATCAGCTTGATTGATCGGATTGTCAAAGTCATACGAAGTCATAGCCGTGCTGTTGTCGGTGCTGTCTGGAAGGCACTCTCTGCAAGGGTTCAGTTTGTTCATTATAGTGATTGATTTTAATCTTTTTAGAAAAGTGAAATAAAAGTTGTCATTTTGAAAACATTGCCATTTATTTTTTGTACAAAAAGAAAAATGGAAAAAAAAGTGAGCGGAAAAGAAAAAGACTCATTTGCAAAAGATGTCTGATATTTCATTGATTAATCTTGTTGCACAAAAAGTACAGATGGCCCGATTACAAAATGAGTCTTGTCATCTTGGGCAAGATGCAAGACTTTGATGCATGCTATAAAAATACAGGAAATAATAATTACTCTGCATGAGTAACTCTTATAATTTCCTGGGAAGACCAGTTTGAGATACTGCTCCCCGGGATCTTTGGACGAATCCAGCTTTCCAGGTTGCGTTCTTCTTCCAGCTCGTCTTCCAAGTTGTTGACAGCATCAGGGGTGAGCATCCCCCTGCTAACAAAGTTGGGCTTCTTGGCAGCCTCTGTTTGATCTTCTTGAGTTGGTTTGTAACCCAACCCAAATCTATCTTCTTTCTTCTCCACAGGCAACAGTTTTCCCCAGCCTTGAGCGTTTCCTTCTTCCACCACCTTCCGGGCCTGTTGGTAGGACGTCATAGAGGTCCCAAGCACAGCAGAGGTTTCATTAACATTCAGGGCCTCAAACCCTTGACTCATCGTCTCGTGGATCTCCCCATCCATCTCAATATACTTATAAGTAGCCAGATGGCTAACAAATATATCCTCCTCTCCACAGATAGTAACGACTTGGCCTTCCCACTCAAATTTTAACTTCTGGTGAAGGGTAGACGTTATTGCGCCAGCGGCATGAATCCATGGTCTACCCAACAAACAGCTGTAGGCAGGCTGAATGTCCATCACGTAGAAGGTCGTTTTGAAAGTTTGTGGGCCGATCGTTACAGGCAACTCAATTTCTCCCAGAACTGATCTCTTAGAGCCGTCAAAAGCTCTTACTACCAAGTTACTGGGTCGCAATGCCAATCCTTCATATTCCAGCTTTACAAGGGCCTTTTTAGGTAAGACATTGAGGGATGACCCTGTGTCTACCAGCACATGGGAAAGGACTGCACCTTTACATTCCATGGTAATGTGCAAGGCCTTGTTATGATTGCGGCCTTCCGAAGTCAAATCAGTGTTAGTGAATCCTAGTCCATTACTAGCATTAACATTTCCAACCACAGCTTCCAACTGATTGACCGTGATCTCTTCCGGCACATAAGCTGCGTGCAAAACTTTGAGTAGTGCGTTCCGATAGGCCTCGAAGCACATAAGCAATGATAGAATGGAGATCTTGGAAGGCGTCTGGTGAAGCTGGTCCACTATTTTGTAATCACTTTTCTTGATGATTCTCATGAACTCATCAACTTCTTGATCAAAAGGTGTTTTCAAAGCTTCTCTAACAACCTGCTCTTCTTGCACCATGCTCTTCCCTTTTGCCTTGGCAGCAGCTTCTGCTTCGGCAGTGGGTCTTTGAATTTGCGGGGCAAAGAGACGTCCGCTTCGAGTGAAGCCTCCGCCTCCCCCCACATTGTCTATTTGTGGTGCAGAAGTTGATGATTCAAAAGTGATCTTCTGTCCTTCGCAGTATAAATCAGAGCCGTAATGCCAAGGGATGGCATTACTGCTTTCATAAGGTACTGGCCCAGGCACTGTGACAGTGACTGGACTGATGGCAGCTGCAGAAGGGACTGTGATAGTCTGTGGATCATAATATATTGTGACTGGTGCTCTGGTTGGAGTGGCATTTTGTGAGTTGTAGGCAGAGTCATTTTCAGGATCATAATAAATCGTGACTGTTGAGACATCTTCATGGTTGGCTGCTGATGTTGTAGGAGACATTGTTGGAAGGATGGGTGTTGTTGTTGTAGGAGATTCAAAATGAAGTGGTGCTGAAGTTGTAGAAGGAAAGTTTGTTGATATCTGGTTAGTTGAAATGACAGATGGAACATTTGTTGATGAAGCTGAAGAGTTGTCTGGAACAATGGTTGTTGCAGTTGTAGGAGGTTCTGGAGCTGTTGTTAAGGAGATTGCTGGATTGGTAGGAATTGATGTCGTAATCTGAAGCAAGCCACTCTGGATGAGACCGTCTATGCCATCCCTCAAGTTATTACAACCATTCACTGAAATGTTGCAGTAAGCACACCCTAGCTCACATCCTGGGAACATTTGACATTCCAAGAGTTGAGCTTTAATTTCCACCAAGGGTGTCCGAATCTGACCCACACTGGTTATCAAGTAAGACGGCTTGTCTTCTTCAATAGCATTGATTCGGGGACCACCATGGTGTGGCATAGGGTTCTTGTTGACATTTGGTGGTGGTGCAAAGTTTAAAGCCTTGGAATCCACTAGATCCTGCACTTTCATGTGCAAAGCTCTGCACTTTTCCGTACTATGACCAGGTGCATTTGAGTGAAAGGCACATCTGGCGCTGGCGTCGTAGTTTCTGGGCAGACTGTTAGGATCTGGAGGGGCCAATGTCCTTAGCTCAACTAGGTTGAGTTTCAAGAGTTGTGGCAGTAATGTGGCATAGGGCATAGGGATCGGATCGATCACCCTATTGGCCTGAGAGGGCCTCTGTTGGAATGGTCTCTGCTGATTATTGTTGTTGGTGTTGCTGTTGTTGTAATTTCTCGGAGGATACTGAGTTTGTTGCTGGTACTGAGGTTGTTGCTGATAATTTTGTTGCGGTGGTTGATAAGCTGGTTGTGGATGAGGTGGAGCGGGAATGGTGACTGCTGCCACGGACCTATGAACATATTGGGGCCTGCCTCTGGTGGTGTGGATAGCATTGGTCTCACCAGTTCTTCTTGGGCCTGCAAAAGGCTTTCTTGTGTTGCTGGATGAGCTTGCACCGTTGTCTGAGATCTTACCCATTTTCAATAGGCTTTCAATTCTCTCTCCGGCTATGACCACATCTGCAAAGCTGGTAGATGAGAAGGCAGCTAGCCTATCAATGTAAGTCCCCTGGAGGGTGTTCATGAACATATCAGCCATCTCCCTCTCTGACATGGGTGGTTGGACAGCAGCAGTAAGCTGTCTCCACCTTTGAGCGTATTCACGGAAGCTTTCTCTGGATGACTGAGACATCCCCATCAGGAGGGTCCTGTTGTGGGCCATATCCAGGTTGTACTGATACTGTCTGATAAAGGCCTCTGTCAGGTCCTTCCAGCATCTAATAGTTGCTCTTGTCAGGTGGGAGTACCATTCCCTTGATGCTCCAGTTAAGCTATCCTCAAAATAAAACATCCATAGCTTTTCGTCCATGGTATAGGCCTTCAGCCTCCCCAAAAAAGATTGTAGATGGGTCCGGGGACAGGAAGTCCCATTATACTTCTCAAAGCATGGAGGCTTAAACTTGTGGGGAATTCTGACCCCGTCTACCAAGCCCATGTCCATAACATCAAATCCCAAAGAGTTTTGAGACTCCAAAGATCTTAATTTCTCAGCTATCTCATCCAGCCTTCTGTCATAGGCTTCCTCCCCAGCTCCCATCACTGTGAACTGATCCTCCTGGGGGTCTTCTTGCAGTACTCTCCCTGCTGTGGCAGTCCCTTGTATATTGACAGGGATGTTGATCTCTGGGTGCTGGTGGGGTCCAAAGACTGGGGGATTGACATGAGGTTGGACTCTTTCATTGTTGCTTGTCCCAGCAGTCCCTGGCTGATGGTCTTCCTGGTTTCTCCCTTCTACCAGTGCTCTTAACCTCTCCTGGCTTTGAGCCATATTGTTCATCACCTCCATAAATTGTGTCATCTGATTCCTCATTTCCAACCTCTCGTTGGTCATTTGATTCCTGACCTCTGTAAGGTCCTGCTGCATTTGATCCATCTGTATGCCCAGAAGATTGCTGCGGGTGGGGTATCTGTGTGGACGGTTGAGTGGAAACCCTCGACGTCGAGCAATAATTCCTGAGATCACAACAGAGTTAGTAACAATGAAACAAAACCTACAAAACAAAACAAAAGGTTAGTATGCAATGCAGTGTGTCTATTTGTTTCCAAGGTATCCAGCTTGGCACTTGGTTTTGACCTTTCCAGACCCCTTGAAGAAGATGCTTGTGATGTTGCTTGAAGAATTCAGATGAAACAAACCAACACATATATTACAAAAAGGTAAATGATACAATATTTGTTTCTTTTACAATACAAGCCCTCTGAGGGGTCAAAAATACAACATAAAGAAAAAATACATAAAATGAAAGCAACAACAAGAAAAAGGTCAAACACCAAGGCCAAATTCATCCTCCTGAACCTCCTTGAGAAGTGCTTCAGTCACAGGATCAGCTGGACGCTCCGTAAGATTCCTGATGAGGAGATTCCTTGTGGCAATAGCTGCGGTTAGCTTCTTGTGCTGACTCTGGTCCTTTGACCTCTTCACTCCAGCCCTAATCTTCAATTCTGAGACCTCCCTCTGGGCTGCTGCCAGGGCTTCCTGTTGCTCTTTTGCACTAGCTTCCATCTGCTCCATCTTATCCTGAGTCCTTTTGTCCTCCTGAGTACGGGCTTCGGTGATCCTGACCCACCTAGCCTGACTCTCCTTTAGATACAAATCAGTCCTGGCCCTCTGGAACTGTGCTTCCTTGCAGGCATTCTTCAAGATCTGTTCTCCAGCCTTAGACTTCTTAATGTAATCCTCAGACTTCTCAATTCTAGCCAGATGCTCCACCTTCAACTTTTCCAGCCTCTCAATATCCAATATACCATCACTCCTCTCCTAGAGGGTCTTTTGTAGAGCTTGAGTCAACTTCTCATTTCTCTCCTTCAATTTCTCAAACTCCTCTAAGCTGACAGTTGCTGGAGGTGGTGCTGTGGAGGGTCCAGGCATATCTTCAATAGTGAAAGGCATTCCAGAAATTTGGGCCCTGGCATGAGACCAATCATAGTACTGGGCAGAGGCTACATTATTGCATCTTCCAAGAATAGTTACCTCCTTAGTCTGCACATTGTCCCAGGCCCAGGATGCCTGCCTGACAATAGCCAGATTAGGCTTGATTTCAACATAAAGGGTCTCAGTCAGATCCTGTGTCCTAGGGGGATGGACCAATGCATAGCCCAGTTGTCTTTTGAATAGCAGAGGGTTGTAATTGATGCAACCCTTCACTCCAATTAGAGGCACATTGGGAAATTGCCCACAACTTGTAATGATGTCTCTGCCCTTGGTGCTCTGAGTGCACCACCTGATATCCTCTGAGGTTAGAGCAACAAGCCTCCTAGCCCAGTTCTTCTGCTGGTGAGGGTTTAAGAATGCATCAGTCTTTGGCAAATGCTTGAGTAGCCAAGTATGGAACAAAGGAGCACAACATCTTACTAATCTCCCCCTTTGCTTTTCATTCCTTTGATGAACTGAGTAGTAAAGATCTCCCAGTAAGGTGGGCACTGGGTTTCTCAGGATGAAAAGATGGACTGCATTCTTGCTGACAAATCTAGGCTCATCTGCAAAAAGTATGACCCCATATATGCTAAGGGCCAACAGAGCACAGACTGCCTTCCACTCCCCTAGGGAGGCCTTCAGACTAGCCTGAGAAGTCAAGAAATCCAGATGAAAACCAGAAATTCCAGCTTTAGATGTCAAATTCTGCCCAATCAAAACTGGTTCCAGATATAATGCTTTGGCTATCTCCTCATTACTTGGGAAGGCCATCCCAGGGTTGAAAGGGATTCCACCCCTGATGGGTACACCAACCAATGATGAATACTCCTCCAGCAAAGGTCCCAACTGGAAATTCTGAAATGTGAAGCACCTCAGAGGGGGATCATAGAACTGCAGGCAAGTATGTATCAGGCTCCTCTGTGAAGGGTCCAAATCCATAACCACATCAAGGATTCCTCCATAATGTTCTCTGAAAAGTGGTATATGGTCTGGAGTAATCAGGGTCTGAATCCTCCTGATGCTAGCTAACTCAGGCTCAAAGAAGTGATAGGAGATGTTACTTTTCTTAGGTGCCATGTTGCTGAAGAATGGGTGCTGATGATGATGACTGAGGACAACACTGAAGATGGGCCACTGATAGGCTGAGACTGAGGGTGCAGGTGACTGAAGCAAGTGGCTGATAGCTGAAGCAAGTGCTGATGAAGATAGGTCTAAGCTGAAGAAGGGGTCAAAACCAAGCCAAAATGATAGGATGGATACCCTGAAAAACAAATAAACACATGTTAGAAATGATGCAATGAGGATGTATGCAAATGATATGCAGGGGTTTGTGACTGAGCTGGATCTGATCAAGTGCTCTGATATAAGTCCAGGTATTGTTCAAGAAATCCAGGTGGAAGTTCATAAGTCCAGTAACCAAGGTGGGGGACTCAAATAAAGAGTCACATGTCCAGGGTTAAAAATCACAAGAACTGTTCCAACATGGAGTACTCTTAATCAAATCAAAGTAACAGGGTATGCTGAGGTCAAGGGTACCTGCAAACCTGTAAACAGCCCAACCCCCTCATAGGTGATGTTCTAGGACAAGGATCCTCAGACTTGGATCAGTCATGAGAAGTGTAAACACTTCTAACCCGGAGGCACAGTGTTTACAATAACCATAAAAGTTCCTCCTCTAATTCACCTCAGTTTCTGAAGGTCAATACTAAAGGTCATCCAGACTTAGCAGGCTTCCCAGATAGCCCTAGTATTGCAGGAAATCTGCAACACAGAGTTCTCAAGAAGAAACCCATATCTGAACCGTGTTTCATATTCCCGCACCAGACCGAGATGGAATGGGAAAGAATATGAACCACTCTAGCCTAGGTGTCACTCAGGTCCCAGGTATAGGACCTTAACTCTCAATGAATCACCCACCCACCAAAGCAACAAAACAGATCCAGCCAGCACAGTATGACAGTATGATATATTTAAAGCTATAAAGAAAGCAATAAAACAACTGTACATAAAGCAAAAATAAATACAAATCCAAGCACAAATAGGACATAACACCCCAGTAAACACAAATCAATCAAGCGCTAGGAGGAACCCACAAAAAGAACCAGAAACCCTGGTTACAGTATAAGGTTTCCCCAGCAGAGTCGCCAAGCTGTCGCTCCCGATAAATGGGAAATGGCCCAGATAAAGGTACAGACGCGAACGGTCGGCGAGAGAGGACAATGAGAACACACAGTAGTGAACTCACTGGAGATGAAAAGAGTCGCCAGCTAGGCATTTTTATCCCGGAGGAAAGGTAATGCTGCATAAACCTAGAAAGATATGGATAAGACGGTTGCGAACCAGAGAGACTGAGAAAGGGGGTCGGTTACAACCTGGGAAGGTATTAGCACCCAGATTGTCCGTCGTACTCGACGGGATCCACGCTTAAAAGATTTGTGTTTTAAAGGGGTAGTGTCAGTGCAATCTGTGTATAGAAGAGCTGGAAAAGGATGTACAGGTGTCAGTGTAAGAGAAGTGAAGTGTATAAGTGAAGTGTCAGTGTAAGGACAAAGATGAAATGCTCAAGATAATGAGGCTAAAAAGAATAATGCTGGAAGGAGGGGGGAATATACAGAGACTTTTGTTCGATAACTGTTAAGTTATGCCTACGTATCCTCTCGTGCAATGAGGAAGTCAGAACACCGTAGTTCGACCCAAAGAGACTGAAAGATGAATTGACTTATGAATTGCTTACTTGCCTATGCTCAAGTGTATGACCTGTCTGGCTCAGGTGCAAATTGTCTTGCATTAGACGGAAGAAGCAAGTTCTCGTTTATGAGTGAATGAGATGAGAAAAGAATCCCGGAGGAGACGATTATTGTTTGTTTTTAAGTTTTCAGTCTTTTATTGCTTTTGAAAGTTTGTCATAAGTTAATGAGCTTAAGCCTAAACCAATGGGTTAGTAAACTCATCACATCTTCCCTCTGATTAGGGGTAATGAGAATACCTTAAGTGTGAAGTCAGATTCTCACACTTAATCACCTTTGGTGTAGGATTAAGATCATTAACCTACTTGTGATTATTTAGATGTTTTTGGTGTTTTTGTTTAGTGTTGAGTAATGAGATTAAGCCATAATCAGGGATTAAACAGACTCATTACACCATCCTAATAGAAGGATAATAGATGAGAATGTTTAAGCTGAGGAAAGCTCCTCAACTTAATCCATGATTAGGGATTAAACTCATGACAAAACAAGCCTTTGATTAAGTGGATTTTATTTAATGATATGATGATGAAGTGATTTTTAGGATTTGTAAGACATCTTGAGGGGGACTTGTCCATTAACACTAGGGTTAGTCCTTCTTAACCACTTAAGGAAGAATTAGAACCCTAATGCAAGGCCCAAGTTACAAGTGTGATGTCTTGATGATTATTAAGATGGATTAATTAAAGGAGTTAAACACATTAAGGGTTTAACACTTAGGATTAAAGTTATACACTCCATCCTAATAGAAGGATTCAGGCATAAGCTTAATCACAAAGCCTTAAAACCTTTAGGGTTTAGTCCCTGATTATGAGTTGAGGAGAGAAGACTCAAAAGAGACACAAAGGTAAAAAACTAAGTGGGGGACTAACCAAAACCCTAATCATTGTCATGCTTGGTTGTTCCTAAGGTTTGTGAGGTTTACAAGAACAATCTTCAATGGAACCACCAGGAAGCAGATGAAAGGATCAAGAAAAGCAAAGTAACTTGCTTCATTCAAGAAGTCAAGTCACTTGAAGAAAGAAAGTAAGAAGAAGAAGAATGAGCAAGCTCAATCTCAAACACATAACAAAATGCAGCCTGGATGCATAAGAGAGATGAAGAGAAGTTATGAGAAGTGAAGGCAAATTCACTTCTCAAATCCACTTACCACCTGAAAAGTTTAGTGAAAGGAATGCAATGCAATGCAAAATGAAATGAAATGACATGATGAGAAACAAAACCAGAAGCACATATGAGATGGTAATGATGCTACAAGATTCTACAAACATGAAACAACACATGGAGATGATCATACAAACTTATGGATGCAAATGGAGCAGATTAAGAAACATGGACATACATGAAAAGTTATGAGATGCATATGGCATACAACATGGCAAATGCAAAATGTAATGATCAAGCATGCTTTCAATATGTCTTATGATGTTAAATGAATCAAATGGATGCACAAAATGTCATGGCAAGTCAAGGTATGAATGCAAATGCAAGATGGATGCATATGGAGGCCCAAATTAGGATTTATGATCAAAGCATCAAACACAAACCAAAATCAGAAGCAAACATTAAGATAAAAAATTGAAAATGCATTCAAAGGATCCCTAATCCTATACTAACTCACTGCCCAAAGGGGAAGTTCTAACTCTTAACCAAATTCAAGTTATGATTTTCCTAAGTTTCCTAGGGTTTTAGGGTTCCTTAACAAGAAAAATGTCAAACAAATTGAAAATGAAAGATCAAATCATGACCATTTAATCCCAAAAACTACATGCTAAACACAATGCAATGCAAAAAGAATCAAAGTCCAACTCTTTAGGGTTAGGCAGAAATGATTTTTTGAAGTTTGGATCAAAATAATGCATAAAAATGATTTTAATTCCATGAGAAATTCTCAAAATGCATCAAGATCAAAAAAGAAATTTGGTTTGAGAGTTGGACAATGTTTCTAAATGTTTTTAAATGTTTCATGAATTTTTTGGTGATTTTTAAATACCTAAAAGTATTTTTAATTAATTAATTCTCATTAATTAATTAAAAAGAAACTTTTAAATATTTAAAAATACTTTTTAAATGCAAAAAATGAAAATAAAAATATTTTTGTGTTCTGAAATTAAATAATAACTTGTATAAAAAATTTCAGAATTTTTAAATTAGTTTTGCTATTTTAAAATAAATGAACAAAAGAAATGCAAAACAAATGAATTAAAATTAATAAAATGAAAAGTAAACACAATGGATGGCCAGGATGGATTCTGGGGAAGAAGCTGTTGACTACGCGCGCAGATCAAAGGTCCACATTCAAACTTCCTAATTCTGATTTATGAATTAATTAATTGAGATTAGGGCTTAATGAGTGCATCTGGGCCACTCAATCACGCGCCAAGTCAACAAAGTCAAGGGATCCAACGCTCAGCATTCAAACTGCACTAATTACAGGGATTAAACCCTAATTATTTTCAGGTGGCCGGAGAAGACCTTCGGTCGTCTTCTCCGGTGGGAACCCCACCTGAAAATTCCTAAAACCTTCAAAACGCAACTAAAATGAAATCTAAACAAATAGAAATCCTTCCCACACTCCACTGAATCAAAACCCTAAGCTAAAACTCATTTATCTTTCCTTAATCGCATGAATCGAAACAAAACATTTCTTAGGTCAGGGAGTTTCAGAACATGATTAAACTCTTATTTCTTCACCATTTTCAAAACTAAAGACATCAGAGCAATCAGTGAATCATGAAGAACAACTTAAGAACTTTAAAAATCATTTCTGGAAAAAAAGTTCTTGAGCTACATGAGTTTCGAAGCTTTCAATTTTGCAACTTTCTGTCCTCTTCCTTAGATGCAAACCACTCCTTTTGGTCCCTTGATGATGTCTGGATGCTTAGAAAGAGTTTATGTTGGCTGGTTTGAGAGTTTGAACAAGTTCTGTTCAAGCTCAGGTGGGAATCGTGTTTTGGATTCAGGCTGTTTCAGGCAATGGTGAGGGGTTCTTTGTGATCAGGGTGATGAGTGGAGAAGGTCTGTGAAGTTTGCTTATGTGTTTGTGGCTTGTATGCTGAGTTTCGAAGGGTTTTGCTCTTGAGAGTGAAAATGAGAATGTATGTTATTGCTGGTTTCAGGCCCTTGTGTTATGTTGTTTGGCTTGCCATTTGTTTGTATAAACAATGCTGATTGGTCAGAGGATGTGACCTGCCCTTTTTTGATAGGTGTAGTAGCTTTTGCCAAAATGTCAACTTCTTGTAAGAGAGGCATGGGTCATGTTTCAGCCAAGTACAAAGGGTGTGGGCTGCGCAGCAAGGTGAGGGACAAAGGCTAGGATTGGTCAGCAGGCTAGGCAGCAAGTGGATGAAGTGTTATGATGGTTTTTGCAAGTTGGTTCCCTTTGGTTCTCATGGAAAAATCTTGTTCCAAACACCATAGAACATGTGATTTCCTTAGTTCAATCTGAACTTTAGGACTTGTGTGATGCTTGTGTAATGGTTTGATATCAATTATAAGTCACAAATGCCTTTGATACAAGATTTTGCAAATTTCTCATTTGGTGCCTAACTTGAAAATTAGTGATTTTAGCCAACTTTGATGCACCATAACTTTTGATCCAAGATGAATTAGGTCATGTTCTTGCACTTTTTGAAAAGGGAAAGATCTAATCTACAACTTTCATGACCAAAATTTTTCCATTTGAAACATTTTTGGATCAAAAAGTATGGGTTGAAAAAGTTGCATAAAATGACATTTCATTAAAAGTCAAACTTGCCCTAAAAAGTCAACTTTGCAAAAACTTGTAATCCTTGAATTCTGTGAACTTCTAACTTCTTCCATGATCAAATAAAGATCATATACACTCAAAATGATGAAGATCACCCCTTGGTTGGGTCATTGGGGGCCTCAGATGTCCTAATTTTGCACTGACTTGTCTGAAAAGTCAACCCTTGATCAGATGACTTCCCCATGGAATTTCTTCATGAAAATTGATATGCATACTCCCTATACCATATAGAGACCAATAGAAACAAGAATGACCAAAAAATTTGGAGTTATGGCCTCTGAAACCAAAACCCTAGTTTTAGGTCAACTGTGCAGTCTAGCCTGGCTCTGCTTCCATACCAATCCCAGTTCTTGTGATTCTTTGGCATTATTGACTTTGAGAGGATGTAATATGATATAAGAACATTCATGGACCCCTTTGAAGTGATTGGTGGCCTTTGGAGTGGCTCAAGAAGCTCTTGGGTTGCTCAGCTCACAAACCCTAGATGCAGATGACTTTGAAACAATGCAGTGAGTCAAAAAATGTGATATAAGATGCTATGATTGTGTTTATGCATATGAGGTGATCACAAGCCATGGTGTGAATGGGTGAGGGCAAATTTGGGGTGTTTACATTGATCATGATTCATCAAGGAGATTTCAGATCATCAAGAATCAGGAGTTTCTAAATTAGGGTTTTCACAGGAAAAGTCAACTGAACTTTGACCAGCCATAACTTTCACATGCTTCATCAAAAGTTTCCCATTCAAAGCTCATTTCTAAGGAAATTGAATTCTCTACAACTTTGTGTCTCACAAGCCAAGCCCAAAAATGCTTCATTTGGAAGGTATAAGCTAAGACATTATAGGTCCTTTTGAAAGTCAACAAAAAGTCAATAACTTCAAAAGAGCATAACTTGAGAATGGTAAAAGATATGGACATTAAACCAATGGGGTTGGTTAGAGGACTCTTTAAGCTTTCCAAAATGTCTAATAACACCATCATAGCATTAAAATTGAAGGATTTGTGCCCTTGCAAAGTTGGGAAATTTTTGAGTGGTTTATGAAGTAAATGGGGTCTTAAAATCATAATTCTTCAAATGGGCTGACTTTTTTGTGACCCAATGTGTTCCATGACATCAAGCACGAAATTTATTTAATATTTTCATAATTTTATTCATTTTATTTTTATTTATTATGATTTTTAATATTAAAAATCATTTTAAATTCAAATAAAATATAAAATGATGAAGATTTAAAAATATTTTGCTTCTAGAAAGTCATGAAAGTTGATTGGATTTAATTGATATGAAAATTATGAAGATTGTCTCAAAATAGCAATGATATATCAAAGAATATTCAAGTTTTATGACATGATCTTTTTCAATCTCAATTGATCCAAAAATCCAAAGGATAGTCTGATTTTTTGACCTAATTATGTTCTACTATATATGTATAACTCATGCAAACACAAAGGGACGAATTCAGAAGCCTCCTAGTGCATTCTCCAATCTTCAAATTTTCACAAGAAATCAATTTTCGATTTTGGCAAATAAGGAGGTTTCAAGGCATTCTAAAGGTCTCAACATGTTCCTTGATGTTCACTGAACGCATAGCAATACTTATCATCATCCAAAACTCCATAAAACGCATAAACCGAATTGCTTTTCATCTCACATTTGATTTTTTCGATTCTATGAGTTTACTGCATTTTAATTGGTTTTGATTGCTTAATCTTGTTTGTTTCATTGTGTTGAAGCTTTCTGGACAGTTTGATTTGAGTTTCATGGACTAGAATGAATTCCACCATTGTTAGGGTTTTCGGCCTCTTTTAGGGTTTTACTATTGAGCCAAAATAAATGAATTATAAGAACATGGAATGATTGCAAATATCATATGGAACTCAATGGTACCCTTAATTTTGCAAAATTTTACTGTTTGTATGAAGTTTGAAAATCGCAGGTTTAGTTACGAAAATAAATTCGCAGGAAAACTTGTAGAAGATTTCGTAGGTAAATTCGCAAGGTCAGAGGAAGAAGATGAAGTGCGTCTGGCGCCAAAATTCAAATTTGAAATTTAGTTTTATTTTTTATATTATTATGGTTGTCACATTAACACACGCAGGCTGATGGTCCAGTGGTAAGTGAGGTGTCTGATTATGTTGAGCGCTTGAGTTCGATCCTGGCTGGGCGCATTCTTTTTTTTGCAATTTTCTCTTGTTTTTAGGTTTAACATATATTTGAAGATCCTCACATCATAACATCAAAGGCTGCGTAGCCCAGTGGAAGGAGACAGAGTTTGGGAGTGAGGGGGCAAGGGTTCAAACCCTACCCTCAACATTTTGGTATTTTTGTATTTTCTTATTTTAATTTATTTTATTATATTAATGCTATTTTGTTTAAACTAGTAAATATAAATTATAAAAAATAATTTCTAAATAATCTTATAATATTTTCTTTATATTCTTAAAAATTATAATTTATTTTTCTTAAAAATTTAAATTATTTATATTTATTTTATAATAAGTATATATATGTATATGTATTATATTTTTGTAAATAGATTAATTATATATTTTAATCAAAACCCAAATTTTTTAAACCTTAATTCCCTAACCCTAATTTTCTCTAACCCTAATTTTTATTAATCTTAATTTTGTGATAAAATATAATTAAATCATTTTTTATGTGAATAAATTATTATTTGTTAATTAAAAAACCTAATTTTCTTTATAAAACCCTAATTATATTATAAATCTTCATTTATTTTGTAAATTTAAAATATTTATTTGATAATTTGTTTATATTATTATTGTATGTAGTTTTTCTTAAATAAATAATTTCATTAGTTTTAGGTCAAATAATTAACCTTAATATTTTTTTATATACATAAACCCTAATTTATTTTTGATAAACCCTAATTTATTTCATAAGCCCTAATTTATTTTCTAAACTTTAAGTTTTCTTTCTATTATGCTTATTTAATTATAATTAACAAATATTTTTATAATATGTATATAAAATTAAATTATTAGAATTGTAGTCATATTTATGATTATATAATATTTATTATTTATTTTTTTATTAAAATTCTTAAAAATAGTTATTTAATTTTGAACTTTTTATTTGTTTTTATATTATATTGTTATACTAACCATCTTATACTTATTTTTTGTTTATTATTACTAACCCATTTAATTATTTATTTATTTGCTTATTTATTTAAATTATTTTTATTCTTATAATGTAATTGTGCCAATTATGTAATAGTTGTAGAATTATTTTTATTATTTATTTAAATTGCCATGGTTAGTAAAATAGGGAGTGTAAACATGTTTGTATTTAAAATTGAATTTAGATCATTAATCTTAAGATAAATATATGAATTTGTACACGCACACACGTAAGTCGATCTTGGATCGCCATCTCACATTCTTAAGGATACCTCTCATGTTGCCTAAAGAAAAAGGTCAAGTAAGGTGTATAAAGCAAAGTCCCTTCATTTATTTATATCATCTAGTCCCCTAAAAGATAATAAGATCAAGTCCCTCCATGGTTGCCTTCGTAAATGATCTTGTCCCTTTCGAATAAAGATGATAAGTCCCTTCGAATTGCTAAATACACCTTACAGTTGCCTAATCACAGATGACCTTTCACATGTCCCTTATACATCCAAGGTAATGACTACCTATTCCTTAATAATAGGGATAGTCTTACCACTTAAAGGATATTTAAGAACAGAAAAGACTTAACTTAGGGTAGGTTCCTCTTATGTACTTGCTCACCTTTTCAAACATTTCAAAACACTTCACATTTTCCAACAATTTTCAAAACAAAGGCTTTATATATATCCGTACATGGATCATTATAAAGTACTTAAGAAAATTTCTAATCACACACTACACTTCTCAAAAACATTTTAAAGTGAGCTAAGTAACTAAGAGCCCATGGATAACCATGGATGTAAAGGGTGCTAACACCTTCCCTTTACATAACCTACCCCCCGAACCCAAAAATCTTTTAAGGTCTTTCCTGTTCTTTTATGCCCTTTCCTTTGGATAAAATAAAAGTCGGTGGCGAATCTTGCTATCCGCAACATTTAACTAAAGTCAGTTCTCCCACCGTGTTACACTGACAACCATGGACGGAGAGGACTTCCAATCTCCTGTCAACGCAGACGCAGTAAGAAAATACTTCGTGTAAAAAGGACCCGCTGGATAAAAACAGAATAAAGATCCAGGCAAAAATGGGCATCCCGATGAGTCAAAAACAGAATAAAAGGCTCGGGAAAAAGTTTGGGAAATCTTTATAAAAAAAAATGTACACCCGTTGAGTTGAAAAGCCACATCAGACAACTCAGGCAAAAAAGGGTATCCCGGTGGATTGAAAACCTGAAAAGGCGATCCACGCAAAAGAGGGATTAACATGAATGATTGCAATCTGCGAGATTTGTTAACTTATATACAGTTGAGGCTATCCTAAGGGTTGAAGATCAGTTCATTTATTTTTCTCAGGAGGCAGAGCGAGCGGAGCGTCTTGAAGATATACGAGTCATAACCGGGTTGAGACTTGATGAGATCCACTTCTCACATTGCCAATAGGATAGTTTGTTTTCCTTTTTGGGTTGTTCCCTCTTTCCAGGGAACTGCTTCCTTTGTATTGCATATTCATGGCCATTTTTCCAAATCAATAAAAATTTAACTTCAGTCAGTTTGACTATTTTGCTTCTTGTTTTTGACTTTCTCATCTAGCATTGATTGATTGTGAAAACGGTTAGAAAATTGTGATTTACATTGTGTTGTGAATATATGAATGCTTTCTAACTCGTGCAGGAGGACAGAAACATTTAATACAACTCTGAAAGGGTGTCGAGATACCTAGATAATGATTCATACTATGAGCCTGGGGCAGGCAGGCCCAAACTAACTCTCCATGTTGCATGTACTATCGATTGTGTTCATGCAGGTATAGGTACTGGTGTTGCTAACAAAGCTAAAAGCAAATTCCCAGGAGGAGCATTTCTTTATGGTTGAACATGAGCAGGTTTCTCCCAGGGTGTCTCCAATCATCCCCAGTAAAGTGGAAGTTGAAATTTCTCCCAGCAAGGTAGCAGAAGGTGGGTGTCATCCACAAGAAGAAGTTCCCTTCAGACAGGGGCAATTCTCAGCAGTATAAGGAGTGTCTTGCCTCCCCAGTAGTTGCTTCCTCAGCAGTATCATGCCTTTGGTTCCCAGCCAAGTCAGGAGGTCCTCACTTCTCCATCAGAGTTCAAGAAGGGTCCATCTCCAGCAGGGTCTTGGCAATCCAATCTCAAAGTCCAATTTATTTTTGGAAATGGAGGCTGTTCAGAGCCGGTGAATCATTGACAGCTTTCCCACAAAGTTGTCTCCTCCTCATCAGGATGAACCAGATCAATGCAGTGATCACCATTCCTCCCCAGTCAAGCCATCTGGGATACTTGCAGTCTCCTTGTCAGGAGATCTCTTTGCATTTGTATATGCATAATCATCATTACATTTGCATCCTCCAAAGCGTAACATTTCCATCGTCATGGAGCATTACGCCATAAATTCAAACATATGCATGCCAGCACGGGCCAGTTTTGAGGTGTTACAGTCAACCTATAACATCAATTTCAACCTGAAGTATTCCCCGCAGAAGATACTTATGCCATTTGCCAGATGTCTTGGTCCTTCAAAATCAGTTATTTCTCTTCCGTGGCTTGGTCCTGCCCAGCAGTCGCGTACTTGTTTCTATCTTCTGTGGCTTAGTCCTGCCCTGCAGTCGCGTATTGTTTCTTTATGGCTTGGTCCTTCCCAGCAGTCATATTGATTTAAGCCCTGTTCCGCCAACAGGCATCTTCTGTGGCTTGGTCCTTCCCAACAGTTGCGTGTGTTTCTTTATGGCTTGGTCCTGCCCAACAGTCATATTGATTTAAGCCCTGTCCCGCCAACAGGCATCTTCCGTGGCTTGGTCCTGCCCAGCAGTCGCGTATTGTTTCTTTATGACTTGGTCCTGCCCAGCAGTCATATTGATTTAAGCCCTGTTCCGCCAACAGGCATCTTCTGTAGCTTGGTCTGCCCAGCTGTCGCGTATTGTTTCTTTATGGCTTGGTCCTGCCCAGCAGTCATATTGATTTAAGCCCTGTTCCGCCAACAGGAATCTTTCGTGGCTTGGTCCTTCCCAGCAGTCATCTGTGTTTCTTTATGGCTTGGTCCTACCCAGCAGTCATATTGATTTAAGCCCTGTTCCGCCAACAGGCATCTTCGATGGCTTGGTCCTGCCCAACAACCGCGTATTGTTTCTTTATGGCTTGGTCCTGCCCAGCAATCATATTGATTAAAGCCCTGTTCCGCCAACAAGCATCTTCCGTGGCTTGGTCCTGCCCAGCAGTCGCGTATTGTTTTCTTTATGGCTTGGTCTTGCCCAGCAGTCATATTGATCGAGTTCCACTCTGCTAATGGTCTCGTTAAAGCCCTGTTTCGTCAATAGGCATCCTCTGTGGCTTGGTCCTGCCCAGTAGTCATGTGTTTTTTCTTTGTGACTTGGTCCTGCCCAGCAGTCACACTGATGAGTTTCTGTTTTGTTGATGGTTTCGTTAAGCCCTGTTTTGCTAACAAGCACCCTCGTTGTGTCTTTGATTCGTTCAGTATTCGCAGTGAATACATTGGTTCTATTCCACCTGGTCCTATCTCCGCTACCTATTTAGAGGTCAAAACAAAAAAATATATAAATAAAAGGGCAGATGGCATTTTTGTTATCCTGAGTTCAAATTTTCAGGTTTTATTCGAGTATTCAATCACTCCATACCTTGAATGTCTAAAAGCTGTTGCAATTATTCATTCAAGTCTGCAGATGATTAAATGGGGGCAGCTGTAATACCTCAAAATTTGCCCTCATATTTATTCCCTTTACTGGCATATCGTTTCGCATTCATCTGCACTTCTCACTAGGTCATTAACATCATGTTAGTGCATTTCATGGATTCACAAGGCATGTGATCAAGGACATATGAAATTAGGGTTTCATACCTTATCCGTATCTATCAGGGATTTAACTTGTGGAAAATATTCACTGGCGCATCTAACCCATTGTTGAGGTGTTTGATTAGATTTGCTTTGAATAAGAGTTTTGGATCTTCTTAACGTCTCAAGCTGTATTCTTCGTTATTGAATATCTCGAGGAGAATTTGGAGTTCTTGTTCATGCTTTGATTTGAGGGCACTTCATCAATTAAGGTTTAAGGAGAATGCACAATTATTGGTTTAGTTGGAAGGCATCATTCAAGATCGAGCTCAAATTATCAGAAGGATTCAAAGTCTTGGATTTATTCTCCTCAATGATGATTCATAATCAAGGTTTAAGTTGATGTTTGTTGCTTTGGACACATGATGTTATGATCAGGGTCTCGTGCAATATCAAAAACTCACAATCATGCATTTCATTGGACTTCTAAGACATGGGAGTCAGAGGTTATTCAAATCAGGGTTTTCTATATGTTGTGAGCTTCTGGGGCTCAAGTTGAAGCAAAGGTTTAAATTCCTCAATAAAATCTCTCTTGTCAAGATTCATTCAGCTACAAGGCTTACCTTTTCCAGGGCGCATCAGGGTTTGTTCCTTATTCAGTGTTCTTGTTCAACAAGAAAGGTGTGGTTTATTAGTTACCATGTTCAGGAAGTTATGCATTAGTTGTAAAGACTTTAATTCATCTGAAGGTCCAGATTTCTTCATTTTTTTCATGAGTAATTCAAAAAATTTGGAATTTGATTTTAGTGTGATATTTGGATTCAATTCAAGATTCATTCACAATTAGCCTCATTTCTCAAGAGTTAATCCCATTTGGTTTCTCAATTCATCACCATTACCATGACAATCATAACTCAAATTCAAGTTGGTGCAAATATCACAAGAAATATGAAACCAATTTCCACCTACTTTAACCCAATCATCATTTTAGGCCCGTATCCAAATATCCAATTGTCCATTTTTGTCCATTTTTCAAATTCTATTCATATTGTCTTTTTGTTTCTAACCAAGTTTTAGTTCTATGAGTCATAATTCTATCCAAAGTTTGAACATCCATTTTTGAGTTACAATCCAAAACCAATATCATTCTTCTTTTAAACCATGTGAATCCGATACCATCTTATAAAAAAAACTAAATGCCAAAGCCCATTAGTCGTGTCTCATTCAAGCCCAATAAACATCTCAAATCCTAGGCCAATTACTCAATCATTTGTCAAAATAAAATTTGAAAGATTCTAACAGAAGTAATGAAAAGAGAGGATAACCATAACAGTGTATGACAGAAAGTTCAAGGGAAATTTGGGTGCATAATAATAATAACAGAATTCAAATTAGAAAAGTGGAACAAAGGAAAGTTTCATGAGAAGGAAGCGATACAAGAGGGCTCAAAACCTCAGAAATCACATTTCGCATTTCACTCATTCTCAAAGTTGTACAAAAAAAATCATAAAAAAAAACATTGAAATTCTCATTTCTCTCAACCAAACATCATTCTAACATCCCAAACGCCTCAAGCATATCCCGTATAAACTTCTGTATGCATTAGAACCTTGCTGAAACCTCCCAAATACCATAGCCAAACACTTTTCTTCACTAACAAGTTGACTTGGGCAGAATGATTCAGAGCACTTCAAGGAATTCAGTGGAGGTGTAGGAACTGTCAAGCTACTTCGGGAAGTGATCTAAAGAGGATCACAATTTCACATTTTTTCGAATGGAACCCTTTGATCCTGTTGCATCCAACATCAGTTCTCCATCACAAATGATTGTGATCAAATCACCTTCTAGATCCAGACTTAATTATGCAAAAGAAAACAACTATAAGAAAGTCAGAAAAGAAAAGAAGAGACCATGACCAAACTCAAAAGAAAGAATTCAGGCCAAGCAAAGTTTCAAATAGAAATCACAACTCATATCAAATAGTAACCTATTCCCCAAAGTTATAACAAAATTCTAGTTAACCAAACTAACTCACAGTAGAATTTCACAAAAAAAAATCCTAACAGAATTTCAGTTAGCAATTCATAACAGAAACTCAAAAACAGAAATATAAAAAACTAACTCCTAACCGAAAATGAAAAGCACTTATCTTCCAGAAGGATCCAGAAAATCAGCAGCTATAAATCAGAGGCTCTTCACCATTTTCCAGTCTTCACCATTTTTTTCCTCCAATCTTTTCTTCAATTTCTCCCATTTTTTCCAATTTCTTCTTCAATTCTTCTGCAACCTTTTCTGAATCACGTACACAACCTCCTTCATGATTTCTCAACCTTAATATCAACTCTTCTTCACCATAAACTCCTTCAATTCCTCTTCAATTCGGCACCATCATCAACCTGTGGAATTCACATCAAACAATCAACAAGTTACAACAATAACAAGAACCTGAAGGTGAAAAGCGAAGAAGGAAATTTCTCAGGAGCATAACCTAACGAAATCTAAAATTGTAAAAAGGAAAGGGTCATCTGTCAAAACTTACATTGCAGAGACGGATTCTATGAGGTCTCTCTCATTGCTTCATCAATCCTTTTACATCAGAGATTCAAGTGCCTCAATCTTCAACAGCTCGAAGCCATTATCGCTCAATCTCGCATCAGTAGCTCTTCTTTATCACCTAGCCGAAACAAGTCTTCAAGGAATTCCAAGGAGCTTCACCATAACTCCTCAATCCCGACTCTCGTATCCTCTTCGAAAATCCTCAACACGTATCTTCGTTAACCTGCAAGGTACACAAGTAGAGATCAGTAATCCTATATTTTTCATCTCCTTGTTCTCTTGTTATGTTTGATTAGAGGTTTCGATGAAGTTTGAGTGGATACGCGGCCTTTAGGGTTTCGGATTGTGTGTTTTGGTAAGAGTTGGGCAAAATCCGAAGCCATGGTTGAACTCCATAGTCTTAGGAGGATAGGGTTAGGTGTTTTTGGTGCGGGGGGAGGTCGAAAGAGGAGGCCGCCGGTGGTGGTGTTTAGGGTTAGGAGAAGGGGTCGAAGGTGAGAAGAAGAAGATGAAGGTGTTATGTTCGAAGATTGATGATGGTGGGAGTGAAGAAGAAGAAGACAAGCGAAGGAGATGAAGAGGAAGAAGACGGAGGTTAGGGTGAACCACGACGGGATAGTGAGGAAGAAGAGTGGTTTAGATTTTAGGGTTTGTTGTTTACTGGATTT
Source organism: Lathyrus aphaca (assembly GCA_963966055.1). Classification (NCBI taxonomy): domain Eukaryota; kingdom Viridiplantae; phylum Streptophyta; class Magnoliopsida; order Fabales; family Fabaceae; genus Lathyrus; species Lathyrus aphaca. The sequence continues at coordinate 321,880,809 of OZ014524.1, read as the reverse complement.
ATTCGTTTGAATTTGTGAAAAATGATATAAAAAACAATTAACATTCATCAATAGTATTTAATCTAATTGATGTCCATTAAGTTAATTAATTTCAACATAATCTCCATTAATACCTCTTGAATCCGTCACAAATCCCACCATTAAGATAGGATTAGGTAGTTATGGAGACCCTCAGCCATATCGGCGGTGACACTTGTCACCGTCCGATAGGCTATCTTGTTTTGCTTTCCAAACCCCCTCTCTTAAGCCCATCATGAAAAAATAGCATAAAAATATTGCCCCCTACACCCCCCTTTTAATCTTGCGAATTTAGGCCCTTTTGTTTTGCTATCCGCACCTCCCATTCTAGGCCTATAACGAAAACAAACTTAAAAAAACTACTTCCTACACCTCCCTTAAAGCCATGCGAATCTGGGCTTTTCTACTTTGCTATATGCACCTCATTTCTAAGCCCATGTAAAAAACAACATAAAATCTTTGCTCCTTACACTCCCCCTCAATACTGCGAAATGGGCTCAGCCCTGTTGCTATTTTCACCCTCTTTTTTAAGGCCCAACACGAAAATAACTAAAATATAATGCTTAGCCCACCCCCTTTATTTCTCTTAGATTTTATTTTTTAGTTTAGCTATAGTTTAGAAAATAATTCAAATAAAATAGGAAAATACTTAGAAAAATTCCCAAAAAAAATTAAGTAGATCATTAATTCAATTTAGAAATGTTTATCATTTTATTTTTCTGAATTTGCTTTATTTTTGAATTAATTCTGAATTTTTCATGTAAGTAGTTTTAATTAATTTCCTTCAACTGTACATAAATTTGTAGATTTTATTTTTTAGTCTTCCAGTAACTTTTTTGGCCCATTCTTTTTACCATAGTTAGAGGACTCATAATAGTACTTAGTGTAATTTTAGTAGATTTTTGAAGGCATTTTATCTCAGGTTTTAGTGGCTTAATCCTTAGGAAATAGTAGCTAATCATTAGGTAGAAATAAATGATTTTTAGGCATAGCAAAATTCTGATTTTTTAGCATTCTTTTTAACACAATATTATAGGTAGTTTTAGGATCCTATAGAATAAATCTCATAATTTTTCCAGAACTTTTACTATTTTTTAGGATATTAATCTTTAGGCCTTTATGCATATAAATTCCATTAGTTTAGGCTAGGATATTAAGTTTCATTAAAAAATAGTTTAATTAGATTTAATCCTAGGATTTAATATGGATTTAGACTAGTTTAGATTCTGATTTTTTAGAATGAAAATATTAGGTAATGCCCTTAGTTTAGAACTTAGGCTTAGGATTCATATTAATTAGACTTAGAATAAATTTAGGACTATTTTAGGTTTATGTCTTTAATTGTTTTGCTTTGAATTTTATTCTTACATTCAAATTTTAATGCTTTGTATATTGATTGATATTTCACTTGAATAGGTTCCCCCTTGGCTTTAGAATCAACTTATCTTCCTTAGGAAGTAAGTTGCATTCTAGTAGTTTCTAAGTTCTTTCTCCATTAGGTTTAGAAACCTCATTAACCATAGGACCTCATTTATAAATAAACAAAAATTAGGGTTGTGTCTTAGTCCCCATTAGATTTTGCCTTTTGCAATTTGAGTCATTCTTTCTCATCTTCAAACAAAATCCAAAAACACCTAACAAATAAATGAAAGGATTCCTTGTGTATAGCCTTATTCAATGAAGCACTTACACTCATTCCATCTTGGAGTGGTGTAAGCTTGTCTATCATGATGTACAAGTCTCATCAAGGGATTGTTTCATAAAACAAACAAATTCAAAACATTTCTCTTAAAAGACAAAAAAACAAATAATAAGCGATTATCCTGCGGGAATTTCTCTTCTCATCTCATTCATTCTAAACGCGAACTCGCGACGACTTGTCTCGCATGTAAAACGGTAAACGCACTCGTACCAGACGAGCCTGCAACACCTGAGCATAGACATACGCAGTTCAAGCTATAAAAAACACAAACAAATAGTTCCTGCCTTAGTTAGGCGAACTACGCCGACTCTGATCCTCATTATCCCGATGAGGTACGTAGGCAGCGGGGTAGGGCCCGTTCGAGCACATTCTTTATTTTCCCTACATTTTCTCCATTCTTTTTTTTCTTTCCATTCCAGTTCCATTTCTCATTCAATTCCATTTCCAGTTAGCAGTTCATTTGTTCAGCAACATATTATTTCTCACCCTTTGAAGCAAGCAAGCAAGCGTGGATCCGTCGGATACGGTGGACGATCTGGGGTGCTAATACCTTCCCAGGTCGTAACCGACTCCCGAACCCAGATCTTTGGTTCGCAGGACCTTGTCCTTTCCTTCTTCCTCAGGTTTGTGCAACATTACCTTTCCCGTTCCTTCGGGATAAAAATGCATGGCTGGCGACTCTACCTTTTCCGCGCCACTTTCGCATTTGTACTAGGATGAAAATCCCGGGAGCGACAGACGTCACAACAGCTTTGTAACAGAGGTATCATCTTCGACAGAATCCATTCACAAGGTACGACACGAGTTCTTCTTATTATTTGCTCCGGTGTGGTGGTTACTCGGCTCTGAACCTCGGAGTCTCTAACAGATTAGTGAACCTAGGGTTAGATTTCTAGGATGAGGAATAAATTAGGTTAATCAGGGATTTTGTTTAGAGAATAAGAGGATGAGTTTGAGGGAAATGAAGATGACGGTGGGGATTTTGAAGACGAAGAGACGAGGCAGAAAGAAGAGGGAGGATTTGTGTACGGCGTTTTCGCGTTTGAGAGGAATATCGGAGGGGAGGCGCCGCCGTAGGCTAGGGTTGGTGTTTAGGGAAGAGGAAGACAGAAGAGTTTGGAGTGAGGAGGATTGAAGAAGGATGTTGCGGCAGGAGGAAGAAGGTTCGGTTTAGGGTTTCTTTCATAACCCTGAGCTTTTTTTCATTTGTAATTAAATGGATTTAAGGTTTTAGTTGTTGTTATGATTTTATGGGTTAATGATAATCAATCCATATTAAGTCCAATTAATTCATATTAAATGTTAATTTTGAATTCCAAGGATTCCCGAAGAGATAAGGATGGGGTTTCTATGGGATTCCTGGCAAATCCGGCGGTGACACGTGTCACCGTCCGATTGGTGTCTTATACGGCTGATAAGGTGTGTAGTGCCTACCATAATTAACATGCTCCTCGGCTTTGTGGTTCACATGATTGAATTCTAATGCAAAACCCTAGATCTAAGGGCCTAGGTAGAGTCAACTTTGTGGACTGAGAGACCACCGTATACCCTCATAAGACTTGCGTTTTGGGCCTAAGTTATCTGCTATTTCCACCACCCATCTCAAGCCCATTAAAAAACAGTCTTGAAATATTACTTTCTACACCTCCCTCAATCCAGCGAAATGGGCTTAAGACCCTCTGCTATTCACGCCCCCATTCTTAAGCCCATTAGTAAAAACAACTGAAAATAACTTCTGTTTGCACCTTGTAACACGGTGGGAGAACTGACTTTAGTTATGTTGCGGATAGCAAGAGTCGCCACCGACTTTTATTTTATCCAAAGGAAAGGCATAAAAGAACAGGAAAGACCTTTTAAAAGATTTTTGGGTCTGGGGGGTAGGTTATGTAAAGGGAAGGTGTTAGCACCCTTTACATCCATGGTTATCCATGGGCTCTTAGTTACTTAGCTCACTTTAAAATGTTTTTGAAAATGTGAAGTGTGTAAATAGAAATTTTCATATGAGTTTGATAATGATCCATGTACGGATGCGTAAAAAACTTGTGTTTGAAAATTGTTTGAAATTGTGAAGTGTTTGAAAAGTTTTTGAATAGTGAGCAAGTAACTATGAGAAACCTACCCTAAAGTTTAAGTCTTTCTGTTCTTGAATCCTTTAAGTGGTAAGACTATCCCTATTATTAAGGAATAGGTAGTCATTACCTTGGATGTATGGGACAAGTAAAGGGACATCTGTTTAATGTAGGCAACTGTAGGGTGTATTAAGCAATTTTTGGAGGGACTATCATCTTTATTCGAAAGGGACAAGATCATTATGAAGGCAACCATTTAAGGGACTTGATCTTTTATTGTTAAGGGACTAGATGACTTTATTTTGAGGGACTTTTGCTTTATACACCCTACTTGACCTTTTGATTAGGCAACAATGAGAGGTAACCCTAGAAAGTGAGATGGCGATCAAAGATCGACTTACGTGTGTGAGTGTACAATTTAATATTTATCTTTTGAATTAAGTGATCTAAATTAATTTTAAATAACATACATGTTTACACTCCCTATTTACTAACCATAGCATAAAATAAATAATAAACATTTAAAAAATATTACATCCAAGAGCAATTACATAATAATAATAAAAGCAATTTAAATAAATAAGCCAAATAAGCAAAATAAATAAATAGGTAATTATAAGAGGGTTAGTAGAAATAATAATAATAACAAATTTAAAAAAAATAAATGGGGTTAGTAATAAACATGATTAGTAATAATAATAATGAAATAAGCAAAAATATTGAAATAATTAAAAGATCAAATAAGAAAATATGAACAATTATATTAATTATAAAGTTTTAAGTTATTTGTAAATTATATAGAAAAATAAGTTAATGATAAACATATTATAGAAATAAATATTATTACAAAATTAATTTAACAAATTTTTTTTAATTATTCCTAAGCATATATGCAAAATTAAAGTATAAACAATTTAGGTCATATTTAAAAAATAGGATTAATTATGATTATATTTACAAAATTTAATTATATTAAATAAAATATATACATAATTAAAAAAATGTGATCATACAATTATATTTACAAATTTAAAGATTATAATAAAATTTTATTCACTAATTAAAATATAAGCTAGAATTACAATTATGTTTTTAGAAAATTATTAAGATTAATTAGGATTTAATAAAAATTAGGGTTTTATATACAAAAATATTAGGTTTTTTATATACAATATTAATTATATACATATGAATATATTAAAAACATAATATAAGTTTTATAAAAGAAAAATAATTTATATATATTGTTTAGAAATTTGTTGAGATTAATTTAGAAAAATAATATAAGAAATAATAAAAGAAACAAAATAAGAAAAGAAAACAAAACCAAAAAAAAACAGGACCTGGGATTTGAACCCAGGTCCTTTACCTGGACAAGCAAGAACCTAGCCACTGGGCTGCACGCTGCTAGCTGATATGGAAACAACTTCAATTCTTTTTATTTTTATCCTGCAAAAATCATTGAAAAAAATAACCAAAACAAAAAGGGCCTGGGAACGATTCGAACCCAGGACTCCTCATCCATCACGCAAACGCCTTGACCAACTGAGCCATCATGTTATTCGTGTAATAAACTTAAACAAATCAAATAAAATATTAAAACAATTTTTCAAATCTGATTTTTGGCGCCAGGGTCTTCATCTTCTTCACGATACCTGCGAAAATTCCTACGATTTCATCTACGATTTTTCCTGCGATTTCCTCCATACTCAGAACCTGCGAAACTCAAACATCAACCAAACAGTACAATTTCTTTCAATTAATCAGTGTATTATGATCCCCAGAACTCATACAATCATCCTATGTTTTTAAAATTTATTTATTTTTGGTTTAGCATGAAACCCTAAAAACTCAACCGAAACCCTAACAATGGCTTCTCACGATTCAGGTCATTAAACTTTAATCCAACTATCCAGAAAGCTTGCTAAGATCATTATAAACACAAAACAATCATTAGAATCAATGGATAATGCATAAAAATATAGAATCGAAAAAATCATTATTCTTGCATAAGAGTGATTCGGGTTAGCCATTTGAGCATGATTTAGATGATTATAATGATGCAAACATGTTCAGTGATAATCCAGGAATGATTTGCCATCCTCAAATCACCTTCAAAGTTACAAATGTGGAGAATCCGAATTTGAGATTTTGATGAAATTTTGAAAATGTGAAACTTACTCTTGAGGCCAGAATTTCGTGGCTTTGTGTTAGGGTTACATTATGTACTTATAGAGCAATCCATTAGGTCAGAAAAATTGGATATTTGTGTGGAAGATTTGATCTAAAAAGATTCAAAATGATAAACCTTAAAAATCAAATATTTTTGCATAAACACTTACTATTTTAGGCCAATCACCATGATCTTCTTTCCACTTCAATTCCAATCAAATTTATGAATTTCTAGAAGCTTGATCTTTTTTAAATCTTTGACTTTTATATTTTATTTTAATTTAAAATGATTTTTAATGAATTAAATCAAAATAAATAAAAATAAAATGATAAAAAATCTGATTTTTGTTGACTTGGGTCGTGCATGAAGTTATAGTATGGATTGGGTCATCATATGGCAAGCCCATTTGGAAGAAATTGGTTTTAGACCTCCATTTTCTTCATAAACCAACCAAAAATTTCCCAACTTTTCAAGGGCACATATCCTTCAATTTTAATGGTATGAGGGTTTTCTTGGACATTTTGGAAATCTTTAAGAGTCCTCTAACCAACCCCACTGGTTTCATGTCCATATCATTTACCAATCTCAAGTTATGCCCTTTTGAAGTTGTTGACTTTTTGTTGACTTTCAAAAGGACCTATAATGTCTTAGCTCATACCTTCCAAATGAAGCATTTTTGGGCTTGGCTTGTGAGACACAAAGTTGTAGAGAATTCAATTTCCTTCAAAATGAGATTTTTATGGAGACTTGGTGATGAAGCATGTGAAAGTTATGGCTGGTCAAAGTTCAGTTGACTTTTACTGAGGAAACCCTAATTTAGAAACTCCTGATTCTTGATGATCTGAAATCTCCTTGATGAATCATGATCAACCCTTGATCAAATGATGAATTTTACTTCATATAATTTATGTTGGCAAAAAATCATGAAGTTTGACTTTGGTTTGACCACAATTGACCTCAGTTTGACTTTTTAACTGCTTTGACTGATTTTGACTTATCTGATCATCTGACTGAGCAAACTTTTGAGAAAAGTCTTGAAACTTGTCATGGGGGTTCTTAAACACATATAAGATGTTATGAAGCTCATTTGAAGTCTTGGAAGTCCATTTAGCCTGATTAAAGTCAAAACCCTAGTTTTGGATGCACTGCTTAGGAGGTGCATTGTTTGAGGGGATTGTCAACTTTTCTGACTATTTGTGAACTTTGTGAACCTTGTGAACCATCATAAAATGTATTGTAAACCTCATGGGAGGTCTTGTGAACCTTGTGAACCTTGTGAACCTCATAAAGTGACTTGTAGACTTCATGAACCTCATGAAAGGTCTTGTAAGCATTGTGAATCTTGTGAACCTTGTGAACCTCATAAAGTGACTTGTAGACTTCATGAACCTCATGAAAGGTCTTGTAAGTATTGTGAATCTTGTGAACCTTGTGAACCTTGTGAACCTTCTTAGCACACAAAGTCTTGTGTTGTGAGGGCAAATTTTGGGGTGCAACAGCTGCCCCTGTTCAATTTTTTGAAACCTGAGGGGTTAGATTGGTATATTTGCCAGTCGTGACCTGGAAGGTTGAAGGGGATTGAACACAAAAGCCCAAAAATTTGCACTCACCAGTGCGTAGAGTGATACTGATGTTTGGTTGTGTATGCTTGAGTGGGCTTAAAGATGCCACTTGGAGAAAAGTTCTTCAAATACATTTCTTGGAGGATAAAGCAGTCCAAAATATGAAGATATAATGATAGCTTTCAGGAGGATAAAGCAATCCTGAGGTAGTGATATGCTTTCAGAAAGATGAACAACGTTCTGAGGTATAAGAGGCTTTCAGGAGGATAAAGCAGTCCTGAGGTAATAATGCTTTCAGGAGGATAAAGCGGTCCTGAGGGATTGATAATATGCTTTCAGGAGGATACAGCAGTCCTGAGGTAATAATGTGCTTTCAGGAGGATAAAGCAGTCCTGAGGTATTGATAATATGCTTTCAGGAGGATACAGCAGTCCTGAGGTAGGGGTGATAGCTTTCAGGAAGATAAACAACGTCCCGAGGAGATAATATGCTTTCAGGAGGATAACAACGTCCTGAGGTAATAATATGCTTTCAGGAGGATAAAGCAGTTCTGAGGGATTGATAACTTTCAGGAGGATAAAGTAGTCCTGAGGGATTGATGATAGCTTTCAGGAAGATAAACAACGTCCTGAGGGATTGATGATAGCTTTCAGGAAGATAAACAACATCCTGAGGGGATAATATGCTTTCAGAAAGATGAACAACGTTCTGAGGTATAAGAAGCTTTCAGGAGGATAAAACAGTCCTGAGGGAGTAAGCTTTCAGGAGGATAAAGCAATCCTGAGGTGATGATATGCTTTCAGGAGGATAAAGCAGTCCTGAGGTAGTAATAACTTTTGGGAAGATAAACAACGGCCCAATAGTCACAACTTGTTGATGAAATTTGTCTGCTGGAGAATTAACCTGAAAATAAGGTAGCATCCTGTATGATAATATTAGTTTTATGCATTATGTATGCATGTATAATATGATGTACTTAAGTAATGTATTATGCATCTATGTATATGTATGGTATGGTATGATGTAAATGATGTATGTATGATATGATACTGCCTGAAGCGCCTGGATATCTTCGTATAACAACTGCTGGCCAGGGAAAATAAATCCCGGTTTGTTGCTGAAGAATATGAGGAACTTATTCCTGTCTTGTTTGATAATAAGGTATACATGACCTCCTGTCTGCTGGGGATAGCAAGGTATATATAACCTCCCGTCTGCTGGGGATAGCAAGGTATATATAACCTCCTGTCTGCTGGGGATAGCAAGGTATATATAACCTCCCGTCTGCTGGGGATAGCAAGGTATATATAACCTCCCGTCTGCTGGGGATAGCAAGGTATATATAACCTCCCGTCTGCTGGGGATAGTAAGGTATACATAACCTTCCGTCTTCGTTTGATAGTAGGGTATACATAACCTCCCGTCTTCGTTCATCGTACTCTTATTGGAAAGTAAATTCCCGGATATTCGTATGAGGATAAAAGAGATGGATATAAATTCCAGGGGAGATGTGACTATATGAAGATGGATTTGACCTACTGAGGGTTTGTAACTGTATTGTAAAGATGAACCGGCGAAGCTTCGTTGAAATCCTTCCCTCGTTCGTCCTTAGTAAATACTATTACTGCATTTTCATGCATTTCTGGTAAACCTCAATCATATTAAGCATTCATGCATTTCTGGTAAACATCAATCATATTCAAAAGCATAATACATTCAAACACAACCAATGGACGTTTCGCTTATGTAAATAGGGTAAAAGTAAATCTGGATTCAAAAATGGAATTTTATTTATATCAAAGAGTGACCCATACATGGGTAAATTTGTACAAGGAGACATAAACCCTAGTAAGAGGATTTTGTCATAAAGTTTTTACAAAACAATGAGAATCAACTATGTGGGAAATAATCCTATTGAGTTTCAATTCTACTATTGCCATTATCTTCAAGTATCTCATCTTCTGCTGTCGAGTCGAAAATGATTGGATTGAGCTTTATCTGTTCGAGCTTGGGTAACACAACTGGTTGCAGTTTCATGGGTGATCCAAACGAGACATAGTCATACGCTTTAATACCTAACTTTTTCCTGGATTGCCCTTTCAGGTTTTCAATCCACCGGGATACCCTTTTTTGCCCAAGCCGCCTTTTCCGGTTTTCGACTTGCCGGGTGTACATCTTTTTATATATATCCCTAATTTTTGCCCAAACCCTTTTGGTTTGCCGGGATGCCCTTATTTTTGCCTAGGTCTGTCAACCTAGCGGGTCTCTTTTCATGCGTAGTATTTTTTAACTATGTCTGCGTTTACAGGCTGCGGGAAGTCTTCACCATCCATAGTAGTGAGTATCATAGCACCTCCTGAGAATACTGTCTTGACTACAAATGATCCTTCATATGTAGGAGTCCACTTGCCCCTAGGATCACCCTGTGGTAATATGATACGCTTGATCACCAAGTCACCAACCTGATATACCTTTGGCTTAACCTTCTTGTTAAAAGCTTTGATCAATCGTTTCTGGTACATCTGGCCATGACAAACTGCTGCTAACCTCTTCTCATCAATCAAATTTATCTGGTCAAGTCGAGTCTGAATCCACTCATCTTCATCCAAGCCTGCATCCTTCATAATTCTTAAGGAGGGAATCTGAACTTCAATGGGCAGAACTGCTTCCATACCATAGACCAAGGAGAATGGGGTTGCCCCTGTTGAAGTACGTATTGTAGTACGATAACCATGAAGAGAAAATGGTAACATCTCATGCCAATCCTTGTAAGTAACAGTCATCTTCTGTACAATCTTCTTAATGTTCTTATTAGTAGCTTCAACTGCCCCATTCATCTTCGGACAATACGGAGAAGAGTTGTGATGCTTAATCTTGAACTGCGTGCAGAGATCAGTAATCATAGTGTTGTTCAGATTAGAGCCATTGTCAGTAATAATCCTTTCGGGGATGCCATACCTACATATGAGATTATTCTTAATGAATCGAGCCACAACATTCTTGGTAACAGATGCAAATGAAGCTGCCTCTACCCACTTCGTGAAGTAATCAATAGCAACCAGGATGAAACGATGCCCATTAGAAGCAGTAGGCTTGATCTCACCAATCATATCAATGCCCCACATGGCAAAGGGCCAAGGAGCAGTCAACACATTCAATGGTGATGGAGGTATATGTACTTTATCAGCATAGATTTGACATTTGTGACATGTTCTAGAGCGTTGATAGCAATCAGCTTCCATGGTAGACCAATAGTAACCTGCTCTCAATATCTTCTTTGCCATAGTATGACCACTAGAATGAGTACCAAAGATCCCATCATGCATATCTTCCATAATCTCAATTGCTTCCTTCTTATCCACACAACGGAGCAAAGTTGAATCATGATTGCGCTTGTACAAAATCCCATTACTCAAAAAGAACTTAGCAGAAAACCTCCTCAGAAACTTCCTATCTTTGACAGATGCCCCTTCAGGGAATTCCTGAGCTTCAAGATATCTTTTTACTTCATAGAACCAAGGCTTCTCCTCTGCCCCTTCTGTGTCAATCTCATTGCAGTATGCAGGCTTTTCAAATCTATCAATAGTAATCTTGGGAGCTTCATCATCCCAGCTGATCTCAAACATAGATGCCATGGTGGCTAAAGCATCCGCCAACTGATTCTCTCTTCGTGGAATATGTTCAAAGGTAATCTCTTTAAAATGTGGGATCAGAGACAACACATGCTCTCTGTAAGGAATGAGATTATCATGCTTAGTATCCCAATCTCCTTTGATCTGACTTACTACCAGGGCTGAATCTCCATACACATCAAGGAACTGAATCTTCATATCAATGGCAGCTTTGATACCCAGGATACATGCCTCATACTCAGCCATGTTATTGGTACAATAGAAACAAAGTCTGGCAGTAATCGGGGTATGACAACCTTCAGGGGAACTGATCACAACACCAACACCATTACCAAGTGCATTAGAGGCACCATCAAAAACCATAGTCCATCGGGATCCTTGTTCAGGTCCGTCATATTGTCCAAGTTCTTTGGTAATAACCATAATATCTTCATCAGGGAACTCAAAACTCATTGACTGATAATCATCCACTGCTTGATGAGCCAAATGATCAGCAACAACACTTCCTTTAATGGCCTTCTGAGTAGTATACTGTATGTCATATTCTGTCAAGATCATTTGCCATCTTGCAATTCTTCCGGAGAGAGCAGGTTTCTCAAATATGTACTTGATTGGATCCATCTTTGAAATCAACAAGGTAGTATGAGTCAACATATACTGTCTTAGTCGGCGAACAACCCATGCCAAAGTGCAGCAAGTTTTCTCGAGCAGTGAGTATCTTGTTTCACAGTCGGTAAACTTTTTGCTAAGGTAGTATATTGCCTGCTCTTTTCGACCAGACTCGTCATGTTGCCCCAATACACACCCCATTGAGTTGTCTAACACGGTTAAGTACATAATCAAGGGTCTTCCATCAACTAGTGGCATCAAAATTGGAGGTTCTAGCAAATATCTCTTGATTTCATCAAAGGCAGTCTGGCACTCATCATTCCATTCCATCACCTGATCCTTCTTCAACAACTTGAAGATTGGCTCACAGATGGCAGTCAATTGGGAAATAAATCTTGCAATGTAATTCAATCGTCCCAAGAAACCTCTAACTTCCTTTTCAGTACGGGGAGCTGGCATCTCTCGTATAGCTTTTACTTTTGCAGGATCCACTTCAATACCTTTTCCACTGACTATGAAACCCAGGAGTTTACCAGACCTAACTCCAAAAGTACACTTGTTTGGGTTCAATCTCAACTTGTATTTCTTCAATCTCTCAAACAACTTATGCAGATGATCAAGATGTTGCTCTTCATTCTGGGACCTGGCTATCATATCATCCACATATACCTCTATCTCATGATGAATCATATCATGAAACAAGGCCACCATAGCACGCTGATATGTTTCCCCTGCATTCTTTAAACCAAATGGCATCACCTTATAACAAAAAGTGCCCCACTGTGTAACAAATGTTGTCTTCTCCATATCTTCAGGTGCCATCTTGATCTGATTGTAACCAGAGAAACCATCCATAAAAGAGAATACCTTATGCTGAGCAGTGTTGTCTACCAGAACATCAATATGAGGAAGTGGAAAGTCATCTTTGGGGCTGGCCTTGTTCGAATCTATGTAGTCTACACACATACGTACCTTACCATCTTTCTTAGGAACTGGTACCACATTTGCAACCCACTGAGGATAAGAAGTCACAGCTAAGAACCCTGCATTGAATTGTTTCATTACCTCTGCTTTGAACTTTTCTGACATTTCAGGACGCATACGACGAACCTTCTGCTTCTTTGGACGACAATCTTCTTTCACTGGTAAACGGTGAACCACAATGTCTGTATCCAACCCTGGCATATCTTCATAAGACCAAGCAAAGATCTCCACATAGTCACGTAACATCTGAATCAATCTGCTCTTGACACTATCCTATAAATCAGCCCCTATCTTGACTTCTTTCCTGTTTTCTTCAGTTCCCAAATTCACAACTTCGACTGGCTCTTCATGTGGCTGTATGGCTTTCTCTTCTTGTTGTAATAACCTAGCAAGCTCTACAGGTACTTCACAATCGTCCTCATTTCCGTCTTCAGTTTGATAGATCGGATTCTCGAAATTATAATTGGCAATAGTAGAACTGTTATCAACAGGATCCAGAGTGGATGAGGATCTTCATTTTAGTGATGTGGGTGTGTGTAAGAACACATAGCTGATAAAGCAAAAATAAAAGAAAAGAAAGACAAGGAACACAATATTTACTAAAACGAAACGTCCACTGATTTTATTGAATGAAGTATGCAAATGAAATGACAGCCCGTAACAAGCACACCATTGTGCCCCGGGTAAGGCACAAGGCTTGAGAGTTTAATTATTCAAACTTAAAAGCAACAACACAGTAATAGTATTTACTCCTGACTAAAGGAGATAGGAATAACATCTTCAGCTTTCCAATTATTGAGTCCAGCACCCACAGTAGGAAAAATCCAAGCATCCAAGTTGTAGTCTTCATCATAGTCTCCCACAGCATTGATCTGATCTTTCATAACCCCTTGATTGGTGATACGAACAGCACGAGCACGACGAACAGCCTTCTGGGACTCTGCAGTGAAACCCAAACCAAACTTGTCAGACTTGTATGGGATATCAGGAAGCTGACCCCAAATAGTACAACCACCTTCATCCACCACAGCTCTAGCATCTTTAAGGGAGGCCATTGTTGGAGGTACTCTGGTAACCACAGGAACTTTCTTGACAACCGAAGGATCTACATAATCATTAACAATCCAAGGGACCACTTCAAATGTCTGGCACGGAGTTTCAACGTATTCACCTTCCACTTCCAGATACTTGAAGGTGTTCACATGACTAACAAAATACTCTTCCTCTCCATAGACAGTAACAACTTTTCCTTCCACCGGATATCTTAGCTTCTGATGTAATGTAGACGTTACAGCACCTGCCCCATGGATCCAGGGACGACCAAGCAGACAAGAGTACGAAGGACGAATATCCATCACATAAAATGTAGCATTAAAAACCTGAGAACCAACTTTGATTGGGAGATCAATTTCTCCATGCACCACTCTTCTAGAACCATCAAAAGCCTTCACCACTATATTACTGGGCTTCAGCACAGCATCTTCAGGACTCAGCTTATTCAGGACTTCTTTGGGCAACACATTCAGAGAGGAACCATTGTCTATCAATACATGTGACAGGGTAGTGCCCCTGCATTCAATTGAGATATGCAGAGCCCTGTTATGATCCCTCTTGGCAGGGGTCAAATCAGCATCAGAAAATCCTAACCCATTATCATAAGTCAGGTGGGCAACACAATTCTCAAACTGGTCAACAGAAATTGCATTGGGTACATGAGCAGTCTTCAGAAACTTGATCAAAGCTTTTGCATGAGCTTCAGAACATAACAACAAGGACAACATAGAAATCTTAGAGGGAGTATGCCCCAACTGATCAACAATGTCATAATCACTCTTGCGAATGATTTTCAATACTTCTTCCATCTGCTTAGAGAGATCATCAGCAGCTGGCACATCAGTAGGTATAGGCTCAATAACATGACCTTTTCCCCGAGCATCAGTGGTGGAGGTAACAGCAGGAGTAACTGCATTCTTGGAAGTGAATGGAGGAGAGAAAACTCTTCCGCTTCGTGTGATCTTACTAGATCCAGCAATATTATCAACATCCACAGGCATATCAGCTAAGGGTTCCTGTTTAACACCATGGATATAAACATCAGACCCATAATGCCAAGGCACAACTTTATCCGACGTATACGGAATAGGACCAGGAGTGGTAATGACCATAGGAGCCACTCTGGCTTCAGCAACAACCTTCACCGGGCCTTCAGCAGTAATCTTAATTGGACCCTTATGAGTGATTTTAACAGGTCCCTTTGAAGTGATCCTTACCGACACTTTATCAACCATATCAACCTCTTCAATTTTCCTACCTTTAGTAATATGATCCACCATACTCTCTACAGACGATGGAGTCCTTTCAAAAACTATGGTATATTTATCCATGAGACGCTGAATTCCATCTCTCAATCTCCAGCAACTATCTGGCTTATAGGTACAATACAAACAATCTTCACGACAACCTGGAAAGAGCCCAACTTGTACTAACTTTTTCTTGATAACAGACAATGGTGTGGTCAACTCTGCAACTGAATAGACATGCAAATCTTCATCAATGGCATTGACAGTCTTCTCATGATTTGGCATGGGAGCAGTGATCACATTTGGAGTACCCGGAGGGTCAAACTCAATCTCTCCAGCCTCAATCATATCTTGAATTTTGTTCTTCAAGACCCAACAACTATTAGTATCATGACCCTGACAGTTTGAATGATATGCACATCGTGCATTGGGATTATACCTGGGAGAGGTAACATTGGGATTCTGAGGAGCCTCTTTCAGGGTGATAAGTTCAGCCTTCAACAAGTGTTGCAATGCCTGAGCCATTGACATGTTGATCTTAGTGAACTGCCTTCTAGCCCTCTGTTGGTTGCCCTGTGGCTGCTCTGGTGTTGTAGGAGTTGGATTTGAAATATGAACTGCACTCACAGACTGATGCCTTCTATTACGATCAGGTTGACCATAAACAGCATTGGATTCTTTCTTCCCAGTGGGAGGCTTCTTTGCAGCACCTGATGAAGAAGTACCCACTTGAATCTTGCCACTCTTTATACCATTTTCCACGCGCTCTCCTGTCATTATTAACTCAGTAAAGCCAGATGATGAGCTTCCAATGAGATGACTGTAAAACGGACCATTCAGCGTACACATGAACATATCAACCAATTCCCTGTCAGTTAAAGGGGGTTGAACTCTTCCAGCTAAATCTCTCCACTTCTGAGCGTACTCCTTGAAACTTTCTTTGGCACCCATAGACATGCTTTGCAGCTGCATGCGAGTGGGGGCTAAATCAGCATTGTATTGATACTGCTTATAGAAAGCTTCAGCAAGATCATTCCAATCCCTGATGTTGACACTCTCCAATTGATAATACCACTCCAATTGAGCTCCAGATAAGCTCTCTTGAAAAAAATGGATCCACAACTTCTTATCAGCAGTGTGAGGTTGGATTCTCCTGACATAAGATCTCAAATGCAGCTTGGGACAAGAGACCCCATCATAAACAACAAAAGTAGGAACCTTGAAACCAATGGGTATGACTACCCCAGATATCAGACTCAAATCTTCAAAATCCAGCCCAGAAGACTTCTGTAACTCCATAGCATCCATTCTATCCACCAGCATCTTGAATTTGTCTTCATTAGGATCATGGTAATAATTAGCCTCAGAATCAGAGTCCCCCACAATGTTGTGGAGACTACCTCCCTCTTTTTCAGACTCTTCAGATTCATAGTCTTCAACCTGTTCTTTGGTCTTGACAGGACCTCTGAACCTTCTTCCCATGTTGATCAGGCCACCTGACCTTCTAGTCTTCTTAGTCTTCCTGGCCAGCAGTGTCTTCAATTCATCTTGCCCCTTGGACAAGTTCAGGATCAGCTCTTGGAACTGTGCATTCTGTGCCTGGAGATCCTTAACTGTTTGTTCAAGAGCCATTACTGAAATAAACAGCGAGAAGATGAGAACATGTGCACAAATAAACCTGTGATGCAATGATATGATGTATTAATGCGTATGCAATGTTTTCAAGGACCGCAGGATTTAAATTTGCTTAAACAGACAAGAAGGTAAACTTTTATTAGTAATAAACTTGTTTTGCCTCTTGGGCTTACAGAAAATGAAATGAAATAAATACAAGGGATGGGGTTTTAAGTCTCCCATGGACGTTTCCTCTTTGTGTTGAGGTATGAGTTGAGATTCCGTTCCTCGTGAAGTTGCTTTGTTAGTTCCAGGATTCTTTCTTGGCTTGCTTTGTAATGAGCCTCGAAAGTATTCCTTTGCTCCTTCAACTAGATCCAGGATCTCTGTAAGTCTTCCATGTCAGTAGGCATGTCTGGGTGAAGGATGGTATAAGCAGTATCTCCTTCAGCAACAGGTTCCATGGTAACTGGCAGGATAGCAGGATATGGCATCATGAGAGTCTGAGCACGAGATCGTACCCATCTGAGATAAGCCTCCATAGGAATAGTGTACTTAGGCTCCAGAGTCTTGCTGTCAACCCTGTTTACTTTTCCCCATGCTCGTATGAATCTCTGACGGTAACCTTGAAGATCGTTGTCATAATCAAACACAATGCCCTGAATCAACATGTCATGTGGACCATCACTCCGAGCGTAACCAAACTGTCGTAAAGCTAGAGAGGGGTTGTAGGTGATGCCTCCTCTTATGCCTAGAAGTGGCACATTAGGAAACTCCCCACAACGGTCAATGATAGTGACATTCTCCATAGATCTGGAGCACCAATGAATATCTGAATGCGAGAGTGACATAATCCTCTTAGACCATCTGAACCCTTGCTCATTCTTTATTACTGAGCGAGGAAGGTGAGAAATAAACCACCTAGAAAGCAAAGGTATGCAGCACATCAAAGTTCCTCTTGCCCTTGTAGTACGGGTATGAAGAGAATGTAGTATGTCCCCAAGCAATATAGGCACTGGATTGTGACTCAGGAATATGTTGATGGCATGAACATCTATGAACTGATCTGGATTGGGGAACAACACTAAGCCATAAATCAGCAAGGCTAAGATATCCTCAAAAGCATCATAACTCATAGCCTTCAAGAACATTTGAGCCTTGTCTATCAACACCTTAGCAAGAATACCCTTGACTCCACTTCTCGTTTCTAGAACAATGTCAAACTTCTTCAGATGTAGAGCTGCAGCAATAACCTCAGGTTTAGGTTCTTTCTCCAAGCCTGTGAATGGTTTCTGATCAAGAACAGGTATGTCCAGAAGTTTAGAGAACTCTTCCATGGTTGGAACCAGCTGATAGTCGGGGAATGTGAAGCAATGGTGCTTAGGATCAAAGAACTGAAACAGAACACTCATCATGTCTTCATTAAACCCTGAGGTGACTAGATCCAGTAGGTGACCATGTCTCTTGATGAACTGGGAATGATCAGACACTTGAGAAACCAACTCTTTAAGCTTAGCAGGTATGCCCACAAAGTTGATCCTGATGGTGTTTCTACGAGCAGTAGCCATGACCTGCAACAAAGAACAAAGATAAATCCTTTGGTCCTTGAAATGGTTAGTGAAAATGCTATGCTTATGATGCATGATGATGTCATGATGTTATGCTCAATCACAAACATGTGGCACACACAAACAAGTCACACCATAGCCCTAGGTTTAAAGGCTTGCATGAGGTTCAAAGGTAAGTACCCTCCCCTGAAGTAAGTTGGTTCATCCCGTCCTACAAAAGTAACCAGGTTCTAAGGGATCTCAATATCATTGATCCTTCATAAGGGTGGTTGTTTAGTAGGCAACTTACTTGCCAACCAAAACCCTCCAAGTTTAGAATCTCAATGAGCGTAGTATCGAGTATCAACCAATTTCAGTCTGCACCAAAGCCGGTTATCTCACTACTTTCTAAAGGCCAAGATGAGTTAACTAGGGTTCTAAAAGTTAGTTAGTGCATTGACAACATATGGCAGCCTCATATTATCCTCAACTTGACTTAAGGAACATAAGCACCAACCAAGAAGTCACACTAACTATGGCCACCAGATCAACCATATCGGTATACGCCGTACAGTTTCCTTGGTCTATTGCCATTTACCTAAGGTACACTAGATCCGGGTTAGGATCTTTCACACATAAGAGCACCAACAAGTAATATAAAGCAAACAAGGCAAACAATTTAAGTGATCTAATTCCTAAGGGTACCCCTCTTTAATATTAAATCCCCAGCAGAGTCGCCAGTTCTGTAACATGGTGGGAGAACTGACTTTAGTTATGTTGCGGATAGCAAGAGTCGCCACCGACTTTTATTTTATCCAAAGGAAAGGCATAAAAG
Source organism: Lathyrus aphaca (assembly GCA_963966055.1). Classification (NCBI taxonomy): domain Eukaryota; kingdom Viridiplantae; phylum Streptophyta; class Magnoliopsida; order Fabales; family Fabaceae; genus Lathyrus; species Lathyrus aphaca. Next base: position 321,861,764 of record OZ014524.1, on the reverse strand, counting down.
AACAGGAAAGACCTTTTAAAAGATTTTTGGATCCGGGGGGTAGGTTATGTAAAGGGAAGGTGTTAGCACCCTTTACATCCATGGTTATCCATGGGCTCTTATTTACTTAGCTCACTTTAAAATGTTTTTGAAAATGTGAAGTGTGTAAATAGAAATTTTCATATGAGTTTGATAATGATCCATGTACGGATGCGTAAAAAACTTGTGTTTGAAAATTGTTTGAAATTGTGAAGTGTTTGAAAAGTTTTTGAATAGTGAGCAAGTAACTATGAGAAACCTACCCTAAAGTTTAAGTCTTTCTGTTCTTGAATCCTTTAAGTGGTAAGACTATCCCTATTATTAGGGAATAGGTAGTCATTACCTTGGATGTATGGGACAAGTAAAGGGACATCTGTTTAATGTAGGCAACTGTAGGGTGTATTAAGCAATTTTTGGAGGGACTATCATCTTTATTCGAAAGGGACAAGATCATTATGAAGGCAACCATTTAAGGGACTTGATCTTTTATTGTTAAGGGACTAGATGACTTTATTTTGAGGGACTTTTGCTTTATACACCCTACTTGACCTTTTGATTAGGCAACAATGAGAGGTAACCCTAGAAAGTGAGATGGCGATCAAAGATCGACTTACGTGTGTGAGTGTACAATTTAATATTTATCTTTTGAATTAAGTGATCTAAATTAATTTTAAATAACATACATGTTTACACTCCCTATTTACTAACCATAGCATAAAATAAATAATAAACATTTAAAAAATATTACATCCAAGAGCAATTACATAATAATAATAAAAGCAATTTAAATAAATAAGCCAAATAAGCAAAATAAATAAATAGGTAATTATAAGAGGGTTAGTAGAAATAATAATAATAACAAATTTAAAAAAAAATAAATGGGGTTAGTAATAAACATGATTAGTAATAATAATAATGAAATAAGCAAAAATATTGAAATAATTAAAAGATCAAATAAGAAAATATGAACAATTATATTAATTATAAAGTTTTAAGTTATTTGTAAATTATATAGAAAAATAAGTTAATGATAAACATATTATAGAAATAAATATTATTACAAAATTAATTTAACAAATTTTTTTTAATTATTCCTAAGCATATATGCAAAATTAAAGTATAAACAATTTAGGTCATATTTAAAAAATAGGATTAATTATGATTATATTTACAAAATTTAATTATATTAAATAAAATATATACATAATTAAAAAAATGTGATCATACAATTATATTTACAAATTTAAAGATTATAATAAAATTTTATTCACTAATTAAAATATAAGCTAGAATTACAATTAGGTTTTTAGAAAATTATTAAGATTAATTAGGATTTAATAAAAATTAGGGTTTTATATACAAAAATATTAGGTTTTTTATATACAATATTAATTATATACATATGAATATATTAAAAACATAATATAAGTTTTATAAAAGAAAAATAATTTATATATATTGTTTAGAAATTTGTTGAGATTAATTTAGAAAAATAATATAAGAAATAATAAAAGAAACAAAATAAGAAAAGAAAACAAAACCAAAAAAAACAGGACCTGGGATTTGAACCCAGGTCCTTTACCTGGACAAGCAAGAACCTAGCCACTGGGCTGCACGCTGCTAGCTGATATGGAAACAACTTCAATTCTTTTTATTTTTATCCTGCAAAAATCATTGAAAAAAATAACCAAAACAAAAGGGCCTGGGAACGATTCGAACCCAGGACTCCTCATCCATCACGCAAACGCCTTGACCAACTGAGCCATCATGTTATTCGTGTAATAAACTTAAACAAATCAAATAAAATATTAAAACAATTTTTCAAATATGATTTTTGGCGCCAGGGTCTTCATCTTCTTCACGATACCTGCGAAAATTCCTACGATTTAATCTACGATTTTTCCTGCGATTTCCTCCATACTCAGAACCTGCGAAACTCAAACATCAACCAAACAGTACAATTTCTTTCAATTAATCAGTGTATTATGATCCCCAGAACTCATACAATCATCCTATGTTTTTAAAATTTATTTATTTTTGGTTTAGCATGAAACCCTAAAAACTCAACCGAAACCCTAACAATGGCTTCTCACGATTCAGGTCATTAAACTTTAATCCAACTATCCAGAAAGCTTGCTAAGATCATTATAAACACAAAACAATCATTAGAATCAATGGATAATGCATAAAAATATAGAATCGAAAAAATCATTATTCTTGCATAAGAGTGATTCGGGTTAGCCATTTGAGCATGATTTAGATGATTATAATGATGCAAACATGTTCAGTGATAATCCAGGAATGATTTGCCATCCTCAAATCACCTTCAAAGTTACAAATGTGGAGAATCCGAATTTGAGATTTTGATGAAATTTTGAAAATGTGAAACTTACTCTTGAGGCCAGAATTTCGTGGCTTTGTGTTAGGGTTACATTATGTACTTATAGAGCAATCCATTAGGTCAGAAAAATTGGATATTTGTGTGGAAGATTTGATCTAAAAAGATTCAAAATGATAAACCTTAAAAATCAAATATTTTTGCATAAACACTTGCTATTTTAGGCCAATCACCATGATATTCTTTCCACTTCAATTCCAATCAAATTTATGAATTTCTAGAAGCTTGATCTTTTTTAAATCTTTGACTTTTATATTTTATTTTAATTTAAAATGATTTTTAATGAATTAAATCAAAATAAATAAAAATAAAATGATAAAAAAATCTGATTTTTGTTGACTTGGGTCGTGCATGAAGTTATAGTATGGATTGGGTCATCATATGGCAAGCCCATTTGGAAGAAATTGGTTTTAGACCTCCATTTTCTTCATAAACCAACCAAAAATTTCCCAACTTTTCAAGGGCACATATCCTTCAATTTTAATGGTATGAGGGTTTTCTTGGACATTTTGGAAATCTTGAAGAGTCCTCTAACCAACCCCACTGGTTTCATGTCCATATCATTTACCAATCTCAAGTTATGCCCTTTTGAAGTTGTTGACTTTTTGTTGACTTTCAAAAGGACCTATAATGTCTTAGCTCATACCTTCCAAATGAAGCATTTTTTGGCTTGGCTTATGAGACAAAAAGTTGTAGAGAATTCAATTTCCTTCAAAATGAGCTTTTTATGGAGACTTGGTGATGAAGCATGTGAAAGTTATGGCTGGTCAAAGTTCAGTTGACTTTTACTGAGGAAACCCTAATTTAGAAACTCCTGATTCTTGATGATCTGAAATCTCCTTGATGAATCATGATCAACCCTTGATCAAATGATTAATTTTACTTCATATACTTTATGTTGGCAAAAAATCATGAAGTTTGACTTTGGTTTGACCACAGTTGACCTCAGTTTGACTTTTTAACTACTTTGACTGATTTTGACTTATCTGATCATCTGACTGAGCAAACTTTTGAGAAAAGTCTTGAAACTTGTCATGGGGGTTCTTAAACACATATAAGATGTTATGAAGCTCATTTGAAGTCTTGGAAGTCCATTTAGCCTGATTAAAGTCAAAACCCTAGTTTTGGATGCACTGCTTAGGAGGTGCATTGTTTGAGGGGATTGTCAACTTTTCTGACTATTTGTGAACTTTGTGAACCTTGTGAACCATCATAAAATGTATTGTAAACCTCATGGGAGGTCTTGTGAACCTTGTGAACCTTGTGAACCTCATAAAGTGACTTGTAGACTTCATGAACCTCATGAAAGGTCTTGTAAGCATTGTGAATCTTGTGAACCTCATAAAGTGACTTGTAGACTTCATGAACCTCATGAAAGGTCTTGTAAGTATTGTGAATCTTGTGAACCTTGTGAACCTTCTTAGCACACAAAGTCTTGTGTTGTGAGGGCAAATTTTGGGGTGCAACACACCTCCCTAGGCTTCCTGCGCATGGGCTTTCATTTCCTGCTATACGCACCCCATTTTAGGCCCAGTATAATAAAAAAAACTAAAATAAATTGCTTAACTCACCCCCAGTTTCATTTCTTGTAGAATTTAATTTTGTTTTACATTAGTTTAGAAATAAATCAAATAAAAATAGGAAAATGCTTAGGAAAATTCCCCAAAAAATCAAGTGGGCTATTAATTCAATATAGAAATGTTTGGCATTTTACTTTTCTGAATTTGCATTATTTTTGAATTAATTCTGTTTTTTTTCATGTGATTAGTTTTTAGTGAATTTCCTTCAACCATACATAAATTTGTAGATTTTATTTCTTAAACTTCCAGTAACATTTTTGGTCCACTCTTTTTATCATAGTTAGAGGACTCATAATAGCACTTAGAATAATTTTAGTGGATTTTTTAGGGCGTTTTATCCCATGTTTTAGTGGCTTAATCCTTAGAAAATAATAGTTAATTCTTAGGTGGAAATAAATGTTTTTTAGGCATAGCAAAATTCTGATTTTTAGGATATCTTTTAACACAATATTATAGGTAGTTTTAGGACCCTATAGAATTAGTTTCATAATTTTTCCAGGGCTTTTACTTTTTTTTAGTGTATTAATTCTTAGGCTTTGTTAC
>OZ014524.1:321844725-321849725 GCA_963966055.1 Lathyrus aphaca | reverse complement strand
CCTAAAATCTTCTGACTTTCCATCAGCACACCCCTCTTGAAGATTGACAGTAAACTCCTTGACCAGCAGCTCATAACATGGTGAAAAATTTGAAACAGACTTGAATAAGCCAGCAGAGGATATTAAGTCTATTACCTCAGTGCACTCCAAAGCATTGCTGCCCAGCTCTCTTTCCAGAGCCACCCTTCTTTGGTAGACATACTTCCATTTGCTCACACTGGAAACATGATGGAAGAACACATTGTCCAGAGGAGCTTCAGGAACAGCAGATGCAGACCTGGGAGGTGCTGGTTTCTTCCTTGGTTGGGATGTTGGGACATCCTCCTCAACATCTGAGTCAGGTGGAGATGCAGCTTTCCTCTTTTGGGTGCTTACTTTGCTCCATCGCTTAGTAGGTCCAAAGGCAACTTTGACCTTGTCTTTCTTTATAGTTGATTGTTTCTTCTCAGGTGTTGCCTATGCAGCAGGCTTCTTCTCCTTCCTAGCCCTAAGCCTCTTTGATATGCTAGGGTTAATAGATGCAATGATCTCTGTGTTATAGTCATCATCTAGGGTTTCAACAGGAGGAGGTTGGGAGGCCTCTTTTTCAGCAGATTGATCAACATGAGCCTGATCATCAGTGGCTTCATCATTATCAGTTGAGGCCTTGTTCTGGTCCTCAGATGCTTCAACATTTATTGGGACATCCTGTTGAGCAGGAATGTCCTCTTCAGCATGGTTGCTTTGTTCTTCTTGTGGAGCAGGCATGCTGTTCAGGGGAACAGATACCCCACGCACCACTCTTTGCTCAGAAAGAATCCTGTTCACAAGATGCTTGATGGATACATCCACATAGTCAGAAGCTTTGGGGGTGGTGCTTTTAGATGAAGGAGTCCCCTTGCTTTTGCTCAACACAGGTTCCTTTGCTCTTCTTACATTTGGAGTTCTAGGTTTTTGAGCAATAGGGACACTTCCTCTGATTTCGTCTATGGGAGTAGTATCCATTGGTACTATAGAGATTGGAGTTGCATGCACTACATCTTCTTGGTTGAGACCCTCATCAATGAAGTTAGGGTTTTAATGTTGAGACATTTTTCGAATGTAGTGGAAGAGGAGTTAGGTTTGATTGATTTTGATGAGCTTAGAAAACAAGCTTTAGCATGTAAATCGTTTAGTGAAGATAGTGAGGAGGTGAAGAGTTGAGAGCACGTTTGGGCATTTATAGAAACAGTTGCTTTTGGAATTTTTAAGAGTGGAATACACAGGGTTATTGACCAGACTGATGTTGCCATCTGGTGATCATGCCACACGATGTCATGAGACATGCTGGCACTTCTCCATAACTGCTATATTTCACATAAGCAGATTCCCAATTTACCCCTTAGGTTTTCAAATTGGGTAGCATTCAAAGATTTAGTAAATATGTCAGCCAATTGCAGATCTGTGGCTACATGTTCTAATGTGATCACCTTCTCTTCCACAAGATCTTTGATGAAATGATGCCTGATATCAATGTGCTTAGTCCTGCTGTGTTAGGTAGGATTTTTTGAGATGTTGATAGCACTTAAATTGTCACAGTACAATGTCATGACATCTTGTGGGACATTGTATTCTGTGAGCATTTGCTTCATCCAAACCAACTGTGAACAACTGCTACCAGCTGCAATATATTCAGCTTCAGCAGTGGATAAGGATACACAATTTTGTTTCTTACTGAACCAAGAAATCAAATTGTTTCCTAGAAAGAAGCATCCTCCTGATGTACTCTTTCTATCATCAGCACTTCCAACCCAGTCAACATCACAAAATCCAGTGAGGATTGGTTCACAACCATGAGAATACATTATGCCATAGTCACAAGTACCATTGACATATTTCAAAATCCTCTTAACCTGGTTTAGATGACTTACTTTAGGCTCAGCTTGATACCTTGCACACACACCTACTGCAAAGGTTATATCTGGTCTGCTAGCTGTCAGATATAGTAGGCTTCCAATCATGCTTCTGTATAAGCTTTGGTCCACATTCTCATCCTTGTCATCCTTTGTCAGCTTTAAATGAGTGGGGGCAGGTGTTCTCTTGTGACTTGCATTGTCCATCCCAAACATCTTGACTGTGTTCTTTGCATACTTGCTTTGGGATATGAACATGGAGTCTTCCATCTGCTTGATTTGCAGTCCAAGAAAGTAGGTTAGTTCTCCTACTAAGCTCATCTCAAACTCAGATTCCATTTGATTAACAAAATGTTTAACCATCCTGTCTGACATCCCACCAAATACTATGTCATCTACATATATTTGAGCAATCATAACCTTTCCTTCTTCATCCTTCACAAACAAGGTTTTGTCTATTCCACCATTCCTGTACCCTTGTTTTATGAGAAAAGTGGTCAGTCTTTCATACCATGCTCTTGGGGCTTGCTTCAGACCATAAAGAGCCTTCCTTAGTTTGTATACATGATCTGGACAGCTTGGATCAACAAATCCCTTAGGCTGCTCCACATATACCTCCTCATTAAGGTACCCATTTAGAAAGGCACTTTTAACATCCATTTGAAATAGCTTGAACTTTAGGATACAAGCAATTCCTAGAAGTGGTATGATTGATTTAAGCCTTGCTACTGGTGCAAAGGTTTCATCAAAGTCTACTCCCTCAATTTATGTGTATCCTTGAGCTACAAGTCTAGCCTTGTTTTTTGTAACAACTCCCTGCTCATTTGACTTGTTCTTGTACACCCACTTAGTGCCAATCACATTTATGTCATCAGGCCTAGGAACAAGATCCCATACTTCATTCCTAGTAAACTGGCCTAATTCTTCTTGCATAGCAGAGATCCAGTACTCATCATTCAGAGCTTCCTTGATGTTTTTAGGTTCTATCTTGAAACAAAGCAGGAGCCTGAAATCATCTCTCTTGATCTAGTGATGACACCACTGTTAGGATCAACAATTATCAGATCTTTAGGATGATCTTTCTGGATTCTGATGGAGGGAGGTTTGTTGGATTGCTCTGACCTTGCCTCAGTTAAAGTGAAATCAAGTTTATCACTTTCTGTTTTAACTTCAGTTTGATTGTCAGCAGATGTTCCAACATCATCAGCAACATCTGCAGAAGCATCATCAATAATCACATTTATTGACTCCATTATAACCTTGGTTCTGGAGTTAAATACTCTATAAGCTCTGCTATTCATGGAGTATCCAAGAAAAATCCCTTCATCACTTTTAGGGTCCATCTTCCTTCTTTGATCCCTATCAGCCAGAATGTAACACTTACTTCCAAACACATGAAAGTACTTGACTGTAGGTTTTCTGCCCTTCCAGACTTCATAGATGGTGGACAAATTTCCCTTTCTTAGTGTGACTCTATTGTGGATATAGCATGCTGTGTTCATAGCTTCAGCCCAAAAGTACAGGGGTAACTTCTTGGCATGAATCATGGCTCTTGCTGACTCCTGAATAGTTCTGTTTTTCCTCTCAATAATCTCATTCTGTTGAGGGGTGATAGGAAAAGAATACTCATGATTGATCCCTTCTGAAGAGCAGAAGTCTGAGAATTTTTTATTCTCAAACTCTTTTCCATGATCACTTCTTATTCTGACCACACAGCTTGCTTTTTCTCTTTGAATTCTATAGCACAGATCTTTGAATTCATCAAACACATCAGACTTCTCTTTGATGAAACTTATCCATGTATATCTTGAGAAGTCATCAACAACCACATATGCATATCTTTTTCCACCAAGACTCTCAACCTGCATTGGTCCCATAAGATCTATATGTAATAATTCCATAACTTTGGAAGTTGTCAGATGTTGGAGCTTTGGGTGTGACATCTTGGTTTGCTTGCCTATTTGACATTCACCACACACTTTACCTTCATCAATCTTCAGTCTTGGGATTCCTCTTACAGCCTCCATAGATATGATCTTCTTTATTCCTCTGAGATGGAGATGGCCCAGTCTTTGGTGCCACAACTTCACTTCTTCTTCTTTGGCTAAGGAACAAGTTGATGTGAGGCTGAAATCTTGAGGTTCCCACATATAGTAGTTGTCTTTTGATCTGGCTCCTTTCATGACAACCTTCTGTTCTTTATCAGACACTATGCATTCAGTTTTGGTAAAGTTTACACTGTAACCTTGGTCACATAATTGACTTATGCTGATCAAGTTAGCAGTTAATCCTTTTACCAGCAGCACATCATCTAGACTTGGTACACCTGAGCAGTCCAATGTCCCAACTCCCTTGATTTCTCCCTTTTCTCCATCTCCAAAGGTTACATATTTGGATGAGTGTGAATTTAAGTCTACCAGCAGATTCTTAAGTCCAGTCATATGCCTTGAGCAGCCACTGTCAAAGTACCAGTCTTCCTTAGCAGATACTCTGAGAGATGTATGAGCTATATATGCAACAGCCTTCTTGGACCATTTGTGCCTGTTGTGAGGTTTCCTTTGATGCATCTGCCCTGTGTAGTGTCCATCTTTAGAGTTCCAAGGTTGTCTGTTGAACTTGTTCTTGGGCATGTATTTGTAGTTTTGATCATCATGAAGACTAGCTTTTGGTACCTACACTTTCTTAATGACCCCTGTCTTCTGCTTAGGGGGTTGCTGAGACCTCTGATTTGGATGTCCATGCAGCACTTTCTTGGTGACCTCTGTCTTCTGCTTAGGGGGTTGCTGAGACCTCTGATTTGGATGTCCATGCAGCTTGTAGCAAAAAGATTTGATGTGACCAAACCTTCCACAATGATTGCATCTCCATCTTTGATATTTCTTTTTCACCATGTTCTTGTCATGATGTTGAGACATCTGCTTGGACATCTTGTGTGACTTCATGGGATTTGGAGTTGTTTGGCTGGTGCTAGCCTCAAACTTTTGAGCTTTATTAAATCCCAGTCCAGTCCTATCCCCTGAGTGCTTGTTGTTGTTGAGAATGACATCCAGTGTGTTTGAGCTACTGTTCAGCATTCTGACAGATTTGGACATATGCTCTATTTTGGAGTTGAGTAGGCTTACTTCACTT
>OZ014524.1:321827225-321834725 GCA_963966055.1 Lathyrus aphaca | reverse complement strand
CAGAAAACATCACAACATCCAGGAATGGCACTGGATGAAGTGAGAAAAGTCCCGAAACAGTACACCAGAAGCATCCAAGGATGACATTACTGACTTTAATAGGAATATCCGAGAATAGCAATCGGAAAAGGGTAATCACCACATCTGAGAATAGCAATCAGATGAAAATGTGAAACTCAACATTCAAGAACAGCACTGAATGAAATGGGAGAATTCAGGAAATCAAATCAACTCAATGATGATTCCAACATTAAGATCCGAGAATGGCAATCGGAAGTGAAGTGATCACAACATCTGAGAATGGCAATCAGATAACAAGTGAAGCACAACATTCAGGAACAACACTGAATGAAATGAGAAAAAGGTCCGGGACAGTACATCAAATCAATGATGACTTCACTATGGACATCCGGGAATAGCAATCGGATAGGAAGTGATCACAATATCTGAGAATGGCAATCAGATAAAAATGTGAATCACAACATTCAGGAAAAGAACTGAATGAGATGGAAAAAAGTCCGGGACAGTACATCAAATCAATGATGACTTCACTATGGACATCCGGGAATAGAAATCGGATAGGAAGTGATCACAACATCTGAGAATGGCAATCAGATAAAAATGTGAATCACAACATTCAGGAAAAGAACTGAATGAGATGGAAAAAAGTCCGGGACAGTACATCAAATCAATGATGACTTCACTATGGACATCCGGGAATAGCAATCGGATAGGAAGTGATCACAACATCGGCCTACTTTGATTTGTTTATTGCTTTAGTTTGATTTGCTTGTTACTTGTTTGTTCTGTTCTGGTTTTGGTGATCCTCTGTGAGATAGATTCTAACCCGGATCTGAGTGACACTTATGATAGGACGGCGATATTCGAAGCGATATGCGATGGAGTAGTCCAAAGCAATATCAATTTGATAATCTCCACTCGGTTAGGCTCTCTTGGACTATCAATGTCATGACGAGTAATCGTACGTGGCATTATTTTCCAACCTTGAGCTGATCATACTGAGGACCGTAGAACCCTTAACCAATCTAAGCCAATTTAGGAACGTAGTGCGGAAGCTATCTGAGTGTAAACTTAAGGTGGTTGTCACGCGATACTACACTCGGACGAGGTCTATTTTAAGAATGTTATTGGTTGGGGAGTAATCCAACGTACCGATAAAATTCTAAAGATGGCTGTTAACTCCGGGAACCTCTGTTAGCACCCTTCTGGTTTTTTGCAGGTACAATGAAGACAAACCTTAGTACATACCTGTGTGGGTTGGTGTTCTGTTACCATGACTCCATGCTCGTGATTCGAACCTTTGAACCTGTGTGATTTGCGTGATCTTGTTTGTGTTTGTTGCATCTACATATTCATCATGATCATTATCACAACCATTTTTCAAGGAAGACAATTCTGGTTATTGCAAACATTGGAAAGAAGTAAAACATTCCTTTTTTGTCGAGATTTTTCAGGACCATACTCTCGATGTTGACCATGTTTGTAATAATCGAGTTGTTTTTATGAAAATGGAAGTGAACATTGCATTGTATATCATTGTATCCTTGCATATTCTTGTGTTTATCCGAGTTGTGTGGGAACTCATCCCGGTTGTTTCTTTCCTCAGTTGTCTGTTGATCCGTCAAGCTGACTCCTCACCACAGATACGGTACTAGAGCTGTTATCAGACGAAGAGCTATTAGATTGAGAATGGAACGCCAAGAACAGCATAACATAGAAGTTCGAATGGAAATTGATGAGTTGAAGGCCGGTATGACCAAGCTCACTGAAATGATGCAAGTTCTGATTGCTCGAGGTGAACCACCTCAAAGGACTGTTATCTCTGAAGTTTTTACTGCCGTTGTTGATCCTCCTGTTGATCAGCAACCAGCTTCTACTTGGCCAGAATTTGGGTTACCTCAGGATTATGTGCCAGTTTCTGCTAATGCTCAGATTGGTGGTCCATCTGTTGTGCCAGGCTTTTCAGTTCCGACTTTTGCTGAACCTCAACCTGTTGTGCACGCTACTGCTCAGACTACTTATCAGAATTCTCCTTTCTTGTATCAAGCTGCTGGTCAACAAGCTGAAAGTCAGGGTGAACCTGGATATATGGACAAAGTTAGAGAGCAATGTTTGACTCTTGAGAAGAGGGTAAGAGGTCTAGAGGGAAAAGATGCCTTTGGTTCTGCTGCTATTGACATGTGTTTGGTTTCCGACTTGGTTCTTCCTGATAAATTCAAAGTCCCTGTATTTGAGAAATACAATGGTCATACTTGTCCAAAGATTCATCTGCTGATGTATTGTCGCAAAATGGCTGCACATGCCAAGGATGACAAGCTGCTTATTCACTGTTTTCAAGATAGTCTGAGTGGTGCTTCTATGAAGTGGTATGTGGGACTTGAGAAGAGTCACATTCGAAGCTGGAAAGATTTATCTGATGCTTTTGTAAAGCAATATAAGTACAATCTGGACATGGCGCCTGACCGTCGTCAACTTCAAAACATGTCACAGAAAGAGAAAGAATCATTCAAAGAGTATGCTCAGCGTTGGAGAGAGTTAGCTGCTCAAGTGGAACCACCTTTGCCTGAAAAGGAATTAACTGGTTTGTTCATGGACACTCTTCAGCCGTTCTTTTGGGAGAAAATGGTAGGAAGTGTTTCATCTGGTTTTTCTGATCTAGTCACTATTGGAGAAAGACTAGAGGAAGGTATCAAGAAGGTTAAGATTACCAATTCTGAAGCTCCTAATGCTGCAAGAAAATCTTTTGGGAATCCTCACAAGAGAAGAGATGGTGATGCTTATGCTGTTTCAACTGAGAGGAGGCCTTATCACCCGCAACAACGATATGTTCAACCATACGTAGCTGCAGTTGCTCCTGTTGTTAAAACTCAACCTGCTCAAACTCAAGCTCAAGGTCAAGCTCGACCAGCTCAAGCTCAAGTTCAGATTCGAGCTCAAGCTCAGGTTCCTCCTCCTGCTGCTGGACAAAATCAGTATCGCAATAGGCCAAACTTTGATCCTATTCCGGTGTCTTATACTGATTTGTTTCCTTCTTTGATTGAGAAAGGTTTAATTACTACTAGGCCTCCGCCTCCTGTTCCAAATCCTCTGCCAGTTGGTTATAGATCGGATCTCCGCTGTGAGTTTCATCAAGGTGGAACTGGTCATGACTTAGAGCATTGCTTTGCGCTGAAGGCTAAAGTGCAAGAACTTATCAGGAACAACATCCTTTACTTTAATGACATTAATCCCAATGTTATCAACAATCCTTTGCCGAAGCTTGGGAAGTGAATCTTCTAGAAGACTTCAACTGTCAAATTTTCTTCAAGGCCAGAATATCAGACGGGACAGCTCATCCTTGTTGTTGATTGATCACTAGGCCATTGTTTCTTTATGTTTGCAATTTTCTTCAATCATATTAAGTTGTTTTCTTTTAAGCTTGTTTGTACTTTCATGTTGATTTTAATGAAATGAGCATTGCTTTGTTTTAATTCAATTTCATTTACTATTTGCATCTTTATGCTTTACATTTCAAATTCATTTATCTTTTCTCAAAGTTTTTACAATGATTGGAGGGAGGATGATGAAAACGAGATACCCATAACTGTTGTTGGTATGCTTTCAATTGAAACTTGGCTGATGATATATAGGCATTGTTTCAAATCCTAAACACTGGAGAAATAAGGAAGTTAATCCTTTGTTAACCCCTTTGAACCTTGAAGTTGGAGTTTCTTTCTATTCGAAAAACCCGCAATTTTAATCCGGGGATGGGTAGTTCTCAATTAATTCGAATGTGCATTCAAGTACAAAAGAATCATTCAAGACGCCTTTAAGACGCCTTTCAAATAAAGGTTGCAATCTCAAGTTTTCCTTCACACACATCAAGAAGTGTTGAAGATGTTTCTCAATTCAAAAGTCAATGATGGTTCATCGTAATCATTAAGCCATGCAGTCAGTATCTTTCAAAAAAAAATGATATCAAAAAGTTATTAAAAAAAAAAATCAAAGCCCGCTAAGTCAAAACCTATGAAGGAGACTTAGGCAAAAAACTAGGGGCATCCCGCTGACTGTAAGATCAAATGACGCAGTTCAGGCAAAAGTTAGGGACAATAAAAAGAAATATTTGTCAAAAGGTCATCAAAATCCTCAGCAAAAGCAAGTTGAGTTGACCAAGGTCCTCACTGGAAATAACAAAAGGGAAAGATGTGACTGCTATCTCAAAATCCTTTGGCTTACGAATCATCTTCATCTGTGCCATCTCAAATGCCTGGAACTTGAATGCATAGGCTGAATTAATTGAATGTAGGACTGGAGTTCATCACGAAGTTGGGTTGGGTACAAATAACTTTGAGCCTATATCCTTTGTTTCATAAACCGTGAACCAGACCAAGTTACAACCTTCAAAAGTCCTAATTGAATCCAGGTTTCTTTTGAAAAAGCATACTACAACAAGGTTGCGTAAACTGACTCCCAAGTTCGTTGCCAATCATTTTTTTTCTTACCTTTGCTTTATCTTTAATGTTGTCTCAACCGCCGTGTTGTGACAAGTTTTCATTTGCTTTACATCAATAAGTTTCATTCAAAAAAATGATCCTTGACCTCAAACTTTGCATTGAATTTTGCATTAAAATTACCAAGTTTGTACAAACATTTTTATTTGCAAATAAACTTTCTTCATCAAAGAATTTTCAAACAGTTAAGAAACTTGGTCGGTGATATTATCAGGGGCAAGTTTTTCTCATTTCCAATGGTTCAAGAGTTGTTGCTCAGTGCAAGTTGTTCTCAAGTTTGGTTAGTCAGAATATTCTCAGCAAGTTACATGTTTTTGTTATTTTCTCAAGGGCTGAGGCTATGATCAGTTTATTTTCTCAATATTTTCTCAAAGAGCTGAAGCAATGATCAATTTATTCTCTCAACAGTTACTTCAAAGATTTGAGTATTTTCTCCAGCAGTAATCATGAACTGAATCCATTATCAGTTTACCTTCATCAGTCGTTGAACTTGGGGCAAATTCTTCTTCAAGAATCCCCAAGTAGCTTTGCATGACTTTTCTCAAAAGATTTGCAACTTGGTACAGTTTACTGGTGTGACAAAGATTTGTTCAGTAGTAGCATCTTTATTATTCGAGCAGAATGGCAGTGATTTTCTGTGTTGAGGAATCAGTCTTCCATCTTTTCCACTCCTCTAAGAGTCTAAACTGGATGTCAGCATTTCCACTCCTCTAAGAGTATAAACTGGTTGTTATCATTTTATCTCATTTTTATGTCCTCGGGTGTTTTAGTCCCCAGTTTTGTTTGTGTTTTCATAGTTGAGTGTTTTAGTCCTCATTATGCGTATCCTTGGGTGGTTTAGTCCCCATTCTCATAAATGTCTGCATACTGAGTGTTTTAGTCCTCATATGCATTTCTCAAAGTCTTGTTGTTTTCAACTTCTTACCTTTTGGTTAAAGTCCAACTTACTTGGCATTTGTCTGTCTCTCCAAAATTTTTTTTTCACCTACTTGTTGTGTCTTCTCAAATATTACACCCTTTTATCCGATTGCTATTCTCGGATGTCCATAGTGAAGTCATCATTGATTTGATGTACTGTCCGGGACCTTTTTCCATCTCATTCAGTTCTTTTCATGAATGTTGTGATGCACATTTTTATCTGATTGCCATTCTCAGATGTTGTGATCACTTCCTATCCGATTGCTATTCCCGGATGTCCATAGTGAAGTCATCATTGATTTGATGTACTGTCCCGGACCTTTTTCCATTTCATTCAGTTCTTTTCCTGAATGTTGTGATTCACATTTTTATCTGATTGCCATTCTCAGATGTTGTGATCACTTCCTATCCGATTGCTATTCCCGGATGTCCATAGTGAAGTCATCATTGATTTGATGTACTGTCCCAGACTTTTTTCCATCTCATTCAATTCATTTCCTGAATGTTGTGATTCACATTTTTATCTGATTTCCATTCTCAGATGTTGTGATCACTTCCTATCCGATTGCTATTCCCGGATGTCCATAGTGAAGTCATCATTGATTTGATGTACTGTCCCGGACTTTTTTCCATCTCATTCAGTTCATTTCCTGAATGTTGTGATTCACATTTTTATCTGATTGCCATTCTCAGATGTTGTGATCACTTCCTATCCGATTGCTATTCCCGGATGTCCATAGTGAAGTCATCATTGATTTGATGTACTGTCCGGGACCTTTTTCCCATTTCATTCAGTTCTGTTCCTGAATGTTGTGCTTTTCATTTCATCTGATTGCCATTCTCAGATGTTGTGATCACTTGCCTTCCGATTGCTATTCTCGGATTTCCATGTTGGAATCATCATTGAGTTGATGTGCTTTCCCGAAATTTTTCCATTTCATTCAGTGCTGTCCTGAATGTCGTAATTCACTTTCTGTCTGATTGCTATTCTCAGATGTTGTGATTACCCTTTTCCGATTGCCATTCTCGGATATTCCTAGTAAAGTCAGTAATGTCATCCATGGATGCTTCTGATATGTTGTTTCGGGATTTTTCTTACTTCATTCAGTGCCATTCCTAGATGTTGTGATCATTTCTGTCCAGTTGCTATTCTTGGACATTTTCACCTCAGCTGAGCCATGTGTTGGTCTCTAGCATGTTGTTTTTCCCGTCGGAGTCTTATGCTCCTTATCCCCAGTGTTTATTCTTTTTCATATGTCATCTCGTCCCTCATGGATTTCTTTGCATTTCATATGTTTTCATATACATTTCATCATCTCATAAAATTTCCTCATAATATTTCATATGCTGTCACATATTTTCTCTACATTTCATATTTTTCTCATAACATTTCATATACTGTCATATATTTTCATATGCTTTCATAAACAGTTGCATTTTGCTTCATATCATTTCTATACTTGCTTCATATCATCTTCATTTCGTTCATTTCATTTCATTCCAGTTTTTGGCATCTTAGGATCAAAAATTGGGTTTTTTGATATTTAAGTATCTTCCATCTTGTCGAAACGAAGATTTCAATCTTCATTGTCGCTGGATTGAAGAAACTTAAATAGGGGCATCTGTCAGACCCTAATTTTTTACCCTAAGATTTTTCGCATCTCATCTGCATTTCTCATACAAACAAGATCACGCACTGGTCATTTATCCTTTTTCAGGTACAGGTCTATGCCTTGCAGAGAATCACCTTGTTTAATTTCTATTATCTGTTCATATTCACTAACTTCTAACCAAAATATCAAAAAAAATATATATGTTGCAGTTGCTTTTTCTTCTTCTGTGTTGCAGGATTTAAAAGACAGAGCAGTGATCTCAATTCAGATGCGTTTGTTCAGTCACAATTCAATTCAGATGGACGTTTGACCTAATCTTGGTCAAACTATCAGAGATTTGTTTCGACTGCAAGTTGTGTGTGCCAGTGATCTGTTTCTCAGACTGTGCGTATTCAAAAATTCAAAACTGTGTTATGTGCTGTGATAATCAGTTATCAGACAATGTTTTATGCGAAGTT
>OZ014524.1:321814725-321822225 GCA_963966055.1 Lathyrus aphaca | reverse complement strand
AACGACCAGTGGGGGAATTCGTTCAGGTGGGGGATACCTTGAATGATGACGATGCGGCCAGCTTTGAGGCCTTTAGAAAGTTAATAGCTTCCTTTACTCCGACCCCTCTATTGGAAGGAGAGGGGAAGGTTATGGTCGATCAAGATGGGGGAGAAGCTTTGGAGCGTCCCCTGATTAGTGTTACTGAACTGTTGGCCTGTGGCAACGGGCAGGAAGTGTCTGATTTTTTTGGTATCCGTTCACTTACGCTCGTTAAATTTTCGATTTAACTTTGTTGCTTGTAACTAATTTTGATTTTATTCTTCTTTTCAGGTTCCTTGACAAATCCTCTGGACAAAATCCACGAGCGTTTAGTCCAGCAGCAGCGGAAACGGTCGAGGGTCGTACATACCAGACTGACTGAGGCGAGCGGTTCAGGCTCGGGTCCTTTGGTCCAGGGCTCTCCGGGGGTCTCTACTGGCTCTTTGATGAAGAAGCATAAAGCGACGGCTACTGTGGACCTGACGGACGGTGCTCCCCCAAAGCCAAAGCATGGGATACCCCCATGTTTTGTTGTTCGTAACTTTTTTGAGGGGAACAATATGGAGGTGGACCAGGCGGACTCTCTGTTCCTGGAGGGGATGGACCGTCCTGCCCGGCGGCTTTCTTTGGCTCAGGACGCGAGCGCGGTTATGCGGGTCCTGACCATGGCTTGGATGACGGCCGAGGGGTCCCCTTTGCTGGAGCGGGAAAATAGCAAACTCAAGGAGCAGTTGGCTGCTTCTGAGGCCAAGCTGACAGCGGCCACAGAGGAGGTAAAAAAGGTCACCACATAGTCGGCTGAACGAGCAACGGTCATCGCCAAATTGGAGGTCGACAAGAAGAGGTTGCTTGAGCAGAATAAGAAGCTGAAGGATGCCTTTTGCCCCAAGGAGGACGAGGACGAGGATACCAAACATTTGGTGACGAGGGCTCAGCTTCTCGCTCGGATCGACCAAGATATGGAAGATCTGAATGCGTCAACTGAGTTCAGCTTCCTGAATGCGGTGGACCAAGTGAAAGCTCTCCACCCTGACCTAGCCTTGGATGTCGACCGTATGAATTATCTCTACAAGGTGGTGGATGGACAGGTTGTAGCCCCTGCTGACTTGGTGGTGGCCGACTCTCAGCCGGGGACGACTGCCCAGCCTGACCAACCAGAGGAGCAGCTGGACCAGGAGGAAGCTCGTGCAGAGGAAAGCCGCCCGGTGGGTGATGATAATTAATTGATGGCCTGCGTGCCTTTTGTAATTTATAATGTATTCTGTTTTGGGGGGCGTGGCCCCCTTTATCTGTAACTCCGAACAAGTCGGCCTTTTGGTGCCGCATTTCTTTTAAATGTTAAGTGTTTGACCCTAGTGGTCGGTTACATATATTGTTTGCTCGTAATAATGCGTCCGTCGGAGGGCATAGTTTATTTGTTATTTTTACTAAGTGTTTGACGCTCGTATTTGCATTAGTTAGAAGCAATTGGATAGATACGGGGGAGTATGGATGATCTGTTGGTTAGGGGAACCAATCAGTATTGGAGGGTTTTACTCTCGATCGGTGCTCGAGCCAAGATAATGGCCCGGGCTCCGTGGCGTGAACGTCCCATCGCGAGCCGGGGTTCTACCTGGTCGTGGTACTTAGGCGACGTCGGACTCGTTTGAGTATCCGTTCGTGCAACAAGTTTCTCTTTTGCTCGAAAGGAGGTCTTGCTTGATTTGTTATATTTGGGCTGACGTGCTCGTACCTAGGCACGCAGTTTTTCGTTAGTCTCTCTTTCTCTTCACCTGGGAGTTGAGTAAGGTGACTGACTTAACTATAGTATTGTTTAAGTTTCTCGGCGTTCCAAGGCCGAGCGAGTTCTTCCCCGTGTAGATTTTCTAAGTAATAAGCACCATTCTCGGTTTTCGCTCGAACGCGATATGGGCCTTCCCAGTTGGGCGTTAATTTTCCCTCGCGGGGATCCCTGTGGTTTCTTCTAAGGACAAGGCTTCCTACTTCGAACGTCCGCCTGATGACCTTGGAATCATACCGAGCGGCTATCTTTTGTTTGAGAATAGTTTCTCAAAGAGCGGCTTCCGATCGAATTTCTTCGACCATGTCGAGCTCGTCTCTTAAAGCTTCAGCATTGGTATCTTGTTCCATGGGGAATTCCGTGCGTCTCGATCGGACATGCATTTCTATTGGAATTACCGCTTCGGTCCCATATGCTAATCGAAATGGGGATTCTCCGGTCATTGAGTGGGGAGTGGTCCTATATGCCCATAGTACGCTATGTAACTCCTCGACCCAGTGTTTCTTATGCTCGTCCAACCTTCGTTCAGACCTCTTAGGATTACCCTGTTTGCGGCCTCTGCTTGCCCGTTAGTTTGAGGGTGCTCGACTGAAGCGAAGTGTTGTTTTGTCCCCATTGACGCGACGAATTCTTTGAAATGTTTATCCGTGAATTGAGTCCCGTTGTCGGTCACAATGGCGAGGGGCACTCCGAATCGGGCGAGGATGTTTCTTTTGAAGAATCGAAGTATATTGAGTGCAGTGATTTTGGCCAGGGCCTCAGCTTCTATCCATTTGGTGAAATAGTCGACGCCTACAATTAAGTATTTGTTCTGACCAGATCCAACGACGAATGGTCCTAAAATGTTCATTCCCCACCATGCGAACGGCCAGGGCGATGATAACGATTTTAGCTCGGATGGAGGTGCTATGTGCACGTCTCCATGTCTTTGGCATTTGTCGCATCTTCTTACATGCTCCTTTGCATCGTGCTGGAGGGTGGGCCAGTAGTATCCTGCCCTTAGAATTTTTCGAGCTAACGAGCGCCCGCCAGGATGCTGCGCATTGATTCCTTCGTGAACTTCCCTTAGTACGTGTGGAATGTTTTCCTCCTCTACGCATCTGAGGAGGGGTGTAGAGAATCCTCGACGATACATACGTCCGCCTACTAAAGAATATGAGCATGCCCTTCGTCGTATAGTACTAGCCTCTTTTGGGTCGGTTGGTAACTCTCCTTTGGTTAGATAGTTGAACACCAGGGTCATCCAGCAACCTGTGTCGCCCACGACGCTAATGTGTACGCAGGCTGATGAGTGCCCGATACTTGGTCGGGGGAGCAGTTTTTGTATGATGGACTTGTTGTTTCCTTTCCTTTTAGTGCTCGCCAGTTTGGACAGGATATCTGCGCGGGCGTTGTTTTCCCGTGGAACGTGTTTGACTTCTACACTCTTGAACCGTTTTATTTCGTCTTTTACGAGGGCTAGATATTCGGCCATGCTGTCACTTCTGGTTTGGAAATCCCCTCGGACTTGGCTTGCAACCAATTGGGAATCCGTGCAAATTGTGATCTCTTCTGCTTCTAGGTCGGTTGCGAGCCGTATGCCCGCCAGGAAAGCTTCATATTCTGCTTGGTTGTTAGAAGTGGGGAAAGATAAAGTCAATGACACTTCGATGACGTTCCCCTCTTCGTTCTCCAAAATGATACCTGTTCCGCTGCCCGTCGGACCAGATGCGCCGTCCACGAAAATAACCCACTTGGACGAAGCTTTCGGGTCTTGCCCGGTGAATGCAAGTTCAGCCACGAAGTCGGCCAGCGCTTGAGCTTTGAGGGCCTGTCTTCCTTCAAATTTGATGTCGAACTCAGATAGTTCTAGTGACCATTTTAACATTCGGCCGGCCATGTCTGGCCGACCAGGCAGCTGTCTTATGGGTTGATCGGTCCTTACGATGATGGTGTGAGCTAGAAAGTAATGGCGTAGTCTTCTAGCTGCGAGAAGGAGGGCCAATGCGACTTTTTCTATCTGAAGGTACCAAATTTCTGGGCCGTAGAGTGCTTTGCTCGTGAAATATACGGGTTTTTGCCCTTCGGGTCGTTCGCGCACAAGGGCCGCGCTTACTGCTTCGTTCGCGACCGCAAGGTAGAGATATAGAGTATCCCCCTCTTCCGGTCTGGATAAGACTGGAGGTTCACTTAATGCTTTTTTCAGGTGGGATAGTGCTAACTCGCATTCTGCCGTCCACTCGAAAGTTGCTTCCTTACGGAGGAGCTTGTAAAAGGGGAGAGCGTGTTGAGCTGATTTTGCTACGAATCGAGCAAGGGAGGTAATGACCCCGTTTAGTGATTGTATGGACTTCTTGGACGTGGGAGTTGGGAACTCCGCGAATGCTCGACACCTATCGGGATTTGCCTCAATGCCTCGTTCAGAGAAATAGAATCCGAGGAATTTTCCCGCTCGGACACCAAAGGTGCATTTCTCAGGGTTGAAGCGCATTTTGCACTTTCGTGCCTGGTCGAAAACTTTTCGCAAATGGGACGCGTGGTCCATTTCTCGTTGAGATTTGACGATCATGTCGTCCATGTATACTTCGAGCATGTCTCCGATTTCGGTTCGGAAAACTTTATTCATCATGCGCTGATACGTCGCTCCTGCGTTTTTTAGACCGAAGCGCATAACGTTGTAAAAGTAATTGCCCGACTCGGTCATGAAGGCCGTGTATTTTTTGTCAGACACGGCCATGGGTATTTGATTGTACCCCGAATATGCGTCCATGAAGGATAATAATTTGTATCCGGACGAATTGTCGACCAACTTGTCGATGTTAGGTAAAGGGTATGCATCCTTCGGGCATGCCCGATTGAGATCAGTATAATCAACGCACATTCTCCATTTTCCACTAGATTTTTTCACAAGTACAACATTTGAGAGCCAGGTCGTATACCTGGCCTCGGTTACAAATTTAGCCTCTAGGAGGTCTTTAACAGCAGATTCGGCAGCTTCAGTCTTCTCGCTCGACTGCTTTCTCCTGCGTTGAGCGACCGCTTTATGTGTTGGGTCGATAGAAAGGTGATGACAAGCCGTTTCGGGGTCGAGCCCTGGCATTTCTGCGGCTCTCCATGCAAACAAGTTTGCGTTTCCCTTGAGGCAAGCTTCCAACTATCGCTTCACTAATTCGGGCATATGTGCCCCAATCTTGACGCACCGGGCAGGGTCCTCTCCCAAGGTAATTAGCTTGAAATCTCCGTCCGGTATTGGTCGGGCTAAGGCCTCTGCTGGTCTCTGGATGCTCTCGCTACTATCTGAGAACCTGCAGTCTAGGTCGATCGAATCGACTTGAGGGAAAGCCTTGGGCACATCTGGTGAATCCAATATCGGGGGACTTGGTTGGTACGATATCGAGCTGAGACCTTTTGATGCTGCCTCGAAACATCTGCGGGCAGCGTCGACGTCTCCGTGCAATGTGGCGACTCTGCCTGAAGTAGTATAGTACTTCATCTTCAGGTGGACGGTGGACGGCACGGCTATCAACTCGGCTAAAGTTGGTCGTCCTAATATGCATTGGTATAGCGACGGGCAATCCACGACAAGGAATTGGACCCTAACCGTCCTGGCTGTCTCGCCCGCCCCGAAGGTGACAAACAGGTCAACATAACCCCACGGTCGGGATACTGCTCCGTTGAAACCTTGCAGGTCTGATCCGACGTATGGAGTCAGATGTGTTTCGTTCAGTTGGAGTGTTGAAAACAGTTGGGAGTACATGATGTCACATGAACTACCTTGGTCCACTAATATCCTCCTTACATCGAAGTTCGCCATGCGCGCTCGGATGAGTAAAGGAATGCTAGCGTTGGGTGCTCCTCCCAGGAGCTCTTCTCGATAGAATGCGAGGGGTATGGAACCCTCCCTCGGTGGATCTAAAGTGGCGATTTGCGCGGGCCCTTTGGCGATTAACTGGTCGAATTTTCTCTTCACAGAACCGACCGTGATTTTATTGAAGCCTCCCCCTGATATGACCATCGCCGAAGGGAAAGCTTCCCACGGACCGTGGGAGGAGAGGTATCCCGCACCCTTGGTGTGTTCTGGTAAAAAGAAATCTTCCGGGCGATAAATGCTCAGGGCTACTTGCATGTTAGCGTCTGCAAGGATGGGCACGACTTCCTCGATTTTCTGGGTCTCTTGTGTATCCTGTCGAGGATTGTCTCTGGACTTTGTGAACTGTTTCAGGTGCCCATCTTTGATGAGGATTTCGATCGCGTCCTTGAGGTGGATGCAATCCTCTGTGTTGTGCCCATGACTCTTGTGGAATCTGCAGTATTTCGTTTTATCTGTGCCGGGCTTGCTAGGTTGTTGCCTCGGAAAGCGTACTCCCGCCTGTTTGAATTCTGAATTGGCGTATTCAGACAAAATTTTCTCCCTGGAGGCTAGGAGGGGCGTGTATTCGTGGAAACGATAGATAGGTCCCCGGTGCTCCCGCGGTTCACGGGAGCGCTCATCCTTTCTTTTGTCTCCTCCCCGACGAGATGTCGAGGGTTCATCAACTCGGTGTGGTTTGGCGTCTTCACGGCGTCGAGCGTCTCTTACTGAACTGGCCGCTTTCTTTTCTTCATATTGGATGTAAGCTTGGGCTTTTAGCAAGAATGCGTCAAGGGTGGCCGGGGTTTCAATGCCGACCGCCCGATGGAAATCGGTCGAGGGACGTAGCCCTCGTTCCAACAGGTACTTTTTCATGTCGTCGGTCGTGGACACTTGGACTGCCTCTTTATTGAACCTTTCGATGTAAGTTCGTAAAGGCTCGTCCCTCCCTTGGATTATTGCTTCGAGCGAAGCCTCTGTCTTAGGGTGTCGTCTTGATGCAGTAAAGTGTCTAGAGAACGTACGCCCAAGTTGTTTCCATGATGTGATGGATTCAGCCTCAAGGCTTTTGTACCACGTCATTGCCCCTTTCCTCAGCGTCGTGGGAAAGAGTCGACATTTAATTGCTCCCCGAACACCCCGATAGTCGAGCAAGGCATCGATGTTCTCGATGTGTTCGTCTGGATCGGTAGTCCCGTCGTACGAGCCTAAGGGAGGAGGTTTCTCCAAGCCTCTTGGGAGCTTGGCTGCCATAATTTCAGATGACAGGGGACCCCGAGCGTCCTCGTCGTCACTGGAAATAAGCGATGATCTGTGATCGTATTTCTTTGTTCTTCGAGGGGAGGTGGATCTTGATCTTCTCCTTCTTGATTTTCTTTTAGGAGAGGGTCGTGGAGACGACTGACGAAAGCGTTTGTTGCCCGTTGATTAGTCGGTGTTCCCTCTCCTCTTCTTCTTCGCAGGAGATAGAGTGTGCTCCCCTTGGGGGTTTCTTTGGAGAATGAGGTCGACGAGAATTATCTTCAAGTCGGGCAATCTTTTCACCATGAGTGAGGAGTAACAAGTTCGTTTGATTTAGGATTTCGGCCAGCGCGGCGAAATCTGACCCCGAAGGAGTCGAAGGAAAAAGAGTTTCTGGGAGACTCTCCAAGGGTTGGTCACGATCGGGTGAAGGTGATGTCGCCTTCCCTTCTGGTCGGTCGTGCACTGTTTCATCGTGTAGGGGAGGCTTGATATTGCTCTCACGTTGCGTGAGAATCATCCCATCATTCGATCGATTCTCCTGGTTGTCCCGAGCAGCCATGGATCTTGTTAAAACTTTGGTTCTTTGAGGATCTTGAAAGAAGAACGGGGAAATCTTAGTATTCCC
>OZ014524.1:321782225-321789725 GCA_963966055.1 Lathyrus aphaca | reverse complement strand
ATATATATATATATATTTATTCATACATACATACATACATAAATACATACATACATATATATATATATATATATATATATATATATATATATATATATATATATATATATATATATATATATATATATATATATATATATATATGTATATATATATATATGTATATATATATATGTATATATATATATATGTATATATATATATATATATTTATTCATACATACATACATACATACATATATATATACATACATATATATATATATATATATATATATATATATATATATATGTATATATATATATATATATATTTATTCATACATACATACTGTTCCGGCCCGGCCCAATCCCTCTTATTGGGCCAGAAAGATTGATCCATCCACCTCGCTCGACGTCGAGCATAACCATGAAAAGTGGTCCTCAGTCGACCACCAGCGATCCGGATTTGAGGAGATCTCCTAACGGATAATATTGACCGTTTCCTAACTTCACGGACCCCTCGATCCGCGCTTCACCTAACAACCCAATAGAATTCTAGTCAGTCCCTTATAGAAACCCTCTCATTTGAGAGGGGCAGGTATTCAATTCTCAACCCTAACACTAGTACTTGCTCACTGTTGCTCGGATACTTACTTTGGCATCGGAGTGTGTTGCAGGTACACCCCTTTTTCTCCTCGACGACCATTTCCGCTCGCTCTCGAGTCCAGCCGTATCGGATCCTGATCTCCAGGTACGATCAGGTGGCGCCGTCTGTGGGAAACCAACTTCCCCGTTCTTCTTTCAAGATCCTCAAAGAACAAAAGTTTTAACAAGATCCATGGCTGCTCGGGACAACCAGGAGAATCGATCGAATGATGGCATGATTCTCACACAACATGAGAGCAATGTCCATCCTCCCCTACACGATGATACCACGCACGACCAACCAGAAGGGAAGGCAGCGTCGACCTCACCCGATCGTAATCAACCCTTGGAGAGTCGCCCGGAAACTCTCGTTCCTTCGACTCCTTCGGGATCAGATTTCGCAGCGCTGGCCGAAATCCTAAATCAAACAAACTTGTTACTCCTCGCTCATGGTGAAAAGATCGCCCGACTTGAAGATAACTCTCGTCGACCTCATTCTTCCAAGAGACCCCAAGGGGAGCACACTCCGTCTCCTCCGAAGAAAAGGAGAGGAAACACCGACGAATCAACAGGCAACAAACGCTTTCGTCGGTCATCTCCACGACCCTCTCCTAAAAGAAAATCAAGAAGGAGCAGATCAAGATCCGCTTCCCCTCGAAGAACAAAGAAACGTGATCACAGGCCATCACTTGCTTCCAGTGACGACGAAGACGCTCGGGGACCCTTATCTTCTGAGATTATGGCGACCAAACTCCCGAGAGGCCTGGAGAAACCTCCTCCTTTAGGTTCATACGACGGGACTACCGACCCAGACGAACACATCGAGAACATCGATGCCTTGCTCGACTATCGGGGTGTTCGGGGAGCAATTAAATGTCGGCTCTTTCCCACAACGCTGAGGAAAGGGGCAATGACATGGTACAAGAGCCTTGAGGCCGAATCCATCACGTCGTGGAAACAACTTGGGCGCACCTTCTCTAGGCATTTTACTGCATCAAGACGACACCCTAAGACAGAGGCTTCGCTCGAAGCAATAATCCAAGGGAGGGACGAGCCTTTACGAACCTACATCGAAAGGTTCAATAAAGAAGCGGTTCAAGTATCCACAACCGACGACATGAAAAAGTATCTGCTTGAACGGGGGCTACGTCCCTCGACCGACTTTCATCGGGCGGTCGGTATTGAAACACCGGCGACCCTCGACGCATTCCTGCTAAAAGCCCAAGCTTACATCCAATATGAGGAAAAGCAAGCGGCCAGTTCTGTAAGAGACGCCCGACGTCGGGAAGACGCCAAACCACATCGAGCAGAGGAACCCTCGACATCTCGTCGGGGAGGAGACAAAAGAAAGGATGATCGCTCCCGCGAACCGCGGGAGCACCGGGGACCTATCGGTCGGTTCCGCGAATACACACCTCTCCTAGCCTCCAGGGAGAAAATCTTGTCTGAGTGCGCCAATTCGGAATTCAAACAGGCAGGAGTACGTTTTCCGAGGCAACAACCTACCAAGCCCGGTACAGATAAAACGAAATACTGTAGATTCCACAAGAGTCACGGGCACAACACGGAGGATTGCATCCACCTCAAGGACGCGATCGAAATCCTCATCAAAGACGGGCATCTGAAGCAGTTCACAAAATCCAGAGAAAATCCTCGGCAAGACACGCAAGAAACCCAGAAAATCGAAGAGGCCGTGCCCATCCCCGCGGACGCTAACATGCAGGTCGCCCTGAGCATCTATCGCCCGGAAGACTTCTTCTTACCAGACCACACCAAAGGCACAGGATACCTTTCCTCTCACAGTCCATGGGAAGCTTTCCCCTCGGCGATGGTCATATCGGGAGGAGGATTCAATAAAATCACGGTCGGTTCTGTGAAGAGAAAATTCGACCAGCTGATCGCCAAAGGGCCCGCGCAAAGCGCCACCTTAGATCCTCCAAGGGAAGGTTCCGTACCCCTCGCATTCTATCGAGAAGTGCTCCTGGGAGGAGCACCAAACGCCAGCATCCCTTTACTCATAAGGAGGATATTGGTAGACCAAGGAAGTTCATGTGACATCATGTACTCCCAACTGTTTTCAACACTCCAACTGAATGAAACACATCTGACTCCATACGTCGGATCCGACCTGCAAGGTTTCAACGGAGCAGTATCCCGACCATGGGGTTATGTCGACCTATTTGTCACTTTCGGGGCAGGCGAAACAGCCAGGACAGTTAGGGTCCAATTTCTCGTCGTGGATTGCCCGTCGTTATACCAATGCATATTAGGACGACCAACTCTGGCCGAGTTGATAGCCGTGTCATCCACCGTTCACTTAAAGATGAAGTACTATACTACTTCGGGCAGAGTTGCCACATTGCACGGAGATGTCGACGCTGCCCGCAGATGTTTCGAGGCAGCATCAAAAGGCCTCAGCTCAATATCGTACCAACCAATCTCCCCGACATTGGATCCACCAGATGTGCCCAAGGCCTTCCCTCAAGTCGATTCGATCGACTTAGACTGCAGGTTTTCAAACAATAGCGAGAACATCCAGAGACCAGCAGAGGCCTTAGCCCGACCAATCCCGGACGGAGACTTCGAGCTAGTTCCTTTGGGAGAAGATCCTGCCCAGTGCGTCAAGATTGGAGCACACCTGCCCGAGTTAGTGAAGCGACAGTTGGAAGCTTGTCTCAAAGGGAACGCAGATTTGTTCGCATGGAGCGCTGCAGAAATGCCAGGGCTCGACCCCGAAACAGCTTGTCATCACCTCTCTATCGACCCAACGTGTAAAGCGGTCGCTCAACGCAGGAGAAAACAGTCGAGCAAGAAGACTGAAGCTGCCGAATCTGCCGTTAAAGACCTCCTAGAGGCAAAATTTGTAACTGAGGCCAGGTACACAACCTGGCTCTCAAATGTTGTACTCGTCAAAAATCTAATGGAAAATGGAGAATGTGTGTTGATTATACCGATCTGAATCGGGCATGCCCGAAAGACGCATACCCTTTACCTAACATCGACAAATTTGTCGACAATTCGTCCGGATACAAATTATTATCCTTCATGGACGCATACTCGGGTTACAATCAAATACCCATGGCCGTGTCCGACAAAAAATACACGGCCTTCATGACCGAGTCGGGCAATTATTTTTACAACGTTATGCCTTTCGGTCTAAAAAACGCAGGAGCAACGTACCAGCGCATGATGAATAAAGTATTCCGAGCCGAAATCGGGGACATGCTCGAAGTATACATGGACGACATGATCGTCAAATCTCAACAGGAGACAGACCACGCGTCTCATTTGCGAAAAGTCTTCGACCAAGCACGAAAGTGCAAAATGCGTTTCAACCCTGAGAAATGCACCTTTGGTGTCCGAGCGGGAAAATTCCTCGGATTCTATTTGACCGAACGAGGCATTGAGGCTAATCCCGATTGGTGTCGAGCGTTCGCGATGTTCCCAACTCCCACGTCAAAGAAGTCCATACAATCACTAAACGGAGTCATCACTTCCCTTGCCCGATTCGTGGCAAAATCTGCTCAACACGCCCTCCCCTTTTACAAACTGCTCCGTAAGGAAGCAACGTTCGAGTGGACAGCAGAATGCGAATTAGCGCTATCCCACCTAAAAAGGGCATTAAGTGAACCTCCAGTCTTATCCAGACCAGAGGAGGGGGAAACTCTATATCTCTACCTCGCGGTCGCTAACGAAGCAGTAAGCGCAGCCCTTGTGCGCGAACGACCCGAAGGACAAAAACCCGTCTATTTCACGAGCAAAGCTCTCCACGGCCCAGAAGTTCGGTACCTTCAGATAGAAAAGGTCGCATTGGCCCTCCTTCTCGCAGCTAGGAGACTACGCCACTACTTCCTGGCTCACACCATCATCGTAAGGACTGATCAACCCATAAGACAGTTGCTCGGTCGACCAGACATGGCCGATCGAATGTTAAAATGGTCTCTAGAACTATCTGAATTCGATATCAAATTCGAAGGAAGACAAGCCCTCAAAGCGCAAGCACTGGCCGACTTCGTAGCTGAACTTACCTACACCGAGCAGAACACGCAAGCTTCGTCCAAGTGGGTTATTTTCGTAGACGGTGCTTCTGGCCCGACGGGCAGTGGGGCCGGTATCATTCTGGAGAACGAGGAAGGGAACGTCATCGAAGTATCCTTGACTCTATCCTTCCCTACTTCCAACAACCAGGCAGAGTACGAAGCCTTCCTAGCAGGCATACGGCTCGCGAGCGACCTAGAAGCAGAAGAAATCACAATTTGC
Source organism: Lathyrus aphaca (assembly GCA_963966055.1). Classification (NCBI taxonomy): domain Eukaryota; kingdom Viridiplantae; phylum Streptophyta; class Magnoliopsida; order Fabales; family Fabaceae; genus Lathyrus; species Lathyrus aphaca. The sequence goes on along the minus strand of OZ014524.1, from coordinate 321,784,838 downwards.
ACAGACTCCCAATTGGTCGCGAGCCAAGTCCGTGGAGATTTCCAAGCCAGGAGTGACAGCATGGCCGAATATCTGGCCCTCGTAAAAGACGAAATAAAGCAGTTTAAGAGCGTGGAAATCAAACATGTTCCACGAGAAAGCAACGCTCGCGCAAATATCCTATCCAAACTGGCGAGCACTAAAAGGAAAGGAAACAACAAGTCCGTCATACAAAAACTGCTCCCCCAACCAAGTATTGGACATTCGTCACCCTGCACACACATTAACCTAGTGGGCGACACAAGTTGTTGGATGACCCCAGTATTCAACTACCTAACTAAAGGAGAATTACCAACCGACCCGAAAGAGGCTAGTACCGTACGACGGAGGGCGTGCTCATATTCTTTAGTAGGTGGACGCATGTATCGTCGAGGATTCTCTACACCCCTCCTCAGGTGCGTAGAAGAGGAAAATATTCCACACGTCCTAAGGGAAGTCCACGAGGAAATCAATGCGCAACATCCGGGCGGACGTTCGTTAGCTCGTAAGATTCTGAGGGCAGGATACTACTGGCCCACCCTACAGCACGATGCAAAGGAGCATGTAAAAAGATGCGATAAATGCCAACGACATGGGGACGTGCACATAGCACCTCCTTCCGAGCTAAAATCGTTATCATCACCATGGCCGTTCGCATGGTGGGGAATGGACATTCTAGGACCCTTCGTCGTTGGGTCTGGTCAGAACAAATACTTGATTGTAGGCGTCGACTACTTCACCAAATGGATAGAAGCTGAGGCTCTGGCCAAAATTACTGCACTCAATATACTTCGATTCTTCAAAAGAAACATCCTCGCCCGGTTTGGAGTGCCCCTCGCTATTGTGACCGACAACGAAACTCAATTCACGGATAAACATTTCAAGGAATTCATCGCGTCAATAGGGACCAAACAACATTTCGCATCGGTCGAGCACCCCCAAACTAACGGGCAAGCCGAGGCCGCAAACAGGGTAATCCTGAGAGGTCTGAAACGAAGGTTAGACGAACATAAGAAACACTGGGTCGAGGAACTACATAGCGTACTATGGGCATATAGAACCACTCCCCATTCAACGACCGGAGAATCCCCATTTCGATTAGCATATGGGACCGAAGCAGTAATTCCAATAGAAATGCATGTCCGTTCGAGACGCACGGAATTCCCCATGGAACAAGATGTCAATAATGAAGCTTTAAGAGACGAGCTCGACATGGTCGAGGAAATTCGATCAAATGCTGCCCTTCGAGAAACCATTCTCAAACAAAAGATAGCCGCTCGGTATGATTCCAAGGTCATCAGACGGATGTTCGAAGTAGGTAGCCTCGTCCTTAGAAGAAACCACAGAGATCCCCGCGAGGGAAAACTAACGCCCAACTGGGAAGGCCCATATCGTGTTCGAGCAAAAACCGAGAACGGCGCCTATTACCTAGAAAATCTACACGGGGAAGAACTCGCTCGGCCGTGGAACGCCGAGAAACTTAAACAGTACTATAGTTAAATCAATCTCCTTGCTCAGCAACCAAGCGAAGAGAAGAAGAGATTAACGAAAAACTGCGTGCCTAGGTACGAGCACGTCAGCCAAAATATAATAAAACAAGCAAGAACTCTTTTCGAGCAAAAGGGAGACTTGCCGCACGAACGGATACTCAAACGAGTCCGACGTCGCCTAAGTACCACGACCAGGTAGAACCCCAGCTCGCGATGGGACGTTCAAGCCATGGGACCCGAGCCATTACCTTGACTCGGGCACCGACCGAGGATACAACCCTCCAAGACTGATTGGTTCCCCTAACCAACAGACCGTCCACACTCCCCCGTATCTATCCAATCACTTCTAATTGATGCAAATCCGAGCGTCAAACACTTAGTAAAAATATAACAAATTATGTCCCCCGACGGACGAATAGTTGCGAACAAACAGTATTTATGTAAACGACCTCCAGGGTCAAGCACTTAACAATTAAAAGAAATGCGGCACCAAAAGGCCGACTTGTTCAGAATTACACATAAAGGGGGCCATGCCCCCAAAACAAAATACATAATAAAATACAAGGCGCACAAGCCACAAATTAATTATCTCCATCTGCTGGGCGATCTTCCTCCACACGAGCTTCCTCATGGCCCGGCTGCTCCTCCGGCTGATCGGGCTGGACCATCGTCCCCGGCTGAGAATCGGCCACCACCAAGTCCGCAGGCACCACGATCTGACCATCCACTACCTTGTAAAGATAGTTCATCCGATCAACATCCAAAGCGAGGTCAGGGTGGAGAGCTTTCACTTGGTCCACTGCATTTTGAAAACTGAACTCAGTAGACGCGTTCAGATCTTCCATATCCTGGTCGATCCGAGCGAGGAAATGAGCCCTCGTAATCAAATGTTTAGTGTCCTCGTCTTCATCCTCTTTGGGGCAAAAGGCATCTTTTAACTTTTTGTTCTGCTCGAGCAACTTTCTCTTGTCGACCTCTAATTTGGCGATTATCGTTGCTCGCTCAGCAGACTCTGTGGTAACCCTTTTCACCTCCTCGGTGGACGCCGTCAGCTTGGCCTCGGAGGCAGACAGTTGCTCTTTGAGCTTGCTGTTCTCCCGCTCCA
>OZ014524.1:321440768-321767025 GCA_963966055.1 Lathyrus aphaca | reverse complement strand
TTCTTTGTGAGCTCTTTGTGGATTTCAACAGTCTGAAAGATAATGGTTTTGACCTCCTCCCGGCCGTCCAAGCTCAAGGTTGGGAGAAGTACTTTGATCGTCTCATGGAACCAGTTTTCCCAAAATTGGTAAAGGAATTCTAGGTATATGCAACTGCCTCCAACACTCATGTCACTTCGTATGTGCTGGGTAAAAGGATAATAATTTCTGAAGACCACATTTCCAAACTCATAGAATCTGATGGCAATGGTATTAAGTGTAGTGAAATGGACAAAATGTCTGATACAAAGCTGATAGCCAAGGAAATCTTCACTTCTGGCCAACCTTCTAATAAGATAAAGGATCTGAAGATTCCTCTCAGAATTTGGGCCAAGATCATTCTTGGAACCATCTGCCACAGGAAAGCTACAAACTCTCCAGACTATATCAACATGGATCAGCAGTTCCTGCTGTACTTTATTGCTAAACAGAAGAAGGTCAGCCTTGCACACACTCTGTTTTAACATCTGAAAAATAGTGTGAAGGAAACAAGAGATGGGGAGAAAACCAAGAGGGATTGGATTCCTCTAGGACGTTTAATATCTGACATTCTTTGTGAGAATAAAATGGTGGACTTTCTGGCAGAATTAATACAGATAGAACTTCTTGAAACAGATGTTGGTAAGCCTCTGAATGCAAAGAATCTGAAGAAGATGAAGTTTATAACTTCTATCACAAAAGAACCTAACCTCTATTCTAGAGAAGTTATAACCACCAGGAAGATTCCCCTGCAGAACTTCCCCCTCTTCTCTTCTGACACACCTCCAGAGGTTGTGGTCAATTACTTGGACTTATGCAAGCAACATGGTGTGGATCCAATGTTCAAGGTAACTTAACTTACTCAGAAAACTCCAGATGCTGCCTCTGCAAGAAGCAAGAAAAGAAAGGCTGGATAAGGATCGTCTCAGAAGGCTCCCTAATCAACCAGAAAAACAGGTAAAACTTCTGCCTCTAACTCTGAATTCATTTCTGTAGTAGAAGCAGTTACAGTAGAAGTGTCTGAAACCCCTTCTGACCCAACAGCTTCTGTTGACATTCCTTCTGCACAAATCCCATCATCTGAACCAACTCAATCCTCTAAACCTATTGCATCTTCTAACCATATTCCATCTGTTATACCTGCAACTGCTGTTGTCTCATCCATTCTATCATCACTTTATCCACCAGAAGTTGAACACCATCAACCACAAATACTTTCAGATTTTGATATTCCAATTGATACAACACCCCTTTCTGATTTTGATTGTTCACCAACAGCTGAAACACACACTGCCTTGCAACATGTTCTCTCTGACATTGATAATTTCCAACCCCCAGAATTTGTCCAAATCCCATTCTCTGAAACTTTTGAAACACATCACCGTAACAGTTTCCATCCATCAAATTCTGATGGCCTTGTTTCTAATTTTTCCCCTATAAGAGAAAGCTCACTGTCTTCATATGAGTCTACCCCTCCTAACTCACCAACTTTTATAACCATCCCTGACACACCACCAGAAGAAGTTGAACATGAAAATCCCCTTAGAACCTCTGTTAACATTGAAGCTTTACACAAATTGTCCTCTGTCTCTAACAAAACTGTCATACCTGCACCTAAACAAAAGCCCTCAAAAACAGACATTTCTGCACTGTTACTTGCTTTTGAAACATCAATGAAACTGAAGTTAGAGGATCTGAAGTCTGCTTGCTCAGAGCTTCCATATCCAGTTGCTTCTGACTTTCTGTGGGCCACCTTCAGAAAATGGTTTAATGCTGAGACAAAGAGACTATAGGACATCTGCTATGACATTGCTCACCAGAACTTCTGTGAGTATCTCAAAGCAGTTGTCTCTAACATTGAACAGAATAAACCTTTTCTGCTGGACAATAAACCCTGGACAGAGTCAGAACCTCTGGAAGAAAACTCTGGACTTCAAATGGTTCTGGTACCTTCTGAAGAAGATCATGATGTTGAACTTGCTCAATCACTAGCAAATGTAGAAGTTCCTGAGAATCAAGCTGCTCCAGAAGTTGAAGAACCTCTGCCAACAAATCTTGTTCTGCAGACCTTGGAAGTGTTGAAGAAGGAAAATGAGATGGTTAAGCAACGCCTGGATAAGCAAGATGAAACCACTGCTGAGTTAAAGACAATGCTTGGAAAGTAAGTGGAATCATCATCTGAGATCAAGTCTCTGCTGGAGGCCTTAGTTACTAAGATGCACTCCTGTTTTTCTATTTATCTTCTGCTTAGCTCTTTCTGTTTTATCTTCTGTCTCTTCATGACTTTTTAAGTTCTACTGGTTTTGTTCTTATTGGTTTTTTAATTATGTTTAATGGAAACGCATTTTTCTCCTATACTCTTGCATTTTTTTCTGCACTTATTCTTTTTGATTATGACAAAAAGGGGGAGAAACGTAGAAGATCCTGATCTACAGCAGTTTATTATGATTTGCCTCTAACATTTAAAATTCTAATAAAACTATTTGAGTTGTGATTATAAAATAGAAACAGGTCAAGTAATCAACTCAGGGGGAGCTAAGGCTAATGAAACTTCTGAAGGATAAAACTTCTGAAGAGATCTTTAAAAGAAATATTTGATTTTATTCAATCGAAGGGAGTTCTTCTAATCCTATTAAACTCTATTCTCAATATCTAAATAAATGTTTTGTCATCATCAAAAAGGGGGAGATTGTTAGAACAATTATGGTTCTAAACCTCTAAGAGTTTTGATGATAACAAATATTATTATACTAGAATAGAAGTTCTAATGACTACCTTTATTATTGTGTAGAAGAGGAATTTAATTAAAAGAGACGTGCATTACTAGAAGATATATTGAGCCATATATAGAAGATACACTTAATGAAGAATCCATCATTTAATGACATAATTAAATGGTTGCGCATCAAGTCTTTACTATCTCTGATTTACGTCTAGAAGATGATGATCTTCATAATGAAGACATTAATTAAAGAATATTTTAATTAATGATTAAGACAAGTATCTCTTGTTTTGGAAGGAATTTATGGTATTAACTAATATCCTAAATTAGCTCAAGATGTCTCCAACGGCTACATTTATTCAAGAACTATATAAAGGAATCAAATTGAAGATTTGAAGATTTGAAGACAATACACTCACGAGCAAAAGAATGAATCATTTTGTGCTAAAATATTGTAACATTCACTTAGTGATCTTAGCTTGATAAGAAGCAAATTAGTTACTATATTATTATTATTGTAATAGTTGAGTAATATTCCTTGAGTGACTAGTTTCAGTCAGAAGACTCAGTAAAGGCAAAATCACCTTGGCGGGTGGACTGGACATAGTTTGAGTTCAAACGAACCAGGATAAATTAACTTGTCATTAGAAGTTATTTTCAGTTGTTAAAGAAAACCCAATTCCAACCCCCCCTTCCTTGTGTTTCGCGCACCTTCAGACGTTTAGAGAAAAAAAATGATGTCGGAAATGGAATGTTAGAAATATGAATATGGACACACAAAAAATGACTTTGGTTATCGAAACGGGATAAGATCACGGTGACTAAAAAAATGGTGAATTAACTCGAATCGGAAAGTTGGTATGTAGGATGGAAATGGCTTGTATTTTAAATGAATATCAAGAAATAGAATGATGTCTTCCAAATAAACCAATAACTGTGCATTTCTCTTTTAACCTAAATCGGATCCTTCAACATAATCCACTCTTAAGAACTTTGATGCCATACTAAACTCCGCACAATCTCGAATTATTATCCCATAAACAAATGGATCTAAACAAATCTTTGATACACTGGACCTCCATTGGCGAAGTCCCCTTCAAATCAAAATCATGAACAAGAACTCCAAATTTTCCTTGAGATATTCAATGATGAGGGATAGAACTTGAGACGCTAAGAAAAGCCCCCACTCTTATTCAAAGCAAATCTGATTGAACCCCTCGATAACGGGCTAGATGCACCAGTGAATACTATCCACATGTTCAGTCCCTGATAGATACGGGTAAGGTACGAAACCCTAATTTCCCAGGGTCTTGATCACCTGCCCTATGAATCCATGAAATGCACTATTATGATGTTACTGACCTAGTGAGAAATGCAGATGAATGCGAAGCGATAAGCTAGTTAAGGGAATAAATATGAGGGAAAATTTCGAGGTATTACAAGCACCAACTCGCATGCAGCTCCAAAGCATGTCCATGGATGCCAAAGAAAGTTTCAAGGAATATGCTTAGAAATGGAGAGATCTGGAAAGTAGAGTTCAACCCCCTTTGACTGACAGGGAATTGGTTGATATGTTCATGAGTACGTTGATTGGTCCTTTCTATAGTCATCTCATTTGAAGCTCATCATCTGGCTTCACTGAGCTGATAATGACTGGAGAACGTGTGGAGAGTGGGATACGAAGTGGAAAGATTCAGATAGTTGCTTCTTCAAGTACCACCAAGAAGACTTATAATGGGAAAAAGGAATCCAATGTTGTGTATGGCCAACATGGTCGTAATAATCGTAACCAATCTGTGGGAGTTGTTTTGATTTCTAATCCTACACCTCCACCACAAGAGTAGTAACAGAATAGTCAGCCCAAGCCTATGAGGCAATTTACCAAGATCAATATATCGTTGGCTCAGGATTTGCAACACATGTTGAAAGGAGAATTGATTACTTTGAAGGACCCTCCACAGAATATCAATATTTCCTCTTCTCGTTACAACCCCAATGCAAGGTGTGCATACCATTCTAATAGCCATGGCCATGATACTAACAGTTGTTGGGCATTGAAGAACAAAATCCAGGATATGATTGAGAATTGAGAAATTGAGTTTGACCCTCGGGAAACTCCTAATGTGATTACTGCTTCTATGCCTAAACATGAGAAGACTGTTAATGTTGTTGATGAGGTTGTTTATGTTCGTATTGTGGCTGAAATAACTACTCCTTTATCTATTGTCAAGAAGAAACTTGTGCAAGTTGGTTTATTTCCGGGTTGCAATGAAGATTGTTTTTACTGTGCCTACAAACCTGAGAGTTGTTGGAAGCTGAGGTCAGGTATTCAACGCCTGATAGATAACTATACTATATTATTTGATAGGACCCTTTCTATAGAGAGTCTGTGTGGGGGTTTGGCTCAAGACCTAAAAGTTGAAGATGTGGCTATGGTTGACAAGATTCCTGTGAAGATTACTTCCAAAGGTCCAGTGAGGATCAGTTCTAAAGGTCCTGTGAAGATTACTACTGAGCCAAAGGTGGCTCCAATGATTATTACTACTCCTGGTCCTATCCCATATACTTCTGACAAGGATATACCCTGGAATTATGGTTCTGATGTTTATATCCATGGTGTCAAACAAGAGCCTTTGACTGATGCACCTGTTACTGACGTTAATCTTGATGTTGACAATATTGCTGGGTCTAGTAAGGTTACCAGGAGTGGAAGAATTTTCTCTCCAGAAGACACATCAAAGACTGCTGCTACTCCAGTTCATATCTCTAAATTGGGGCCAAGTACTGAGGCTTGGGGAAAACGACCAGTGATTGAACCTATCCAAGCTGAGGCACCAGTTAGTGAAGACCTCTCTAAGCAGATGGAAGAAGTACTGAAGATCATCCGCAAGAGTGATTATGATGTTGTTGACCAGTTGGGGCATACTCCCTCCAAAATCTCCATGATATCTCTGCTATTATGTTTTGAAGCCCATGCCAAGGCTTTAATCAAATTCCTGAAGACTGCTCACGTGCCACATGAAATCTATGTGGACCAATTTGAAAATTGTGTTGCTCATCTAACTAGTGATAATGGTTTGGGTTTTACTGATGCTGATCTGACTCCTGCTAAAAGAAACCATAATAGAGCTCTGCACGTCTCCATCGAGTGTAGGGGCACTACTTTGTCTCATGTGTTGGTGGATAATGGTTCTTCGTTGAATGTATTACCTAAGGAGTTTCTGGACAAACTCAACTTGGAGGATGTAGTGTTAAGACCAAGTAATGTGGTGGTGGTAGCCTTTGATGGTTCAAGAAGAATGGTACACGGAGAGGTGGATCTTCCAATCAAAGTAGGCTCTCAAGTATTTGATTCCACTTTTTATGTTCGTCCTGTGTACTCCTGTTTGCTTGGGCGCCCCTGGATCCATGGGGCAGGTGTTGTGACTTCCACTTTACATCAGAAATTGAAGTATCCGGTAAAAGGAAAGATTGTTATTGTTTATGGTGAAAAAGAATACATGGTCAATCATGTGAATACCTTTAAATATGTTGAGATGGAGGGTGAATTTGTTGAGACTCCTTGCCAGATATTTGAAGTGGTTCCTCAAGTCGTTCCTTCTACTGAAGCCATCCTTGCTGTTAAAAGAGTTCTTGTGATCACAAGAGTACCTCCCACAATGGCCTCCCTCAAAGATGCTAAAGTTGTGGTTGAAGAAGGTGATTGTACTATTTGGGGTCAGCTTCCTGACATTCCTTACAAGTCTGACAAGTTTGGTTTGGGTTTTACTGCAGAATCTCAGAAGGTTGTTCATCGTGCTCGTGCTGCTCGTATCACCAATAGAGGAATCATAAAGGACCAAGTCAATGTTGTGGAAGATTGTGATGAAGGTTACAACCTGGATGATTGGATCTTTCCTACCATGGGTGATGGACTCAACAATTGGAAGGATGGAGACGTTATTCCTATCTCCTTTAGTCAGGAGTAAATGCTATTTTATTTTTCTAAATTTCATTTTTGTAACTTTGAACAATTAAATACTTTTAAGCCTTGTGCCTTGCCCGGGGCACAATGGTATGCTTGTTAGGGTTGTCATTTCATTTGCATATTTTCATTCAATAAAATCAATGGACGTTTCTCGCTTTCGTAAATATTGCGCTCTTTGTCTTTCTTTTACTTAATTCCTTTTATAAAAAAAAAGCTATGTGTTCTTACACACACCCACGTCACTAAAATAAATATCTCCATCCACTCTAGATCCTATTGATAACAATTTTGCTATTGCCAATTATGACTTCGAGAATCCGATCTATCAAGCCGAGGATGGAAAGGAAGAAGATTGTGAAGTGCCTGTAGAGTTGGCCAGATTACTACAACAAGAAGAGAAAGTTATACAACCACATGAGGAACCAATCGAAGTAGTGAAATTGGGAATTGAGGAAAGCAGGAAAGAGGTCAAGATAGGTGCTGAACTGGAAGATGGTGTCAAGAACAGGTTGATTCAGATATTACGTGACTATGTGGAAATTTTTGCATGGTCTTATGAAGATATGCCAGGGCTAGATACAGATATTGTGGTTCACCGTCTACCAGTGAAAGAAGATTGTCGCCCAATAAAACGGAAAGTTCATCGTATGCGTCCTGAGATTTCAGAAAAGATTAAGGAAGAGGTGATGAAACAATTCAATGCAGGGTTTTAAGTTGTTACTTCTTATCCTCAGGTTGCAAACGTGGTGTCGGTTCCTAATAAAGATGGTAAAGTGTGCATGTGTGTAGATTACAGGGACTTGAACAAAGCCAACCCCAAAGATGACTTTCCACTTCCACATATTGATGTTCTGGTAGACAACACTGCTCAACATAAGGTATTCTCTTTTATGGATGGTTTCTCTGGGTACAATCAGATTAAGATGGCACCTGAAGATATGGAGAAGACTACATTTGTTACACAATGGGGAACTTTCTGTTATAAGGTAATGCCATTTGGTTTGAAGAATGCTGGGGCAACATATCAGTGTGTTGTGGTAGCTTTGTTCCATGATATGATTCACCATGAGATAGAGGTATATGTGGATGATATGATAGCCAGATCTCAAACTGAAGAAGAACATCTTGATCATATGCATAAGTTGTTTGAGAGGTTGAAAAAATACAAGTTGAGATTGAATCCAAACAAGTGTACTTTTGGAGTTAGATCTGGTAAGCTTCTGGGTTTTATTGTCAGTGGTAAAGGTATTGAAGTGGATCCTGCAAAGGTAAAAGCTATACAAGAGATGCCTGCTCCTCGTACTGAGAAAGAAGTAAGAGGTTTCCTGGGACGACTGAATTACATTGCAAGATTTATTTTCCAGTTGACTGCTACTTGTGAACCAATCTTCAAGTTGTTAAAGAAAGATCAAGTAATGGAATGGAATGACGAAAGCCAGGTAGCTTTTGATGAGAAAAAAAAGTACCTACAGGAACCTCCTATATTGATGCCACTAGTTGAAGGAAGACCCTTGATTATGTACTTGACAGTATTGGATAACTCAATGGGGTGTGTGTTGGTGCAACATAACGAGTTTGGTCGAAAAGAGCAGGCAATATACTACCTTAGCAAAAAGTTTACCGACTGTGAAACCAGATACTCACTGCTCGAGAAAACTTGTTGCGCTTTGGCATGGGCTGCTCGCCGACTAAGACAGTATATGTTGACTCATACCATTTTATTGATTTCAAAAATGGATCCAATCAAATATATATTTGAGAAACCTGCTCTCTCCGGATGAATAGCAAGATGGAAAATGATCTTGATAGAATATGACATACAGTATACTACTCAGAAAGCAATCAAAGGAAGTGTAGTAGCTGACCATTTGGCTCATCAAGCAGTGGATGATTATCAATCTATGAATTTTGAGTTTCCAGATGAGGATATTATGATTGTTACTAAAGAACCTAGACAATATGAAGGACCTGGACAAGGATCCCGATGGACTATGGTTTTTGATGGAGCTTCTAATGCGCTTGGTAAGGGTGTTGGTGTTGTGATTATCTCTCCTAAAGGTTGTTATACACTAGTTACTGCAAAGCTTTGTTTTAAATGTACCAATAATATGGATGAGTATGAAGCGTGCATCATGGGTATCAAGGTTGCCATTGAGATGAAGATCCAGTTTTTGAATGTATATGGAGATTCATCCCTGGTAGTTAGTCAAGTTAAAGGAGATTGGGACACCAAGCATCCTAATATCATCCCTTACAGAGAGCATGTGTTGTCTTTGATCCCGTACTTTGAAGAGATCACCTTTGGACATATTTCACGAGAAGAGAATCAGTTGGCAGATGCATTAGCTACCATGGCATCTATGTTTGAAATCAGTTGGGATGATGAAGCTCCGAGAATTACTATTGATCGATTTGATAAACCTGTATACTACAATGAGGTGGGTATTGAAAGAGTGGAGGAAAAGCCTTGGTTCTATGAAGTGAAAAGGTATCTTGAAACTTAAGAGTTCCATGAAGAGGCATTTTTCAATGATAAGAAGTTTATGAGGAGATTTTCTGCTAAATTCTTCCTGAGTAATGGAATTTTGTACAAGTGCAACCACGACTCAACTTTTCTTCGCTATGTGTATAAGAAAGAATCAGTAAAGATTATGGAAGACATGCATGATAGGATCTTTGGTACTCATTATAGTGGCCATACTATGGCTAAGAAGATTCTGAGAGCAGGTTATTATTGGTCTACCATGGAAGCTGATTTTTATCAACACTCCAAAACTTGTCACAAATGCCAGATTTATGCTGATAAGGTTCATGTGCCTTCAGTTCCGTTGAATGTTCTGACTGCTCCATGGCCTTTTTCCATGTGGGGAATTAATATGATTGGCGAGATCAAACCTACGGCTTCCAATGGACATCGTTTCATCCTTGTGGCTATTGATTACTTCACCAAGTGGGTAGAGGCAGCTTCATTTACTTATGTTACCAAGAATGTTGTGGCTCGATTCATCAAGTATAATCTTATATGCAGATATGGCATCCCTGAAAGGATTATCACAGATAATGGTACTAATCTGAATAACACTATGATTATTGATTTATGCATGCAATTCAATATTAAACATCACAATTCGTCTCCATATCGTCCAAAGATGAATGGCGCAGTGGAAGCCGCCAACAAAAATATTAAGAAGATCTTGCAAAAGATGACAGTTACATATAAGGATTGGCATGAGATGTTACAATTTGCTCTTCATGGTTATCGTACCACTATACGTACTTCAACAGGAGAAACCCCATTTTCCCTTGTCTATGGAATGGAAGCAGTTTTACCCATTGAAGTTCAGATTCCTTCTTTGAGTATTATGAAGGATGCAGGCTTGGATGAAGATGAATGGATTCAGACTCGACTTGACCAGATAAACTTGATTGATGAGAAAAGACTAGCAGTTGTTTGTCATGGTCAGATGTATCAGAAACGTATGATCAAAGCCTTCAATAAAAAGTTAAGCAGCAAGTGTATCAGGCTGGTGATTTGGTAATCAAGCGTATCATACTACCACAGGATGATCCCAGAGGCAAATGGACCCCCACCTATGAAGGGTCATTTGTTGTTAAGAGGGTATTTTCTGGAGGTTCCATGATGCTTACCACTATGGATGGTGAAGATTTCCCGCAGCCTGTGAACACAGACAGAGTTAAAAAATACTACGCATGAAAAGAAACCCGCTAGGTTGACTGGCCTAGGCAAAAATAAGGGCATCTCGGCGAACCAAAAGAGTTCGGGCAAAAATTAGGGATATATATAAAAAAATGTACACCCGGTAAGTTGAAAACCTGAAAAGGCGACTTAGGCAAAAAAAAGGTATCCCAGTGGATTGAAAACTTGAAAAGGCAATCCAGGAAAAAGTTAGGGATTAAAGCGTATGACTATGTCTCGTTGGATCACCCATGTAACCTCTACTAGATGTGTTATCTACGTCAAATTCAACAGATATGGATCAATCCAATCGTTTCTTCTCCGATAGCTAAAGATGAGATAATTGAAGATAATGGCAATAGCAAAGTTGAAACTCAATAGGATTATTTACACATAGCTATTTTTCCTTGTTTTTGTAAAAAAATCTTTGACGAAATCCTCTTACTAGGATTTCCGTCTCCATGTTAAAACTTGCCTGTTTATAGGCCAATTTCTAAATAAATAAAATTTCATTTTTCGTATTCAGCTTTACTTTTCCCTCTTTATTCAGGCTTACTTTTCCCCTTTTACTAAAGCGAAAAACGTCTGTTGATTATATTTGAATGTATATATGCTTTTGAATATGATTGGTGTTTACCATAAATGCATAAAATACAATAATAGCATTTACTAAGAACAAACGGAGGTAAGAATTCAATGAATCTTCGCCGGTTCATCCCCCGGATTAATCTTTACGGATATTCTTACGGAGTACTTCAAGTAATATCTTATACTTCCAACTCTGCGAAGTCTCCAAACAGTTTCATATCCTCCGAAGAATTGATGCTTGACCGAATAAGTCTCCCGGATCTATGTACATCTCTTTTATCCTTAGTCAGGATATTCAGGAACTTAATCCTTCAATAAAGTACGAAGAACGAGAAACGGGAAGTTCTAAGTACGATATTCTTAAACAAGACAGGAACGAAGTCTTCATACTCCACAACAATAAATCGGGATTTGTTTTCCCCAGTCAGCAGTTGTTCTACGAAGCTACTTATACACTTCAGCTACATAATTCATACATACATCATATCATATCATATCATACGCATTCTCATAAAATATTATCTTGCAGAATGTTATATACATCATGATATTAGCACCGCACTAACCTTGTTTTTCAGGTTAATTCTCCAGCAGACAAACTTCATCAGTAACTTATATTTTGGGACGTCGTTTATTCTTCCCAAAGGCTATTTTGAGACGTCGATTATCTTCTCAAAAGCCATTTTGTTACCTTGGGTCGTCGTTTATTCTTCCCCAAGGTTATCTCATTTTGGGACGTCATTTATTCTTCCTAAAGGCTATTTTGAGACGTCGTTTATTCTTCTCAAAAGCCATTTTGTTACCTTGGGCTGTCCTTTATTCTTCCTGAAGGTTATCTCATTTTGGGACGTCGTTTATTCTTCCCAAAGGCTATTTTGAGACATCGATTATCTTTTCAAAAGCCATTTTGTTACCTTGGGCCATTGTTTATTCTTCCCGAAGGTTATCTCATTTTGGAACGTCATTTATTCTTCCCAAAGGTTATTTTGAGACGTCATTTATCCTTCTCAAAAGCCATTTTGTTACCTTGGACCGTCGTTTATTCTTCCCGAAGGTTATCTCATTTTGGGACGTCGTTTATTCTTCCCAAAGGTTATTTTGAGACGTCGTTTACCCTTCTCAAAATCCATTTTGTTACCTTGGGCCGTCGTTTATTCTTCCCGGAGGTTATCTCATTTTGGGACGTTGTTTATTCTTCCCAAAGGTTATTTTGAGACGTCGTTTATTCTTCTCAAAAGCCATTTTTTGTTACCTTGGGCCGTCGTTTATTCTTCCCGAAGGTTATCTCATTATTTTGGGACGTCGTTTATTCTTCTCAAAAGCCATATTATTACCTTGTGTCGTTGTTTATCCACCCAAAAGCTAGATCTTCATATTGGGGACTGTTTTCCTCTCAAAGAAATATATCTGAAGAATTTTTCTCTGAATGGCATATTTAAGCCCATTCAAGCATCACAATCAAACAACAGTATCATTCTACACACCGGAGAGTTCAAATTTTTGGACTTTAGTGTTCAATCTTCTTCAACCTTCAAGTCACGAATGGCGTACATGCCAATCTAACTCTTCAGATTTCAGAAAATTGAACAGGGGCAGTTGTTGTACCCCAAAATTTGCCCTCCCACAATCAAGACAATATCTATCAAGACTTCTAAATGATCATAAGGTTCTCAAGACTTCCAATTGATCAAGAAGTGTGGAATTTTCCCCAGACAATGCCTCTTCTTAAGCAAAGTGTCCAAAACTAGGGTTTTGGGTTTCCTCAAGTTAAAATTACTTCCAAGGCCTCAAGTGAGCTTCATAGTATCCCATATGACTTCAAGAATCCATATGTCAAGTTTCAAATCTTTCCCAAAGAGCTTGCCCAATCAGATGATCAGATATGCAAAAATCAATTAAAGTAGTTAAAAGGTCAAACTGAGGTCAACTGTGGTCAAATCAAAGTCAAACTCCAAGATATTTTGCCAACATCAAGATTATGAATTAAAATTCATCATTTGATCAAAGTTTGATCATGATTCATCAAGAAAGTTTCAGATCATCAAGAATCATGATTCATTTGGAAGGTATGAGCTAAAACATTACAGGTCATTTCAAAAGTCAACAAAAGTCAACTTTTTCCAAAGAGCATAATTTGAAAATGGTGAAAGATATGGACATGAGACCAAAGAGGTTTGTTAGAGGACTCTTTAAGCTTTCCAAAATATCCAAGAACACCTTCATAGCCTTAAAATTGAGGGATTTATGCCTTGTCAAAGTTGAGAGATTTTCAAGGGGTGTATGAAGAAAATAAGGGCTTAAATCTATTTTTTTTCCAAATGGGCCTATCATTTTGCATCCCAATCTTCATGATAACATCAAGCACGACCCAATTCAAATATTTTATGATTTTTATAATTTATTTATTATTTATTTGGTTTGTATTCATTAAAATTCATTTTAAATCAAAATAAAATATGAAAATACAAATATTTGATTTGATTCTTCTTCTAGAAGCTCTTAAAAGACATTCAAGCCCACAAAACCATCTGATTTTTTTACCTAAATTGACTCTTCTATAAGAATACAAGTTGACACAAGCATGAGGACGAATTTTGGGCAGCCAAGAACACATATCAAAGGTCAAAAAATACAAAGAAAATTCCAAATTCGGTTTCAAAGTTGTAGGGCTTTTCAAGGCAATTTTAAGGTTGCATTGGCTTCCTTGAACATCATTGAACGTAAACCAATCATCAACACATCCATTCATGCCCCAAAACGCCATAACTGAATTCATATTTCTTGCTCTTTTGTGATTTTTCGGTTTCGTTTATTTACACATGATACATTGATTTTGATTGCATAATATTGTTTGTTTGAATGTGTAGAATGATTCTGGATGCATCAATTTGAGTTTCAATGTCGTTTAGCAAGATGCCATTTTTAGGGTTCCAAGCTTTGAATTGTGATTCTTTGATTTACGTAATATAAATGTCTTTTGATGATATAATTGAGTTGTATAGGTTGTGGGTGATCAATTGGTATAATTAATTGAAGCTAACCGTGCGTATTTTGAAAGTTCTTGAAATTCCAGGTTAATTCGCTACGAACTTTTCGTAGCAAATTCACAGCAAAATCGTAGCTAAATTTCTATGCCCAAGGTTGAAACGATGGCACCTTTTTTGGAATTTGAATTTGCATCATATAATATATAGTTTTCATTCTGGTTATATTACAACAAGGCATGCTTGGCCCAATGGTAGTGTGTGCGTGCAGGTGAACATAAAGGTTGGGTTCGATCCCTGGTTCCAGCAATTTTTTTACATTTTATCTTTGTTTTGCAGGTTGAAAATATAAGGATTTTGGTCCATAGCATTAACACCAGCGCGCTCTGGCCCTGTTGGTTTTGTGCTACGTTATCGAGGTAAGGGACCTCGGTTCAATTCCCAGCTCCTATCTTTTTTATCAATTTCTCACTTTTTTCTTATTTTCTAATTTTCTTTTATTATTAACTTTATTTTAACTAACTTATTAAATTTAAACCATAAAAATAATTCTTTCTTAAATTAAAATTTTAAAAAGATAGAAACATTTTTTATTTAATAATAACTTTATTTTAATATATTCTTTTGTTTATAATAATAATTTTGTAAATTAATTAATTAAGTTTTAACTAATTTTTTTAAAGCCCTAATTTTCTTAATTAATTCTAACAAACCCTAATTTTCTCTAACCACTAATATTAACCCTAATTATTTTTATTGTTAATATTGCTTTATTATTATTTTCTTATGTTTAATTCTTGCTTTATTTTAATTATTAGAAAAAATGTATAGGTTTGTATGTTGTAATTTATTTTTCGCTCGATTATTATGTATCTGCCCCGAAGCCGTGTAATAGCTTAGGATCTTATTTCTCGCTTTTCTTTATTTTATTTTATTATTTTTGCTTGGTTAGTAAATAGGGAGTGCAAAACATATATGATAAATAAATTGGACTTAGATAATTAACTAAAAAAGAATAAATATCTGAATAAAAACACTCACACACATAAGTCGATCTATGATCGCCATCTGCACTTCCTAGGGTATCCCTCTTGGTTGCCTTCTTTAAATGTTCAAGTCCCTCGAATATAGGGGTGTCTTAAGCAAAGTCCATTCACGTATAAATCTTCAAGTCCCTACAAATTAAAAAGATCAAGTCCCTTCGAAGTTGCCTACAGAATAATGATCTTGTCCTTTCGAATAAATGATGATAGTCCTTATGAATTGCTAAAGACACCCCCTAAGTTGCCTTCATTGACCATATGATGACCCTACGCCTGTCCCTTTATAAAAATCCAAAGTAATGACTACCTATTCCTTAATAATAGGGATAGTCTTACTCTTGAAGAAACATAAAAGAACTTGAATGACTTAGCTTAGGGTAGGTATCTCCTAGTTACTTGCTCACATCTTAAAACTACTTTTCACACCTCATAATATTTTCAAAAAATTTCAAATGAGGCTTTTGTATACACCCATACGGGGGTCATTACAAAGTACTTAGAAATTTTTTCTAATCACACACTTCACACTTTCAAAGACATTAAAGTGAGCTAAGTAACTAAGAGCTCATGGATAACCATGGATATAAAGGGTGCTAACACCTTCCCTTTATATAACCTACCCCCCGAACCCAAGTCTTTTCAAAACGGTCTTTCCTGTTATTTTATGTCTCTTCCTTATGGATAAAATAAAAGTCGATGGCGACTCTTGTTATCCGCAACATGACTAAAAGTCAGTTCTCCCACCGTGTTACAGACAACAACACTCTCTTTATTTTCGCACATCCTGGAGCAAAACAAAAGACTAAAATCCTGCTAAAAAATACAGAAATTAAATCAAAACTTTCTGTATTTAGAAAGTCCCATAACTGTCAAGGTAGATGTTACAACATCTGTTCTGACATCACAAAAACTCAACACACCAAAAGATCTTCAAGCATGTCAAAGACATATTACAAGACATCAAGGAAAATGATAATGTTTTTCAACATATGTAGACAAACCAAAAACCTTCATTATCATGACTTGTAATTGCATCTTTGCATATTTCTTAAGTCCATAAAATTTGGGTACTTGTTTGAACCTAGTTTGCTTTTCTTCTTCAATATGCTTCAACATGTTTTGTGTGCATCTTTGTATGATCATTCTTGTGTTCTAAAATCATCATATATGTCATATTCTAATTATTTATATTCATTTTCATTCATGTTCATCTTTCATTCTTGCAATACAAGTATGCTTCTTTGTTTGAACTTGAACAATGTTTCTGCACTTCTTCTTACTTCATACTCTCAAATACCTTCATCCATGATTTATATGAACATTCATTCACATTCATATGCATTCATAAATGTCATTCACTTATGACCTTGTTCCATGTTCATGCATTCATACATGTTTGCCTTTCATAAACATCCATCTTTCACATGTGATATATAACTTGCATTTGTGTAAACTTTTGGTACATAGTTTGGCATTGTTGACCTTGTTTGATACCTTAACCCTAATAGAACATCATTAGACATATCTACTGACTTTAGAAGTCCTTGAACACTTAGGATCTTTTCCCTTTAGATTTAGGCTTTGTTTGATTCCTAGTTTCATTTCATAGGATGTTTGATGCTTACTTATTCAATTTATTTTACTTATGCTTTCATATTCAATTATTTAGCTAACCTTTTCATATAGGAGCTAATGGCAAGTTGAATGTGTGGATGTGCATCCACGCATACTTCTTCTTTCATCACTTTAATGCTTTATCCTTTGTGTTTGTGATAAGCATTTCAATGCTTCTTTGACAATTCACTTCTTCTCATACCTTTAGGTTCATAACTCAACTTCTATCTTAGAAGTGAGTAATTTTACATACTTCTTTCTCCTTCTTCTTTTAGACTTAGGTTTCCCATACCTCACTTAACCATAGGAGCATCTATGTATGATAACATCTAGGATTTTTTAGTCCCCCTCATTAGATTTCAGCTTTCTCTCCTTTGAGTCTTATCTCTTATCTCTATAAAGAAAGGTAAAAATACTTAACAAATACAATTTGCATTGGGAGCCATGAGCCTTAAGTACGTAGGAAATGATGAGTGGGTGAATACTTTACCTCTTTAAGGATACTTTGTGTGCGAGACTCTTGGATCGTTACGCAAAGTATTCGTTCCTATGTCATAGTCTTTAGCATGATGCACATTACAAACAAAAACAAATAAAACACTTCTCTTAAAAGACGATAAATAGACAAATACATCTTTCCTTCGGGAATTCTTTTCTCATCTCACTCACTCTCATCGTAAGAACGTGTTTCTTCTGTTCTCGTGCAATACGGTAATGCACTCGATTCAGCGAGCCTGCAACACCTGAGCTAGAGCATTGATAGTTCCTTTAAAAAACATAAACAAACAAATTGTTTATCCCTAGGTTAGGGGAACTACGTCACTCTGATTCTCATACCCATTGAGATGCGTAGGTAGTGGGGTAGGGTCCATTCGAGCATAAATCTTTCTTTTTCCTACATTGTTTCTCATTCTCTTTCCGTTCATGTTCTTTCTCCAATTCCAATTTAGCAGCAGATGAAGCAGATCACAACACCCTTTTAGCAGTACAAGCAAGCGTGGATCCCATTGAGTACGACGAATGTGAAGGGGTACTAATACCTTCCCTTCATGTAACTGACTCCTTTACATGTTCTCTCTGGTTCACAATACCTTGTTCTTTCCTTTTCCCCAGATTTGTGCAACATTACCTTTCCCTTTCCTTGGGATACAAATGCATGGCTGGCGAGTCTTCTTCTTTTTCTGCGCCACTTTCGCGTTTGTACCAGGATGAAAATCCTGGGAGCGATACATGTTGACCAAGAATGAAACTACAACACAAATTGTCTTTAGGTTTCTCCAAAATGCCTATTCCTTGAGCTTCTTCTTCAACCTCTTGTTCTTCTTCATTGATAATTCATATAGTTCCTTCAAAGTTTCTACATCTTTCATGTCCCTCACCTTACTCTCATCTTTGCTCCATTCTACATCTACACATTGGTGATTATCCTTTCCTTGTGCAATTTCATCATCCCAAATGAATAAATTATAAGTACCCTCATTTTTCCAATACGGGCATCTCCAAAACAATCAAACTTTATTATGTTTGTTGTAACGCCCATTTAATTTAATTAATTATTTAATTAAATATAATTGTGGTATGTTGTGGTAATTCGCATTGATTTGAGTATCTTTGTAGACTTGCGTTGCTTTGTGTGGAATTGTGTCGACTCGTGTTGATGGCCGAATTTATCGGAATATTATGTTGATGGTTATAAGTTGGTTTAAGTTGAATTTAATTAATTAAGTCGATACAAGTTTTGGAAAATGATATGGAGTATTCTCTCATTCATTGTTGGATATGTTGATTGGACCATTTGGTTGATAATCGGAAGTTAATCTACTAAGTTGGGAATATGTAGTTAGTCGCGAATTATTATCCGGTTGATTTTATATTGCGGAGAATTAAGTTGTTATGTCGGAATATTAAGTCGGAAAGTCAAGGAAATAATATTATCAGTGATATTATGGATTATTGGAGCGTGTTGGTTAATGGGCTTGGATTGCGTCGGAATTGACAATTAAGGGGTGTATAAGTTAGACTTATTGGTTGTTATAATGGATTATTATTATTTTAATAAAAAGAAAGAATAAAATAAAAAAGAATTAGCTAGAAGAAAAATAAGAATATCAGTAAGAGGAAGAAGTGGAACGTGGAAAAGGTAGAACGAGGAAAATTGGGAGAATGTGGTTACGAGAAGTTGTCATCGAGAAAATCAAATCGGAAAGTCGATTGGTGATTCAAAGTGGCTTTTGATTAAGGTAAGGTGAGGTTCGATCCTTATAACTGGGTTTGATAAATAATATTGGATTTTGGGTAGCTGTATTATGATGTGTTTTGTTTGATGTTGATGCCAAATCATGTTGATTCTTATATGTTGTTGTGGTTAATTTGGTTGATCGATTCTATGAAATTATTGATTAGTTGTTAAAAAATAAGTTGTTAATCAATTTTGTGAATGTCACTATTAATTGTTTGGATTCTGAAAAAATTATATCTGGGACGAAAATCGGTATTGCGTTATTATGGTTGAGGGTGGCGCAGGCCATCCATTGTTATAAAGGGGGTGGCGCCGGCCACCCAATTGTGAGGGGCACCAATGTGGCGCCAGCCAATTCATATGGTTCCCATAAAGCTTAAAATGACGTTGGCCACTTGGTATAGCACTAAGGGTGGCTCAAGCCGCCCATTAGTGGGGGTGATATTTTGTTTTGTTGATTTAATTAGTTACAGAAAAGTTCTTACATTATTTTTATGAATAAAATAAGCAAAACCAAAATTAATTAACATGTTGTTATAATATATAATTATATTATAATTTTATTGAAAATCAGAATTTTAGTGTTAATGTAGTTAGCACACAAGAAGGCATATTAAACAATTATGATGAGGAGCAGATTTCTTTGACAGTAGCAGTATTTTAAAGTTTTTGACAGAAAACAAAACTAATTGCATTTTCGTGATAGTCAGTAATGTATGACCTTAGAACTTGTAACACCCACTTTTCCCATTTTCTAAAATAACATAAGTTTTCAGATAAATCAGAGTTTAATTAACAAGTGAGTAGTTACATTTTCAAAATCAACCAAAAGTATAATCATTTATTAAAAACAGCGGAAATATCTTTTTATTCAACAATCGGCAATTCTCCAAATATCCACAAAATTCATCAATTCACTTAATTTATAAGTTTCAACAAAATATGATACGTAACTATTACTTAACAAGAATAATTAAAACAACAAAGATTCCTAACTCCCATGTTACGTATCAGAGCGACTCCTTAGACTCAACCAAGCAACTCGTACTCCGAGTGTACTCAAGTACCTGAATCATCTGTACTTCCGAAGAAGCACAGACGCAACCAAACAACAAAGGGGGTGAGAAAACAATTCAATATTTGAATGGTGCAAATAACATCTAAAAGGCTAATCTCACCTCTATTCATCAATACACCTCATACATCATAAAATTAATCAATATCTCAATTAGTTCATCAACATATATCATACATCATTAATTCAATCAATGCAAAGTGACTCAATGACACAATGCAAATGCGGTACCGACTTTCAACAATGGTTCATTAATTCGAACCCGGATGTATCGCTTACGCTCCACCGAGACACGATCATCCTTGCACCAACGATTCACAATGAATCCGAATGATCACTTACGCTCCACCGAGACATGATCATTCCACCAAATGTGTATGCATATGCAGGCTCAAACCCATACACCATAATACAAATACGCATGACAACAGTCATGCCTTCACGATCCTCATGATCTTCATCAATTATCACACATCTCATCACATGGATCACATAAACAATCAGACAATATTCACACATATTATCAACACAATTCATATGGTTCATCATCGAGAGTCATATAAATCAACACAAGCACATATATTCCTACACACTAATTACCAATTATCATATCCTATGAATTCCTCATTAATTCCACCCTCAATGATTTTCCATACATTTTCCAATATAACATGATCCTTTCGATCTTCACCGCTACCAACCTTACCTCATGGGGTCTACGCAAAGCATACAATCAACAATATTACCAATCAACATGATCCTCGTGATCTTCATCGGTTATCAATCAGCCCATCATATAGTTTGTACAAGAATTATAATAACATCACCATACTCAACACATTTTAAGTAACCAATTAATAAAGTTATACTATCCACAATAATCATATAAAACTCACACACTAATTATCGGTTGTCAGGTCCTATAGTTACTCATGGATGTTATTCTCAAAGCCTTAGACTAATGGTAAGAAAGTAGACCAAGGGAACAGGACGAAACCGACTTAAAATATCATGAATTTCCCAAATAAAGAGGCCTGACACGGCCCCCCGTGTCCCCTGACACGGCCCGTGTCACACGGCCTGACGAACCATCCTGAAAACATCATTTTCCAAAGTACAGCACTGCGACACGGCCACCCGTTGTAAACACCCCAAATTTGCCCTCACCCATTTCACCATGGCTTGTGATCATTCTCATATGCATAAGCACAATCATATCATCTCACATCTCATTTTTGATTCACTGCATAGTTTATAAGTCATCTGCACCTAGGGTTTGTGATCTGAGCAATCTCAGGGCTTCTTGAGCCACTTCAAAGGCAACCAATCACTTCAAAGGGATCCATATGTGTTCAAGCATCATAGTACACCCTTTCAAAGTCAAAAATGCAAAAGAATCACAAGAACTAGGGTTTGAGTGGATGCAGAGCCAGGATTGACTGCACAGTTGACCTAAAATTAGGGTTTTGGTTTCAGAGGCCATAACCCCAAATTTTTTGGTCACTCTTGTTTCCATTGGTCTCTATATGGTATAGGGAGTATGCATGTCAATTTTCATGAACAAATTCCATGGGGAAGTCATCTGATCAAGGGTTGACTTTTCAGACAAGTCAGTGTAAAATCAGGGCATCTGAGGCCCCCAATGACCCAACCAATGGGTGATCTTCATCATTTTGAGTGTATATGATCTTTATTTGATCATGGAAGAAGGTTGAAGTTCATAGAAATCAAGAATTTAAGGTTTTTGCAAATGTTGACTTTTTGGGCATAGTTGACTTTTCAAGAATGCTTCATTTTAGGTCATTTTTCAAGCCTTGATTCTTGATCCAAAAAAGATTCAAATGAAAAAACTTTGGTCATGAAAGTTGTAGATCTCATCTTTCCCTTTTCAAAAAGTACAAGAACATGATCAAACTCTTCTTGGATCAAAAGTTATGGTGTGACAAAGTTGGCCAAAATCATTGATTTTCAAGGCATGCCTCAAATGGAAATTTTGCAAGATCATGAACCAAAGCCCAATGTGACTTCTAATTCACTCCAAACCAGTATACAAACATTCTCTAAGTCATGAAAATCAGAATTGAACCAAAATCACATGTTCATGGTTCATGTAACAAGGCTTTCTTTCATGAAGTACAAAAAGGCAACAACTTGCAAAAACACTCATGACACTTCTACCACTTGATGCATTGGCTGCTGAACCAAGCTAGTTTCACACACACACCATGCTGCACCAGAACCAGCCCTGTACTAGCCTAGATCATGAGCCATACCTTCCTTACACAATTTTTGACTTTTTGCAAAAGGTGACTTACCAATCAATAAAGCACATGTCCAATCATCTGACCAATGAGAGAGAGTTATGTGGACAAAGTGCAAGCCATTTCATGTACAAGGCAAGGCTGAAACATCTCATACAATCACATTCACAAAAACACCTCATCTTGCAAGTTGCTTCGAATCTGCCTCCACAGCTTGCAAACACAAAAACCATCTTCACCATTCAACTCAACACACTTCATAGACCTCAAACCACCAAAGCTCAAGCCTAAAACAAGCCTGACCTGAGCTTCACCATTCTTCACCTTCCAAACCAGTTCTCTTCGAATCTCACTATCCAGCCATCAAACACCTCATCTTTCTTCACCAACAGGTCAAGCATACCACAAGGAGTCAAAACCACCCTTTACTTTGAACTGAAACAGCCTGTACACAAAGTTCATTTCCTGCTACACCAGAAATGGATTTCTCAAAGCAGCTTGTTTAAACTCATTCCAGGCTTTCCATTGGCTTCAGGGGGTTCAGGGAAGTTGTTCTGCATCAAAGCAAGGCCAAAAGAGCTCATATTCATAGTTCTTCACCTCAGGTAGCTTCAAACTTTAAGCTTTTCAGAGCTCTGTTTTTTTGTTATAAAGTAAAAATGCATGCTTCAAGGATTATGGTGATATGCTTAGATTCAAAAATGGTGTGAAAATAAGCATTTTGTGCCTCTCTGAATTTTTGCCCGTGAATGTGTTTGGTTTCGATTCTCTTTGTTCATGCTGGATAAATGTTTTTTGATCATGGATTAAGGTTTAGTTTGGGGAGAGGAATGTTTCTGGGCAGTTAATTTGATGAATGGTGGCCTGTGGCGTTTTCTAGGGTTTTAACCCGCCGGAGAAGACGACCGGAACCACTGTTCCGGCCGTCTGAGGTTAACATGCCCTAATTAGGGTTTAGTTCAGTCATTAGCGTATTTTAAATTTGGGCCATAGGATCAGGTTTCCCGCGTGTGGGCCAAGGGCTCAGATTGCCTCATTAGTCTTTAATTATCATTTAACTTAATTAATTGGAATTAATAGTTTAATTAGTCAGATTTAAATGTTGACCGTTGGATCACGCGCCAAGTCAACTGTCTCTCTCCCAGATTGCATCTCAGCCTCTCATTTAGCTTACTTTCATTTTTATCTGTTTTTAATTCATTTTATTTCAATTAACTTGCACAATTATTTTAAAATAGCAAAAAATTCCTAAATATTATGAAACTTTTTCCTTAGAGTTTTATTAATTTTTATGACACAAAAATATTTTTATTTTATTTTTTATCATTAAAAAAGTATTTTTAAGTATTTAAAAGATTATTTTTAATTGATTAATGGAAATTAATTAATTAAAAATACTTTTAGGTATTTAAAAATTACAAAAAAATTCATGAAATGTTCTAAGACATTTAGAAACATTGTCCAACCTTCAAACCCAATTTCTTTTTTGATCTTGATGCATTTTAAGAATTTTTCATTGAATTAAATCATTTTTTATGCATTAATTTGATCCTAAGTTCAAAAATTCATTTCTGCCTATTTGAGAAGAGTTGGACATTGATTCTTTTTGCATTGCATTGTGTTTAGCATGTAGTTTCTAGGATTAAATGGCCTTGTTTTGATTCCTCATTTTCAATTTGTTTGGCATTTCTTTTGTTTAGGAACCCAAAAAACCCTAATAACTTAGAAAATTCATAACTTGAGATTGGTTAAGAGTTGAGACCTCCCCTTTGGACCTTGGTTTAGTATAGGTTTAGGGTTTCTTTGGGTGGCATTTTCCATTTTTTATCTTAGGGTTTGCTTCTGTTTTGGGTTTTTGTTTGATGCATTGTCCATAAACCCTAATTTGAGCTTTCATTTGCATCTCTCTTGCATCCTCTTGCATAACATGACTTGTCTTTGCATTTTATGCATACTTGTGTTCCATTTGACATATTAAGACATGTAGGAAGCATGTTTGATCATTGCATCACATATTTGCCATGTCATTTACCTTGTGTGCTTCATAACTTTTCATGTTCATTCATGCTCCTTAACTTGCATCATCTGCATCCATGATCTTGTATGAACATTCCTATGTGCTGCCTCATGTTTATATCATCTCATAGCATCATTATCATCATCAACATGCTTCTGGTTTTGTTTTGCTTCATACCATTTCATCCCATCTAGCATTGCATTGCATTTCTTCCTAACATTTCAGGTGGTAAGTAACTTGAGAAGTGAATTTGCCTTCACTTCTCATAACTTTTCTTCTCATCTCTCTTGCATCCATTGCTGCATTTCTATATGTGTTTGAGTTTGAGCTTGCTCATTCTTTCTCCTCCCACTTTCTTTCTTCAAGTGACTTGACTTCTTGAATGAAGCAAGTTGCTTTGCTTCTCTTGATCTTGTTCATCTGCTTCCTGGTGGCTCCTTTGAAGATTGTTCCTGAAAACCTCACAAACCTTAGGAACAACCAAGCATGACAATGAATTAGGGTCTTGATTAGTCTCCCCTCATAGTTTTACCTTTGTGTCTCTTTGAGTCTTCTCTTCTCATCTCATAATCAGGGACTAAACCCTAAAGGTTTTAAGGCTTTGTGATTAAGCTTATGCCTGCATCCTTCTCTTAGGATGGAGTGTATAACTTTAATCCTAAGTGTTAAACCCTTAATGTGTTTAAATCTCTTAATCAATTCACATAATAATCATCAAGACATCACACTTGTAACTTGGGCCTTGCATTAGGGTTCTAATTCTTCCTTAATTGGTTAAGAAGGACTAACCCTAGTGTTAATGGACAAGTCCTCCTCAAGTTGTCTTACAAATCATAAAATTCACTTCTTCATCTTATCATTTAATAAAATCCACTTAATCAAAGGCTTGTTTTGTCATGAGTTTAATCCCTAATCATGGATTAAGTTGAGGAGCATTCCTCAGCTTAAACATTCTCATCATTATCCTTCTATTAGGATGGTGTAATGAGTCTGTTTAATCTTTGATTATGGCTTAACCTCATTACTCAACACTAAACAAAACAACAAAAACATCTAAATAATCACAAGTAGGTTAACGATCTTAATCCTACACCAAAGGTGATTAAGTGTGAGAATCTGACTTCACACTTAAGGTAAGTCTCATTACCCCTAATCAGAGGGAAGATGTGATGAGTTTACTAACCCATTGGTTTAGACTTAAGCTCATTAACTTATGACAAAATCCAAAAAACAATAAAAGACTGAAAACACAAAAAAAAAAACAATAATCGTCTCCTCCGGGATTCTTTTCTCATCTCATTCATTCACAAACGAGAGCTTGCTTCTCCCGTCTAATGCAAGACAGTTTGCACCTGAGCCAGACAGGTCATACACTTGAGCATAGACAAGCAAGCAGTTCACAAGTCAATTCATCTTTCAGTCTCTTTGGGTCGAACTACGGTGTTCTGACTTCCTCATTGCACGAGAGGATACGTAGGCATAACTTAACAGTTATCGAACAAAAGTCTCTGTATATTCCCCCTCTTTCTAGCCCTATTCTTTTAAGCCTCATGATCTTGAGCATTCCATTCATTTCTTACACTGACACTTCATTTATACACTTCACTCTCTTTTACACTGACACCTGTACATCCTTTTCCAGCTCTTTTATGCACAAATTGCACTGACACTACCCCTTTATAGCACAAATCTTTTAAGCGTGGATCCCGTTGAGTACGACGGACAATCTGGGTGCTAATACCTTCCCAGGTTGTAACCAACCCCCTTTCTCAGTCTCTCTGGTTCGCAACCGTCTTATCCATCTTTTTCTAGGTCCATGCAGCATTACCTTTCCTCCGGGATAAAAATGCCTAGCTGGCGACTCTCTTCATTCTCCAGTGAGTTCACGGCTGTGTGTTCTCATTGTCCCTTTCGCCGACCGTTCGCGTCTGTACCTTCATCTGATCCTTTTCATTTGTCGGGAGCGACAGCTTGGCGACTCTGCTGGGGAATCTTATATTGCAACCAGGGCTTCTGGTTCTTTTTGTGGGTTCCTCCTAGCGCTTGTTTGATTTGTGTTTACTGGGGTGTTATGTGCTTATTTATGTTTGTATATTTGTATTTATCTTGATTTTATGTACAGTTTGCTTTACTGCTTTTCTTTAGTGCATTTGTATATATCATACTGTCATGTTGCTGGCTGGATCTGTTGTCTGCTTCGGTGGGTGGGGTTCTATTGAGAGTTAAGGTCCTATACCTGGGACCTGAGTGACACCTAGGCTAGAGTGAATCATATTCTTTCCCATTCCATTTCGGTCTGGTGCGGGAATATGAAACACGGTTCAGATATGGGTTTCTTTTTGAGAACTCTGTGTTGCAGATTTCCTGCAATGCTAGGGCTATCTGGGAAGCCTGCTAAGTCTGGATGACCTTTAGTATTGACCTTCAGAAACTGAGGTGAATTAGAGGAGGAACTTTTATGGTTATTGTAAACACTGTACCTCCGGGTTAGAAGTGTTTACACTTCTCATAACTGATCCAAGTCTAAGGATCCTTGTTTTAGAACACCACCTGTGAGGGGGTTGGGCTGTTTACAGGTTTGCAGGTACCTTGACCTCAGAATACCCTGTTACTTTGTTTTGATTAAGAATACTCCATGTTGGACAGTTCTTGTGATTCTAAAACCCTGGACATGTGACTCTTTATTTGAGTCCCCCACCCTGGTTACCGGATTTATAGACCTCCATCTGGAATTCTTGAACACATTTGGACCTATATCAGAGTTTTGATCAGATCCAGCTCAGTCACAAACCCTTGCATTTCATTTGCATACATACTCATTGCATCATATTAACATTTGCTTATTTGTGTTTCAGGGTATCCATTTTCATCTGGTTTTGGTTTTGACCCCATCTTCAGTTTTGACCTGCCTTCATCAGCACTTGCTACCAGCTATCTATTCCAGCCAATCAGTGGCCCTTCTCTTCAGTATCTTCATCAACATTTGTCATCATGGCTCCAAAGAAAAGCAACATCACCTATCACTTCTTCCAGCCAGACTTATCAGACATCAGGAGGATCCAAACCCTGATCACTCCAGATCACATACCCTTGTTCAGGGAGAGTTATGGAGATATACTGGACATGGTCATGGATCTGGACCCTTCACAGAGGAGCCTCATCCACACCTGCATTCAATTTTATGATCCTCCACTGAGATGTTTTACTTTTCAAAACTTTCAGTTGGGCCCCTTATTGGAAGAGTACTCCTCATTAGTTGGTATGCCTATCAGGAGAGAAATTCCTTTCAACCCTGAGATGGTCTTTCCTGCTAATGGAGAAGTAGCAAAAGCTTTGCATCTGGAACCTGTTTTGGTTGAGCAGCATATGACCTCTAAAGCTGGAATCCCTGGCTTTCATCTGGACTTCTTAATTTCTCAAGCTATCCTGAAAGCTTCTCTAGGAGAGTGGAAAGCTGTTTGTGCCTTACTGGCCTTGAGTATATATGGGATTGTATTGTTTGCGGATGAGCCTCGATTCATTAGCAAGAATGCAATCCATCTGTTCATCTTGAAGAACCCAGTGCCAACTTTATTGGGGGATCTTTATTATTCAGTGCATCAGAGGAATGAAAAGCAGAGGGGGAGGTTAGTGAGGTTTTGTGCTCCATTGTTTCACACTTGGCTTCTCAGGCATCTACCCAGGACAGATGCATTCCTAAACCCTCATCAGCAGAGCAACTGGGCTAAGAGACTCACTGTTCTAACTTCAGCAGATATCAGATGGTGCACTCAAAGCACCAAGGGCAGGGATATCACCACCAGCTGTGGACATTTTCCCAATGTGCCTTTAATAGGAGTTAAGGGTAGCATCAATTACAATCCTCTGCTGTTCAGAAGGCAACTGGGCTATGCACTGGTCCACACTCCTAGGGCACAGGACTTGGTTGAGACTCTTTATTGTGAGAACAAGATTAGTTTGGCTGTTGTTAGGCAGGCTGCCTGGGCCTGGGATAATGTTCAAACCAAGGGAGTCACCATTCTGGGGAAGTGTAATAATGTGGCATCAGCACAATATTATGAGTGGTCCCGTGCCAGGGCCCAATTCTCTGGAATGCCCTTTACCATAGAAGACATGCCTGAGTCATCTTCAGCACCACCCCCTGCCACTATCAGTTTGGAAGAGTTTGAAAGCTTGAAGGAAAGAAATGAGAAGTTAACCCAGGCTTTGCAGAAGACCCTCCGGGAGAGGAGTGAAGGTATGAGGGAGATTGAGAAATTGGAGAAGTTGAGAGTGGAGCATTTGACTAAGATTGAAAAGTCTGGGGATTATATCAAAAAGTCTAAGGCTGGTGAACAAATTCTGAAGAATGCTTGCAAAGAAGCCCAGTTCCAGAGGGCAAGAACAGACTTGTACTTGAAAGAGAGTCAAGCCCGGTGGGTCAGGATCACCGAGGCTCGTACCCTGGAAGACAAGAGAGTTCAAGACAAGATGGGACAACTGGAAGCTAGTGCAAAAGAACAGCAAGAAGCCCTGGCGGCAGCCCAGAGGGAAATATCAGAATTGAAGATCAAAGCAGGGGTGAAGAGGTCCAAGGACCAAACTCAGCACAAAAAGCTAACAGCAGCTGTTACGACCCGGAATCTCCTCATCAGGAATCTCACGGAGCGTCCGGCTGATCCTGTGACCGAAGCACTTCTCAAGGAAGTTCGTGAGGATGAGTTTGGTCTTGGTGTTTGACCATTTGTTTGTTGTTGCTTTCTTTCCATGTACTTTTATTTTTGTACTGTATTTTGACCCCTTAGTGGGCTTGTGTTGTAAAACGAACAAATTGTATTATTTCACCTTATGTAATATATTCATGTTAGTTTACTTCGAAAGCAACTTCAACAGCAGCATCTTCAAGGGTCTGGAAGGGTCAAAACTGAAGGCCAAACCGGATACCTTGAGAGCAAATAAGCATAACTGCATTGCATACTAACCCTTTTGTTTGTTTTGTAGGTTTTTGTTTTGTTGTTACTAACCTCTGTTGTGAATCTCAGGAATTATTGCTCGCCGCCGGGTATTTCCCCTCAACAGGCCACACAGGTACCCAACTAGAAACAATCTTCCGGGCATCCAAATGGATCAGATGCAGCAGGACCTTACGGAGGTCAGAAACCAGATGGCCAACGAAAGGTTGGAGATGAGAACTCAGATAACACAGTTCATGGAAGTAATGAACAACTTAGCTCAAAGCCAGGAGAGGCTCAGAGCTTTGGTAGAAGGGAGGAATCAAGAGGAACCCCATGTGGGAACTGCTGGCACAAGTAACAACGAGAGGGTCCAACCTCATGTCAATCCCCCAGTTTTTGGACCCCATCTCCATCCAGAGGCCAACATCCCTGTCAATATACAAGGGACTGCCACAGCAGGGAGGATACTACAGGAAGACCCTCAAGAAGACCAGTTCACAGTAATGGGTGCTGGGGAAGAGGCTTATGATAGAAGATTGGATGAAATAGCTGAGAAGTTGAGGTCCTTAGAATCTCAAAACTCTTTGGGCTTCGACGTTATGGACATGGGTTTGGTAGACGGGGTCAGGATCCCCCATAAGTTCAAGCCTCCTTGTTTCGAAAAGTATAATGGGACTTCATGCCCCCGGACTCATCTACAATCATTTCTGGGAAGGCTGAAGGCCTATACAATGGATGAGAAATTGTGGATGTTCTATTTTGAAGATAGCTTGACTGGAGCGTCGAGAGAATGGTACTCTCACTTGACAAGGGCAACTATTAGGTGCTGGAAGGACCTGGCAGAGGCCTTCATCAGACAGTATCAGTATAATCTAGACATGGCACCCAACAGGACCCTTCTAATGGGAATGTCACAGTCTTCAAGGGAGAGTTTTCGAGAATACGCCCAGAGATGGAGGCAACTGGCTGCTGCTGTTCAACCACCTATGTATGAACGGGAAATGGCGGATATGTTCATGAACACCCTTCAGGGAACATATATTGACAGGTTGGCAGCTTTCTCTTCCACTAGCTTTGCAGATGTTGTCATAGCCGGGGAGAGAATTGAAAGCTTGTTAAAAATGGGAAAGATCTCAGACAACGGTGCAAGCTCGTCCAGTAGTACAAGAAAGCCTTTTGCAGGCCCGAGAAGAACTGGCGAGACCAATGCCATCCATTCAAACAGGGGCATGCCCCAGTATGTTCAGAGGTCAATAGCAGCAGTCACCATTCCTGCTCCAGCTCATCCTCAGCCTGTCTATCAACCTCCTCAGCAAAGCTATCAACAACAACCTCAGTACCATCAGCAAAATCAGTATCCTCCAAGGAATTACAACAACAGCAACACCAACAACAACAGTCAACAAAGGCCATTCCAACAGAGGCCATCTCAAGCTAACAGAGTGATCGATCCGATCCCAATGCCATATGCTACTTTGCTGCCACAACTTCTGAAACTCAACCTGGTTGAGCTAAGAACGTTGGCACCTCCGGATCCCAACAGTCTGCCAAGGAATTATGACTCCAATGCTAGGTGTGCCTTTCATTCAAACGCACCTGGCCACAGCACAGAAAAATGCAGGGCTCTGCATATGAAGGTACAAGACCTGGTAGACTCAAAGGCTCTGAATTTCGCACCACCACCCAATGTCAATAAAAACCCGATGCCAAACCATGGTGGTCCCCGGATTAACGCTATTGAAGAAGACAAGCCGTCTTATTTAATAACCAGTGTGGGACAGATC
The DNA here is from genome assembly GCA_963966055.1 of Lathyrus aphaca. Classification (NCBI taxonomy): domain Eukaryota; kingdom Viridiplantae; phylum Streptophyta; class Magnoliopsida; order Fabales; family Fabaceae; genus Lathyrus; species Lathyrus aphaca. The sequence continues at coordinate 321,736,082 of OZ014524.1, read as the reverse complement.
AGGACACCATTGGTAGAAATCAAAGCTCAGCTCTTGGAATGTCAAATGTTCCCGGGGTGTGAGTTAGGCTGTGCTTACTGCAATATCTCGGTAAATGGGTGCGATAATTTGAGGAATGGCATAGATGGCCTTATTCGGAGTGGCCAACTTCAGATCACCACATCATTTCCAACAAATCCAGCAATATCATCAGCAACGGTTTCAGAACCTCCTACAACTGCAGCAACTATTGTTCCTGACAATTCTTCAGTTTCATCAACAAGTACGTCATCCATCATCTCAACTGATCAGTTTACAACAAATCTTCCTGCTACAACTTCAGCTTCACTCCACTTCGAGACTCCTACAACGACAACATCATTTCTTCCGACAATGTCTCCTACAACTCCAGCAACAAATCATGAAGACGTCTCTACTGTCACCATATTTTATGATCCTGAGAACAACTCTGCCTACCATTCAGAAGGTGCTGCTCCCATCAGAGCACCAGTTACAATCTTTTATGATCCACAAACGATTACAGTCCCTTCAACAGCAGCGATCAGTCCAGTCACTGTCACGGTGCCTGGACCAGTACCATATGAGAGCAACAGGGCCATCCCTTGGCACTATGGCTCTGACGTGTATTGCGAAGGAAAAAGAATCACTCTTGAAACATCAACACCTGCACCACAGGTAGATAATGTGGGGGGAGGCGGAGGCTTCACCCGAAGCGGACGTCTCTTCGCTCCACCAATTCAAAGACCTACTGCCGAAGCAGAAGCTGCTGCCAAAGCAAAAGGAAAGGGCCCGGTGCAGGAAGATCAAGCTGTTAAAGAAGCCTTGAAGACACCGTTCGATCAAGAAGTTGATGAGTTTATGAGAATCATCAAAAAGAGTGATTACAAAATTGTGGATCAACTTCACCAAACGCCGTCCAAAATCTCTATCCTCTCACTGCTTATGTGCTCCGAAGCTCATCGGAATGCATTACTCAAAGTCTTGCACGCAGCTTACGTGCCTGAAGAGATTACTGTCAACCAGTTGGAAACCGTGGTTGGAAATGTTACTGCTAGCAATGGGCTAGGGTTCACCAATACTGACTTGACAGCGGATGGCCGCAACCACAACAAAGCCTTGCACATAACCATGGAATGCAAAGGAGCTGTCCTTTCTCATGTGCTGGTGGACACAGGTTCATCCCTGAATGTCTTACCAAAGAAGGCTCTGGTGAAGTTAGAATATGACGGATTGGCATTGAGACCCAGCAACCTGGTGGTAAGAGCCTTTGATGGTTCTAAGAGATCGGTTCTGGGAGAGATCGAGCTGCCTGTGACAATTGGCCCACAGACCTTTAAAACTATCTTTTACGTGATGGACATTCAGCCCGCCTACAGCTATTTGTTGGGTAGACCCTGGATTCACGCCGCCGGCGCAATAACGTCTACCCTTCACCAAAAGTTAAAATTTGAGTGGGAAGGCCAAGTTGTCACAATCTGTGGAGAGGAGGACATTTTTGTCAGCCACCTGGCAACCTATAAGTACATTGAAATGGATGGGGAGATCCATGAAACAATGAGCCAGGGGTTTGAAGCTTTGAATGTGAATGAGGCATCTGTCGTATCTGGTACTCCAATGTCATCATACCAACAAGCCCGGAAGGTTGTTGAGGAAGGAACTGCCCAGGGCTGGGGCAAACTGCTATCGGTGGAGAAAAAAGAAGACAAGTTTGGGTTGGGTTACAGACCAACTCAACATCAAGCAAAGGCTGCTGAAGAGCCTGGTTTTGTCAGTGGAGGGATGCTTACCCCCGATGCTATCAACTGTCTGGAAGACGAGCTGGAAGAGGAGCGCAATCTGGAGAATTGGATTCGTCCAAAGATCCCGGGGAGCAGTGTCTCGAACTGGTCTTCCCAGGAAATTATAAGAGTTACTCGATCAGAGTAATTATTATTTCTTGTATTTTATAAGCATGCATCAAAGTCTTGCATCTTGCCCAAGATGACAAGACTCATTTTGTAATCGGGCCATCTGTACTTTTTGTGCAAACAAGATCAATTAATGAAATATCAGACATCTTTTTGCAAATGAGTCTTTTTTCTTTTCCATTCACTGTTTTTCCATTTTTCTTTTTGTACAAAAAATAAATGGCAGTGTTTTCAAAATGACAACTTCATTTCACTTTTCTAAATAAGACTAAAATCAGATCACTAAAATGAACAACTTAACCCTTGCAGAGAGTGCCTTCTTGACAGCACCGACAACAGCACGGCTATGACTTCGTATGACTTTGACAATCCAATCAATCAAGCTGATGAAGGGGTTGAAGAAGAATATGAGCTTCCTGAAGAGCTATCCAGGTTGTTAAGACAAGAAGAAAAGGCTATTACCCCTCACCAGGAGGAGGTTGAAGTGATTAATCTTGGTACAGAGGAAGACGTGAAAGAGGTTAAAATCGGGGCCTGCCTGCAAGACTCAGTAAAGAGACAACTGATTGACCTGCTTCAGGAGTATGTGGACGTGTTCGCTTGGTCTTACCAAGATATGCCAGGGTTGGATACCGATATTGTGGTGCACAAGCTTCCTCTAAGAGAAGAATGCCCTCCAGTCAAACAGAAGCTGCGCCGTACTCGCCCAGACATGGCTATGAAAATCAAAGAAGAGGTACAAAAGCAATGGGACGCCGGGTTCCTTGCTGTAACTAGCTATCCGCCGTGGGTTGCTAACATAGTACCTGTGCCTAAGAAAGACGGAAAAGTAAGGATGTGTGTTGACTACCGGGATCTGAACAGAGCTAGCCCGAAAGATGATTTCCCTCTACCTCACATTGATGTATTGGTTGATAACACGGCTCAGTTCTCGGTATTCTCCTTCATAAATGGATTTTCAGGATACAACCAGATTAAAATGTCACCTGAAGACATGGAGAAGACAACCTTCATCACACCCTGGGGCACGTTCTGCTACAAGGTAATGCCATTTGGGCTCAAGAATGCCGGTGCAACGTATCAACGGGCTATGGTAACATTATTCCACGATATGATCCACAAAGAGATAGAATGTTATGTGGATGATATGATTGCCAAGTCCCTCACAGAGGAAGACCACCTGGTGAATCTGCTCAAATTGTTCAAACGTCTGAGGAAATACCAGCTGAAGTTGAACCCCAACAAATGCACATTCGGGGTGAGATCTGGTAAGCTGCTGGGTTTTATTGTAAGCGAGAAAGGGATTGAAGTGGACCCTGATAAAGTCAAAGCCATCCAAGAGATGCCTGCACCAAAAACTGAGAAAGAAGTTCGAGGGTTCTTAGGTCGATTGAACTATATCTCACGGTTCATATCTCACCTCACAGCAACCTGCGAACCCTTGTTCAAGCTGTTAAGAAAAGAACAGACGGTCAGGTGGAATGAAGATTGCCAGAAGGCTTTTGACAAGATCAAGGAGTATCTGCAGGAACCTCCAATCCTTATGCCGCCAGTCGAAGGAAGACCTCTGATTATGTACTTGACAGTATTAGAAGAGTCGATGGGGTGTGTGCTGGGCCAGCATGACGAGTCTGGTCGAAAAGAGTATGCAATATACTACCTAAGCAAAAAGTTTACCGACTGTGAACAGCGTTATTCACTGCTCGAGAAAACTTGCTGTGCTTTAGCGTGGGCTGCTCGCCGACTGAGACAGTATATGTTGACCCACACTACCTTGTTGATCTCGAAGATGGACCCAGTCAAGTACATATTTGAGAAGCCAGCTCTTACCGGACGGGTTGCAAGATGGCAAATGATCCTTACAGAATATGACATCCAGTACACATCTCAGAAAGCCATCAAAGGCAGTATATTGTCTGAATATCTTGGTGAGCAACCCATCGATGATTACCAGCCTATGAGGTTTGACTTCCCTGATGAAGACATCATGTTCATTAATTCAAAAGATCATGAAGAGCCTATTCACACTGAAGGGCCTGACCCGGAGGAAGAATGGATTATGATGTTCGATGGGGCTGTTAACATGAATGGTCGTGGTGTTGGTGCAGTCCTCATTTCACCAAAGGGAGTTCACATGCCTTTCTCGGCAAAACTCACTTTCAACTGCACTAACAACGAAGCCGAATACGAAGCTTGCATTATGGGTCTTGAGGAAGCCATTGACCTCAGTATCAAGACATTGACCGTATTCGGAGATTCAGCTTTGGTAGTCAATCAGACCAACGGAAAATGGTACACCCACCAGGATCATCTGATACCTTACAGGGATTATACAAGAAGGTTATTGACTTTCTTCACAACAGTCAAGCTTGAGTATATCCCTCGGGACGAGAATCAGTTTGCAGATGCTCTTGCTACCATTTCGTCCATGATCAAAGTTCAAGCTGCTAACTTTATACCTCAGATTTCAGTATCGAGACTTGATAGACCAGCATATGTATTCGCAGCAGATGTTGTCAAAGAGGATAAGCCTTGGTTCCATGATATTAAGTGCTTCTTGGAGGATCAAACATACCCACCTGGGGCATCTTCCAATGATAAGAAGACCTTAAGAAGGCTTGCTGGAAGTTTCTTTCTGAACACTGATGGGTCTTTATACAAGAGGAACTTTGATATGGTACTCCTCAGATGTGTTGACAAGACGGAAGCAGATTTATTGATGCATGAAGTGCATGAAGGCTCTTTTGGTACCCATGCTGGAGGACATGCAATGGCTAAGAAGTTGTTAAGATCAGGCTATTATTGGATCACAATGGATGCGGACTGTTGTGCCTACGCCAGAAAATGCCACAAATGCCAGATCTACGCAGACAAAGTGCATGTGCCTCCGAATCCTTTAAACATAATGTCTTCACCATGGCCCTTTGCCATGTGGGGCATCGACATGATTGGCAAGATTGAGCCAACTGCTTCAAATGGTCACAGATTCATCCTGGTCGCCATTGACTATTTCACTAAGTGGGTTGAAGCAGCCTCATATGCAAATGTTACAAGGCAAGTGGTAGCCCGATTTCTGAAAAGAGATATCATCTGTCGATATGGAGTGCCCGAGCGAATCATTACTGATAATGGTTCTAACTTAAATAACAAAATGATGGCAGAGCTGTGCCGGGACTTCAAGATTCAACATCACAATTCTTCTCCTTACAGGCCAAAGATGAATGGCGCTGTTGAGGCGGCAAATAAGAATATCAAGAAGATTGTGCAGAAGATGGTAGTCACCTACAAAGACTGGCATGAAATGCTACCGTTCGCCTTGCATGGGTACCGCACGTCAATCAGAACATCCACTGGGGCAACACCGTATCAACTTGTGTATGGTATGGAAGCAGTCCTACCTGTTGAAGTTGAATTACCCTCCCTACGGGTATTAATGGATGTTAAGCTAGGTGAAGCAGAATGGGTTCGGGCCCGATACGAACAACTGAGTCTGATCGAAGAGAAGAGATTGGCTGCAATCTGTCATGGGCAGTTGTATCAGAAAAGAATGAAGAAAGCCTTCGATCAGAAAGTCAAGCACCGAGGGTACCAAGTAGGAGATCTTGTGCTGAAGAGAATCCTCCCTCCTCATACAGACCACAGGGGCAAATGGACTCCAAATTACGAAGGACCATTTGTGGTAAAGAAAGTTTTCTCTGGTGGAGCACTGATGCTCAGCACCATGGATGGTGAAGATTTCCCGTCCCCTGTGAATTCAGATGCAGTTAAAAAATACTTCGCATAAAATGACCCGCTGGACATAAAAACAGAATGTAAGTCCAGGCAAAAATAGGGCATCCCGGCGAGTCAAAAACAGAATAAAAGACTCGGGCAAAAATAAGGGAAAATAAGCAAGAAATGTACACCCGCTGAGTTGAAAAGCCGCATTGGACAGCTCAGGCAAAAATGGGTATCCCGATGGATTGAAAACCCGAAAGGGCGATCCATGCAAAATAAGGGAATAAGCGAACAACTGCACTCTGAATTCGTCTGTATCACTTACAACTTGGAAAGCTCCGACGAAATCAAGCTTCAATCAGAATCAACTTTCTTCAGAAAGCAAGACGAGAAGAACGTCATTGTCATACGAGTCGTAGCAGGAGAGGAAGCTCCTTAAAGCGTCATCAACACTGCCAGCACTTTGTTTCTCAATTTGTAAACAATCTCCTCATTTCAGGGGATATGTTTCTTTGGTTGTATCTTGCCGATTCAGGGCGCATGAATTAATAAAATCAGATTTTTCAGTCATGTTTCGTTTTGTATATTTTTATTTGCAAAGGATGTCTGATGTCTCTAAAAAATCAATTGCATAAGTACAGATGCTTTTCTCCCAAAAATAATAATAATAAAACACATGCTTGCAGGGAATATACTTACTCGTGAGAATGCTTGACTCCTATGACGGAATCCAGTAAAGGATACCTCGGGACCTTTTGTGCGTCTCCTTATCTTTGCAGGATTGCAGGTATCCAGAACGCAACCTGGGGCATGCAAGTTACGTCTCAGCAAGCTGGCGAATCATTATCAACTCGGTCTATCTTCCACGTGGCACTGGAAGGTGCCCACTTCCCCAGCAAAGTTGTCAAATCAACATACACTCAATCTCAGCATCTGAAATGCTCTATCCCCAGCTGAGTTGCCTCTTGTTGCTATCCCCAGCTGAGTTGCCTCTCACAATTCCCCAGCCGAGTTGCCATTTCATCCTCAGTTGAGTACAGGAGTCAGGGAACCATCTCCCCACAGAGTTCCAGCCTCTATCCAGAAGAGCAGCGCATAGAAGATCACAACAGAGTGAAGAAAACCTCTACAAACCCCAGCTGGGCCTCACGTTTATTAAGACAGGTCTATCAGTGACCCGTATCCCCAAGCAAATATCATCTTATTAGATCTACCAATGATCTCTTCCCCAGCTGGGAGGTCCTTTTCAAACAGATCAGCCAGAGATCTTCACGGCAACGTGATCCGAACCCCGGTTTGATATCTTTGCATAATCATGGCATTTGCATCATAATATCCCCTCAGAGCGTAGCATTCCGTCTAACACGGAGCATTACGGCAAAAATCAAACGCATAGCATAATCATAAGTCATGTTCTGATTTAACACTTGTGAGTAATAACCGTTCATCATCATTGTACAGAAATCCTCACCAGAGTCCCAGCAAAAACAGTTGCCTCATATTCACAAATACCACCATATACACCCTTTGATACACGTCCGTATCATCACTCCCTAGTAAAGTCATCTGAACACCCTGCATAACAAAATCACCAGTATTACAGACTTCATGACACCCGTCCGTGTCATATTACCAGCAGAAAGCCAAAGACACCCTCTTTGCACTCACACATATCCACCATATACACCCTTTGACACCCGTCCGTGTCATATCCCCGGCGCAGTCGCCTAGACTTTGTATAGCAGATACTTGTTCATATTACACTTTTCTCTCTTGGCACCCGTCCGTGTCATTCTCTCCAGCAGTTAAAATACTCATCTATATATACTCACTACTTACGATACACTTATACAGATACTCGTCCGTATCTTGTATACACAACACTTATCGCCCCACAGATTCGACAGTAGTCCTTGTTTCTTTGTTAACCAGTTGGTACTCGTTCGTATCATCATCTCAGAGCATTGCGTCTAATGTTTGTTTCTACATGATACTCGACCGTATCATAGTCTTAAGGATGCTCGTCCGCATCTTTAATCCATACACTGTGTAAAACACTTATGTTTTCTTGGATATAGGCACTCGTCCGTGTCTACTATTCCCCAGAAGAGTCCCTTCAGATTCAACACTCGTCTGTGTTCTTTGTTAACCCGTTGATACTCGTCCGTATCATCATCTCTGAACATGTGTCAGTTTGTTTCTACATGATACTCGTCCGTATCATAGTTTTAAGGATGCTCGTCCGCATCTCTAATCTATACACAATACCAAACACTTATACTTTCCTTTCTTGGTTGTGAACGCTCGTCCGTGTTCACTATATCCCCAGTAGATCGCCAACAAAGCAAATCTTTTCCTTTTTTATCTAACACTCGTCCTGTGTTATGATAAACCCCGAGAGCAGCCGTACCCTGCTAAGTGGTCGTCCTCCACTTCTTGATGGTCGTCCTCCATCATGCTCGCCCGATGGCCGTCCCCATCGTTGATCTTTTTAGCAGCCGTCCCCTGCTAGGTGGTCGTCCTCCACCTTTTGATGATCGTCCTTCATCACTTTATCCAATGGCCGTCCCCATTGTTGATTTTGGTTATCTGACACTCGTCCTGTGTTGTGATAAACCTTGAGAGCAGCCGTCCCCTGCTGAGTGGTCGTCCTCCACTTCTTGATGGTCGTCCTCCATCATGCTCGTCCGATGGCCGTCCCCATCGTTGACCTTTTATCCGGCATTCGTTCTATGTCGCGATACTTTCGGCAGCCGTACCCTGCCAGGTGGTCGTCCTCCACCTTTGATGGCCGTCCCCATCATATCTCTTTTATCCCCAACAGAGCAGCCGTCCCCTGCTAGGTGATCGTCCTTCACCTTTGATGGCCGTACCCCATCATCTGTTTATTTCATTTATTCTTTAGCCCGATGGCCGTCCCCATCGTTGGTTACTTTACCTTTATGAACTTGATGGCCGTCCCCGTCACGCTTCATTAATCTCCCAGGAAATTTTACAACTTTATACTGATGGTCGTCCCCATCATAATCTGATTTTTCTCCAGCTAGTCGGCCGTCCCCGTCTTGGCTTTACCTTTTATCCCCAGCATGTCGGCCGTCCCCGTCATTGCGTCGCTCAGACTTTACAATATACTTTATTTTCCTTTTACAATCTATATCCCTTTTCTTCTTCATTCTGTGAGTGCAAATTTTGGACTGTCTTTGGTATTCAACCACAAGTTATCTTGTTTGCCTGATAAGCCGTCGCTTACATCCTGCACAGCTAACTCATGTTTGAATAGGGGCAGATGTAAACACCCCAAATTTTCCCTCACCCATTTCACCATGGCTTGTGATCATTCTCATATGCATAAGCACAATCATATCATCTCACATCTCATTTTTGATTCACTGCATAGTTTATAAGTCATCTGCACCTAGGGTTTGTGATCTGAGCAATCTCAGGGCTTCTTGAGCCACTTCAAAGGCAACCAATCACTTCAAAGGGATCCATATGTGTTCAAGCATCATAGTACACCCTTTCAAAGTCAAAAATGCAAAAGAATCACAAGAACTAGGGTTTGAGTGGATGCAGAGCCAGGATTGACTGCACAGTTGACCTAAAATTAGGGTTTTGGTTTCAGAGGCCATAACCCCAAATTTTTTGGTCACTCTTGTTTCCATTGGTCTCTATATGGTATAGGGAGTATGCATATCAATTTTCATGAACAAATTCCATGGGGAAGTCATCTGATCAAGGGTTGACTTTTCAGACAAGTCAGTGTAAAATCAGGGCATCTGAGGCCCCCAATGACCCAACCAATGGGTGATCTTCATCATTTTGAGTGTATATGATCTTTATTTGATCATGGAAGAAGGTTGAAGTTCATAGAAATCAAGAATTTAAGGTTTTTGCAAATGTTGACTTTTTGGGCATAGTTGACTTTTCAAGAATGCTTCATTTTAGGTCATTTTTCAAGCCTTGATTCTTGATCCAAAAAAGCTTCAAATGAAAAAACTTTGGTCATGAAAGTTGTAGATCTCATCTTTCCCTTTTCAAAAAGTACAAGAACATGATCAAACTCTTCTTGGATCAAAAGTTATGGTGTGACAAAGTTGGCCAAAATCATTGATTTTCAAGGCATGCCTCAAATGGAAATTTTGCAAGATCATGAACCAAAGCCCAATGTGACTTCTAATTCACTCCAAACCAGTATGCAAACATTCTCTAAGTCATGAAAATCAGAATTGAACCAAAATCACATGTTCATGGTTCATGTAACAAGGCTTTCTTTCATGAAGTACAAAAAGGCAACAACTTGCAAAAACACTCATGACACTTCTACCACTTGATGCATTGGCTGCTGAACCAAGCTAGTTTCACACACACACCATGCTGCACCAGAACCAGCCCTGTACTAGCCTAGATCATGAGCCATACCTTCCTTACACAATTTTTGACTTTTTGCAAAAGGTGACTTACCAATCAATAAAGCACATGTCCAATCATCTGACCAATGAGAGAGAGTTATGTGGACAAAGTGCAAGCCATTTCATGTACAAGGCAAGGCTGAAACATCTCATACAATCACATTCACAAAAACACCTCATCTTGCAAGTTGCTTCGAATCTGCCTCCACAGCTTGCAAACACAAAAACCATCTTCACCATTCAACTCAACACACTTCATAGACCTCAAACCACCAAAGCTCAAGCCTAAAACAAGCCTGACCTGAGCTTCACCATTCTTCACCTTCCAAACCAGTTCTCTTCAAATCTCACTATCCAGCCATCAAACACCTCATCTTTCTTCACCAACAGGTCAAGCATACCACAAGGAGTCAAAACCACCCTTTACTTTGAACTGAAACAGCCTGTACACAAAGTTCATTTCCTGCTACACCAGAAATGGATTTCTCAAAGCAGCTTGTTTAAACTCATTCCAGGCTTTCCATTGGCTTCAGGGGGTTCAGGGAAGTTGTTCTGCATCAAAGCAAGGCCAAAAGAGCTCATATTCATAGTTCTTCACCTCAGGTAGCTTCAAACTTTAAGCTTTTCAGAGCTCTGTTTTTTTGTTATAAAGTAAAAATGCATGCTTCAAGGATTATGGTGATATGCTTAGATTCAAAAATGGTGTGAAAATAAGCATTTTGTGCCTCTCTGAATTTTTGCCCGTGAATGTGTTTGGTTTCGATTCTCTTTGTTCATGCTGGATAAATGTTTTTTGATCATGGATTAAGGTTTAGTTTGGGGAGAGGAATGTTTCTGGGCAGTTAATTTGATGAATGGTGGCCTGTGGCGTTTTCTAGGGTTTTAACCCGCCGGAGAAGACGACCGGAACCACTGTTCCGGCCGTCTGAGGTTAACATGCCCTAATTAGGGTTTAGTTCAGTCATTAGCGTATTTTAAATTTGGGCCATAGGATCAGGTTTCCCGCGTGTGGGCCAAGGGCTCAGATTGCCTCATTAGTCTTTAATTATCATTTAACTTAATTAATTGGAATTAATAGTTTAATTAGTCAGATTTAAATGTTGACCGTTGGATCACGCGCCAAGTCAACTGTCTCTCTCCCAGATTGCATCTCAGCCTCTCATTTAGCTTACTTTCATTTTTATCTGTTTTTAATTCATTTTATTTCAATTAACTTGCACAATTATTTTAAAATAGCAAAAAATTCCTAAAAATTATGAAACTTTTTCCTTAGAGTTTTATTAATTTTTATGACACAAAAATATTTTTATTTTATTTTTTATCATTAAAAAAGTATTTTTAAGTATTTAAAAGATTATTTTTAATTGATTAATGGAAATTAATTAATTAAAAATACTTTTAGGTATTTAAAAATTACAAAAAAATTCATGAAATGTTCTAAGACATTTAGAAACATTTTCCAACCTTCAAACCCAATTTCTTTTTTGATCTTGATGCATTTTAAGAATTTTTCATTGAATTAAATCATTTTTTATGCATTAATTTGATCCTAAGTTCAAAAATTCATTTCTGCCTATTTGAGAAGAGTTGGACATTGATTCTTTTTGCATTGCATTGTGTTTAGCATGTAGTTTCTAGGATTAAATGGCCTTGTTTTGATTCCTCATTTTCAATTTGTTTGGCATTTCTTTTGTTTAGGAACCCTAAAAACCCTAATAACTTAGAAAATTCATAACTTGAGATTGGTTAAGAGTTGAGACCTCCCCTTTGGACCTTGGTTTAGTATAGGTTTAGGGTTTCTTTGGGTGGCATTTTCCATTTTTTATCTTAGGGTTTGCTTCTGTTTTGGGTTTTTGTTTGATGCATTGTCCATAAACCCTAATTTGAGCTTTCATTTGCATCTCTCTTGCATCCTCTTGCATAACATGACTTGTCTTTGCATTTTATGCATGCTTGTGTTCCATTTGACATCTTAAGACATGTAGGAAGCATGTTTGATCATTGCATCACATATTTGCCATGTCATTTACCTTGTGTGCTTCATAACTTTTCATGTTCATTCATGCTCCTTAACTTGCATCATCTGCATCCATGATCTTGTATGAACATTCCTATGTGCTGCCTCATGTTTATATCATCTCATAGCATCATTATCATCATCAACATGCTTCTGGTTTTGTTTTGCTTCATACCATTTCATCCCATCTAGCATTGCATTGCATTTCTTCCTAACATTTCAGGTGGTAAGTAACTTGAGAAGTGAATTTGCCTTCACTTATCATAACTTTTCTTCTCATCTCTCTTGCATCCATTGCTGCATTTCTATATGTGTTTGAGTTTGAGCTTGCTCATTCTTTCTCCTCCCACTTTCTTTCTTCAAGTGACTTGACTTCTTGAATGAAGCAAGTTGCTTTGCTTCTCTTGATCTTGTTCATCTGCTTCCTGGTGGCTCCTTTGAAGATTGTTCCTGAAAACCTCACAAACCTTAGGAACAACCAAGCATGACAATGAATTAGGGTCTTGATTAGTCTCCCCTCATAGTTTTACCTTTGTGTCTCTTTGAGTCTTCTCTTCTCATCTCATAATCAGGGACTAAACCCTAAAGGTTTTAAGGCTTTGTGATTAAGCTTATGCCTGCATCCTTCTCTTAGGATGGAGTGTATAACTTTAATCCTAAGTGTTAAACCCTTAATGTGTTTAAATCTCTTAATCAATTCACATAATAATCATCAAGACATCACACTTGTAACTTGGGCCTTGCATTAGGGTTCTAATTCTTCCTTAATTGGTTAAGAAGGACTAACCCTAGTGTTAATGGACAAGTCCTCCTTAAGTTGTCTTACAAATCATAAAATTCACTTCTTCATCTTATCATTTAATAAAATCCACTTAATCAAAGGCTTGTTTTGTCATGAGTTTAATCCCTAATCATGGATTAAGTTGAGGAGCATTCCTCAGCTTAAACATTCTCATCTATTATCCTTCTATTAGGATGGTGTAATGAGTCTGTTTAATCTTTGATTATGGCTTAACCTCATTACTCAACACTAAACAAAACAACAAAAACATCTAAATAATCACAAGTAGGTTAACGATCTTAATCCTACACCAAAGGTGATTAAGTGTGAGAATCTGACTTCACACTTAAGGTAAGTCTCATTACCCCTAATCAGAGGGAAGATGTGATGAGTTTACTAACCCATTGGTTTAGACTTAAGCTCATTAACTTATGACAAAATCCAAAAAACAATAAAAGACTGAAAACACAAAAAAAAAAACAATAATCGTCTCCTCCGGGATTCTTTTCTCATCTCATTCATTCACAAACGAGAGCTTGCTTCTCCCGTCTAATGCAAGACAGTTTGCACCTGAGCCAGACAGGTCATACACTTGAGCATAGACAAGCAAGCAGTTCACAAGTCAATTCATCTTTCAGTCTCTTTGGGTCGAACTACGGTGTTCTGACTTCCTCATTGCACGAGAGGATACGTAGGCATAACTTAACAGTTATCGAACAAAAGTCTCTGTATATTCCCCCTCTTTCTAGCCCTATTCTTTTAAGCCTCATGATCTTGAGCATTCCATTCATTTCTTACACTGACACTTCATTTATACACTTCACTCTCTTTTACACTGACACCTGTACATCCTTTTCCAGCTCTTTTATGCACAAATTGCACTGACACTACCCCTTTATAGCACAAATCTTTTAAGCGTGGATCCCGTCGAGTACGACGGACAATCTGGGTGCTAATACCTTCCCAGGTTGTAACCAACCCCCTTTCTCAGTCTCTCTGGTTCGCAACCGTCTTATCCATCTTTTTCTAGGTCCATGCAGCATTACCTTTCCTCCGGGATAAAAATGCCTAGCTGGCGACTCTCTTCATTCTCCAGTGAGTTCACGGCTGTGTGTTCTCATTGTCCCTTTCGCCGACCGTTCGCGTCTGTACCTTCATCTGATCCTTTTCATTTGTCGGGAGCGACACCCGTGTCGTGTGACACGGCCCGTGTCAGGAGCCCTGCGCCCAAAAATCACTTTTCATTCCCCATCTCATACCAGTTCGGGTTCTATTGATTATATCTCACTTTTATCACTCAAAACAGTCCCAATGTCATTCTTATACTTATTTTAAGACCTTTAATACCACATATCTTTCCAACCTAATATTACTAATCAAATTAGGGATTTTAAGTTTCTCTTCCTCTTCTCAATTCACATCATCAACAACAACATTCATATAACAGTTTTCATATTAATCTAATTATATCAATTCAAACAATGATTATTCTAAATACAACAATCAATCATGCAATTCCATATTCATACCCCAATTCATCAAATTATACCAAATCACATAATCCCTAGGAGAGTAAGGACCTCTCAACTACCCTTTCATGTTAGATCACCAATAAAGAACCCTTTCTCCCCCCTTACCTTAGATTCAATCGATTCCTTGAACAATCTTGATCTTGGAGTTTTAGGTCTCTTGCTCTTCTCTCCCTTTTTCCTCTTTCTCTAGAGCCAACTTCTTATTTCCACCCAAAACACGATGAATGAAAATGATTCCTTTTTCCCCTCTCATAAAACCACACGAATTCTTACTATTTTATTTATTTAGTAATAATATTCAAATAATACCATATTATCATTATATTATTATTTAAATAAACAATTCTTCACTTATAATCTCAAAAACACCACCCATATAAATAGTAATTATTTTATTAAATAAATTATGAAATCGGGGTGTTACAGAACTCATCAGAAAATAGAAATTTGACAGGTTTTATAATAAACTTGTAATAATAGCAAAATGTTGAAAACAATGTCGATTTAGCCGAATTAGGCGAAAAACTTAGTTTCCCGGAATTTAACGAAAATTGTCAGAGTAAGTCGGGTAGTTTAATAGTTGATTTTTGTTGCGTTGTTTTACTGAAAAGATGTTGTAAAGTCAAGTTGCGGGTACTGGTTGAGTTGATAAGTCGTTCCGGTTTACAGGATGTTCTAAGTTGATTATGTGGGAGGCTTTACAAGCCAATGTTGAATTTATGTTGTCCACGTTGTAACATCCCAATTTCATAATTTAATTATTAAGTAATTATTTATGAAATAAGTGAAAGTAAGTGGTGCTTTGTGGAGAATAAAGAATTATTTTATTTGAGATAATGATATAATAATATTGGGAATTATTTAATTATTATTATTATTATTAAGAAAATAGAATAAAAGAGTTTGGAGGTCTAAGGGGAAAGATTGTCTTTTAGTAGTTTATGAAATAGAGGTTACGATCAAAGAGTTCTCACAATCGTGTTTTCTTGAAAAAGGTGAAGGTTGCTCTGAAGAACAAGGAGACTAAGAGGGATTGCGATCAAAGAGGAAGAGAAAAGCTTCAATAATCGAGGTATGGGGAGAATTCTTGTTCAATAATCCTAGTATAGGGATGTATTATGGGATTTAAGGGGTTTTAGAATGGAAACCTAAGCATTTGGGATGATTGTTGGTAGATTCGTGTTAAATCGGTTGTCGTATGTTGTTAATGATGGTGAATTCATGATGATAATGTAGTAATTTGATGTTTCTACTGTTTTACTGATGTCTGGTGCGGTTTAGAGGTGTTTTGGTTGGGTCTGGGTTTCTGCAGAATCGCAGGGTTTATTCTGTGAATTGTGTTTCTCGCTTAGCAAACTGGAGCTCGCTTAGCGAGAAGAGTTAGGGAGTTTGCCGCTTAGTGAGTTGTCCCTCTCGCTTAGCGAGAAGAGTCAGGGAGTTCGCCGCTTAGCAAGTTGTCCCCCTCACTTAGCAAGCATTGTAATTTCCAGAAAATCATGTTTATATTGTTGCTGATCTTGATATCTAATCTTTCGTACCGTGTAGCTATTTTATTGCTGGAAGAATTATTATATGTTAAGTATGATAAGCTTAATAGTAATAGTGATGATATGAGATAATATTTATGAATAAGTAGTGAAAATGAGGACATAATGAAACAATAGTATATATGCAATTATGATGATGATGAATGATGAATGTTGATACACGTATTGATGAATAAAGATGATGATGATGTTGTTTTGTGTATCTTTTATTCATGGAATTCCCTATGTTGATTTGAGGCTTCAATCCCATTGTGCGTTTTGAGGAGTTGTTGATTATGTTGTGCTCTCTTGTGAAGGGTAGATGGCCAGTGTCCATCACACGTTGAAATCGGTACCACATGCATTTTATGAGGTTGCATTCCATTCTATATGGCATAGCATGATTACATAGATTGTTTGATGATGTGTAATTATTGATGATTATATGTGAGTAAATTGTTGTAGTGGTTGTGTATTTATTTGTTTCTTATGATTCCGCCTTGTACTATTTTTATTGAATTTGGATTACTCACCCTGCATGTCGTTGGTGATGGTCTATTATACCATCCTGCAGATTCTGAAGCTTAGTGGAAGATTTTCGGAGGTAGCCGGAGTGCGTTCCGTTGTGTATAGAGTTAGGTGGTGTCCTGCTCTGAGTCATATAACACTGGGAAACGCTTGGGTTTTGTTTGTTATTTCGGTTGTTTTAATACTGGAGGATGATGTCTATTATATATTGGATTCTTTTTATCTTGTTGATTAAAATATTGAATAATGATCCGCTGCGAATACTTAGAATATTTTGTTGTTATTATGAATTAAAGTTACAACTCGTGTGTCACACCCTAAATTTTGACCGGAGTTTTTTCAAATTTTATTCATCTGGCGCATTTTTATCGAATTATTTGATTGTCAGTCATTTTTGCATTATAATCAATTAATCATTAATCATGTTGTTCTATTTATTTTACTTTTAATGTCATATTTTATTTTTTTAAAATTACTTATTTCGCTTTAAGAATAGGAGTTTAGATTATATTAGATATTTTAGAATTAGTTTTAATTTAAAATTTATTTTGGTTCAATTCTAATTTAGAATTTTTTTATTTAAGTTAATTTAGATTTTAGTTTAATTTCAATTTCAATTTATTTAGTTTAACTTCAATTTATTTAATTCAATATAATTTTTTTTTTATAATCATTTTTCAATTTATTTTTCTTTTTTATTATTATTATTATTATTATTATTAATTTTATTATTATTATTTATTTTATTATTACTACTTTTGTTTTGTTTTTCTTCATATTCAAAAAAGGAAAAATAGCAAGTGAGGTCCACTACAATGTAGTACAAACACTTCACATGGATTGCCAACTTGGAATTATCAATGGCCAAGAATCATTCTCATAAAGTCACATGGATTGCCAACTTGGACTTATCAATGACCAATAATCATTCTCACACTTTACATGGATTGCCAACTTGGACTTATCAATGACCAAAAATCATTCTCATAAAGTCACATGGATTGCCACATCAACATTCCTATCCTATTCACACTATAAATAAGATCTATCTTTCTCTCATTTGAGACTAACAAGATCACCCTTATATTCTCAAAATCTAGCACATTCATAACATATTTGTCAAAGTCAAAATTCTTTTTTTTTACTTACACAATACACATAAACATTCACCATCTTCACCACAACAACAACCTCCATCAAAACACATTCACTTTCTTCTACACAACAAGCTCAACATTTGCTAGCCTTGAAGTTTGTGAGTATCATTCATCATTTTCTTTTTATATTTTAGTTTGTTATCTATTTAAATTATTAAAAAAATTCCTTATTATAAGTTATTTATTTCATTTTTATTTAAGTTATTTATTTCATTTATTTCACGTACTTTTTTTTATCATATTAATTTCTAACGGTTCCGATCAATTCAGACACTGCACACACGCTTTCTCTTGGGCAAATTACAACGAGACCCTTTATTTCGTTGCATTCTCGTGTAAAATTATTATTGTATCCCTCTCCCGTTTTTGTACGTAATTTATTTCATCCGCCTTTATTTTACCGGTTCCATTTTCACTAGGAATACCTTTAGGAATTAGGAATCGAATCCACTTCATTTAATCAATTCATACGCCTACATTTTTGCGCACACGTAAGTTGGTCACTATGTGATCGCCGTCTGCATGACTTATTGCGCATCTTATTTAATTTAACAAAGAATAGAGCTCCGGAGTCTAGCACTCTGCACGTTCTCGAACGAATCACACCTGGGCTAGCCCCACGCGTAGTGTTTGTTCCCTCCTTTGTTATTTAAACACGTTAATTCTAAAACGTCTAAAAAACAATTATTCAACTTATTTTAAAAGATTTAAATACGAAAACAGAGCTCCGGAGTCTAGCACTCCGCACGTTTTGGAGTGGACCGCTACTGGGCTATACCCACGCAACGTGGTCCATTCGCCTTCCGTATTTCAAAATATCTAATCGCACAAATTAACTTACGAAAATAGAGCTCCGGAGTCTAGCACTACGCACGTTCTGGATTGGATTGTTCCTGGGCTAGCCCCACGCGACGTGTTTCAATTATCGTTCGTATATCAAAATATCTCAATCATTTTATAATTTCAAATACGAAAGAATATAGCTCCGGAGTCTAGCATTTCGCACGTTCTAAAGTGAACCACTCCTGGGCTAGCCCCACGCGACGTGGTTCATTCACTCTTTTATACTTAAACAACTTAAAACTTACCAACCAATTTAAATCACTTTCATAATCAATCAGCGAAAGACGGAACTCCGAAGTCTAGCACTCCGCACGTTTTGGAATGCAATCACTCATGGGCTAGCCCCACGTGACGTGGTTCATTCGCCTTTTCGTTTAAAACACCTTAACAAAAGTCAAACACTTTTCTCTAAAACGAACATTGTTTAAATCATTCTATCTTGCAAACAAGCTAGCGCTTCAACCTCCACCGCGAGTATAAGCAAACGCTTAGTAGTAGAATGCGTTTTGAACAATCGTTCGATTAAAAACCTCAAACCGTAATAGCACAAACTACGAAGCTCTGACTTTCCCATTGCATAAGGGAATACGTAGGCACAAGGATTTTAATCCTTCGCGAGCACAATAATAAAAAAAAACTTTAATCCTTTCTCCGTCTTAATATTAATTTAAAACTTTTCTTTAAGAACAAACATATTAACAATCATTTAGAAGACAAAGAATTAAGATCAAACATTTAATCTCATAATTAGCTAAGAGGTTCCCGTTGAGTACAACGGACGTGAGGGGTGTTAATATCTTCCCCTTGCGTAACCGACTCCCGAACTTAGAATTTGGTTTCGTAAACCATTTCTTATCCTTTATTAGGTTGTATCTATATCTCCCTATTCTTTAAATAGAATAAATAGAATTAGGTGGCGACTCTGTTGTTTATTCTAGGATCGTATTTTTCGAGGTACGACAGTTGGCGACTCTGCTGGGGATAGCTCCATGCTAGAGAGAGTCAAGCCTAACTTAGATTTGTGTGTTTATTTGTTTGATCTTGTCTCTTTTTGTCTTCTCTATTGTTTATCATTTATGTTTGTTTATTCTTTTATCGCTTTCCTTTTATTGCTCATTATATTACTTGTTTGTGGGATATTGGGGTCACTTTGCAAGTAAAATTTGAGTGGTGGAAAAGCAGAGGGAACACCTAAGTTTAGAATTGGATGTTATTAGTGTTAGTCTCCAAGGACTCGCTCCTTGCACGCCTAGCATGAAAGCCCCCCCAGATAGTTAGACTTTTCATAGATCTTGTCGCAACGCAGCTAGCCTATCGCGTGACCTGATTCACGAAAGGGTTGTTATTCTGGGACCCCCTAGGACCTGTTTCAACTTTGGTAGTTGTGTAATGTTAGGCTCCGAGGGCTCGCCCCTCTATCAGCCTAGCATGAGAACTCCACTCAAGGTAGACCTTATCGTTATTATCGTCACAATCCAGCTAGCCTGCGGTGGGGCGTTAGTACGATAAACGTCTATGACTTTGAGTTTCCTTAAACCGTCATCGTAGAAACCATCTTGTGAGTGGGATTTATGGGTACAGATTGTAGAACCAATCTCTTACAGCCTACCATTTAGGAAGTTTTGAGCTTTTTCAGCTTCCAAGTTTGTTTGTGCCTGTGACCCTAAACATATCTGCATTGCATGATGTCGCATACCATTTGCATTTTTTGAACACACCCTGGTTTTTCGTCAATTCATTCAAGTTGTCTCTGTATTCCAGTTATCTGTCAACCGTCAAACTGAAGCTTCGTAGCCAATACGGAACCCGAGCTTACCGCAGACGCAGGATGTCAAAACAAGAGGTTCATAATGCTGAGGTCCGACTGGAAATTGAGGAGTTGAAGACGAGTGTGACGAAGTTGACTGAAATGCTTCAAGTTTTGATTATCAAAGGAGAGACACCTCAGAGGACAGTGATCCAAGAGGTTGAAAACGCTATTGTCGAACCTCAGTCTACCCAGTTGCCACCTTTAACTTGGCCAAAGTTTGGTTTGCCACACAACTACTTTCCACCTCATGTTACTACTTCTATGATCGGTCAGGCGTCTAGACCCGCTTTTCAAGTTCCTATTTTCACTGTATCCAGACTTGTGATTCATACTGGCCAAATTCCCTATGAACACCATGCTGCTAGCGCTCAGGGTGATGATCTTGAAGATTATGTTGAACCTGAAGTTGGTCGTGAGCAGTATCGAGCTATGTACAAACGATTAAGGGCTGTATAGGGTAATGACTTCTTCAATGTTGATGCAAGTGATATGTGTTTGGTGTCTGATATCATCGTGCCTTCCAAGTTCAAGATTCCAGAATTTGAGAAGTACAAGGGGCACACCTGTCCAAAGCTCCACTTAACGATGTACTGTCGCAAGATGGCTGCTTACGCCAAGAACGACAAGATACTTATTCATTGTTTTCAAGACAGTTTGAGCGGTGCCTCTATGAAGTGGTACATGGGGCTTGAGAAAGATCGTATCCATAGATGGGCGGATTTGGGTGATGCTTTCGTGAAACAATACAAGTACAACTTGGACATGGCACCTGATCACCGTCAACTGCAGAATATGTCTCAGAAAGAGAGGGAATCCTTCAAGGAATATGCTCAACGCTGGAGAGAGTTGGCATCTCAGGTTGAACCTCCCCTAGCTGAGAAAGAAATAACTAGTATGTTCATGGATACTTTGGCTCCTTTGTATTGGGAAAAAATGATCGGAAGTGTCTCTTCCAGTTTCACTGATCTGGTTACCATTGGACAGAGGCTTGAAGAAGGAATTAAGAATGGAAAAGTGTCCAAAGTTATTAAGTCTTCCAATGTTGCTAAGAAACCTTTTGGGAATTTCCAAAGGAGGAGGGAAGATCAGGCCAATGTTATTCTCGATGTGGGTAGAAGACCTCAATATAGGGCCCAACATGATAATCAAGATTATGTTGTTGTTTTTGCTCCTATGATTGCTGCTCAACCAACTAGAGCTCCTCAACGTCCGACCTTCGGACAAATTCAGAATCGTGAAAGGGTTCACTTTGACCCTATTCCCATGACGTACACTAAGTTATATCCTGGTTTGGTTCAGAAAGGTTTGATAACCACTAAACCTATGCCTCCTCCTCCAGATCCTCTCCCACCAAGCTATAGGGCAGATCTTCGTTGCGAATTTCATCAGGGTGGAGCGGGCCATGATATGGAACATTGTTTTGCTTTGAAAAAGAGAGTGAAAGAGTTGATCATAAACAAGGTCCTCTCCTTCAGTGATCCTAATCCAAGTGTCAAGGACAATCCTTTGCCAAGGCATGCCACTTGAAGCTTCAATCAACTTCAACCAGTTCTCCCTAAAAGCCAGTGTTTCAAGACAAGACAGCTCATCCTTGTAACTGATTAGTCACTAGGCCTTGTTTCTTTTCTGTTTGCATTTTCCTTTAATTGTATCAACTGTTTGCCTATCAATTATGTTTGTACTTATTTGATTAATGAAATGAGCATTTGCAATCTTTTGAATTCAGTTCATCTGTTTATTTATGTCCTTACACTTTCTATTTCAAAAAATACATATATATCTTTTGTTCAAAACTTTTGATTATGCAAATGTTTAAGGGAGGATGATGAAAAAATACACATAGTTATTGTGGTTTGCTTTCGGATAAAATATTGTCGATGATATACAGGCATTGTTTCAATTCCCAAACACTGGAGAGATAAGGAGTTAATCCCTAGTTCACCACTTCGAGCCTAGAAGTAGGAGTTTCTTTCGGATTTAAACCCTTATGTTTAACCTGGGGCAGGGTAGTTGTTCAAATATTTTGATTACACATTCAAATTATAAGATGGATCCATTATGACCAATGGTTTGGCAATCATAACTTTCAGAATTTCAAAAGTACAAAAAATATAAATCCCACTAAGTAAAAAAAAGGACTTAGGAAAAAGTTAGGGATCAGTTCAAAAAGAAATTCAAGCAAAAGAGGCCCTCAAACCCTCGACATCAAACAAGTAAGATTTAGTGACCACCATGTCCAAAATCGTTTGGTCACTACAAACATCCATCAAAGCCAAATAAAATGATTGTCATTTCCAATAAACCTCAAATCATCATTTTTACCCTTACGTTGTCAAAATAAATGTGTGTAGATTTAATTGAATGTAGGATTGGAGATTCATCACGAAGAAGGTTGGGTACAAACACAATTTTGAGCCTTTATCCTTTGTTTCATAAACCGTGAACCAGGCCACAATACAACCCTTAAAAGACCTAATTGAGGCAAAATTTATTCTGAAAGCTTACTACAGTAAGGTTGTGTAAACTGACTCCAAAAAGATCTTTGCAAGTCATTTTGTTTTGTACATATTTTCACTTTACCTTTCACCTTGAACGTTATAAACCATCGTGTTTTGACTAGTGATTCATTTTCTTTTCTTCCAACAATAATTTTGATTTCAAAATTTGCATTTGCTTTTAATTACCATGGTTGTATAAATGTTTTTGTTTGAAACTATCTTTTCTAGCAAGGAATTTTCAAACAGTTAAGAACTGGTCTAGTGATCCTATCAGGGGCAAGTTCCTTCCAGACCATGTTGAGAATCAGGGCAAGGTTGTTGTTCGGGGGAAGTCCATCTCAGAATTGGTTTATACAAAAGAATTTACAAAACTTATACTGAAGCAGGCTTCCAAGCGCATCATAAGGCAATCATTTTCAGAGTCAGTCAAGCTGAAGCAACGATCAGCTCATCTACAACAATCAGCTTATCGGGGGCAATTCATTGGAAGAATCCCTAAAAGAATTTTTTCATCTCCAAGGATCGTCAACTTGTTACAATTTATTAGTGTGGCAAAGGTCTGTTCAACATCAACATCTTTAGTCCCCGAGAGGAATAACATTGATCTCGTAGTGTTGAAAAATCAGCCTTCCCATCTTGTCATCTCCAAAAGAGTCAGGCCCTGTTGTCATCATCTGCATTACATGTATTTGATCATGCGTCATAACAAGTTCATATAATATGCATAATAAGAGTGTTTTATCCTCATTTGCATTTACTGTGGGTCATGTTGTGGTCAAACATTTACCTCACTTTGAAAATCCAACTTCTTGGCACCTACCAAAAACTTACCTTTCTTTCACTCCAGTGCCATTCCTGGATATTTTATTCACTCCAGTGCCATTCCTGAATATTTTTGTTCCTCCAGTGTTATTCCTGGGTCTATATTTTGTTTCTTCAGTGTCATTCCTGAAATTTTTATCTGTATATCCAGTGCCATTCCTGGATATATTCTGCCACTCCAGTGCCATTCCTGAATATATTCTTCCACTCCAGTGTCATTCCTGGATATATTCTTCCACTCCAGTGTCATTCCTGGATATATTCTTCCACTTCAGTGCCATTCCTGGATATATTCTTCCACTCCAGTGCCATTCCTGGATATATTCTTCCACTCCAGTGCCATTCCTGGATATACTTTTCCTCCAATGTCATTCCTGGATATAGGGATTTGCCTTTAACTTCAATGTCATTCCTGAAAATCATTGCTCAGCCTTTACTCAGTGTCATTTCTGGATATAGGTATTTGCCTTTACCTTCAGTGCCATTCTTGAAAGTTTTATCTGTATATTCAGTGTCATTTCTGAATATAGTGATTTTCATTTACCTTCAGTGCCATTCCTGAAAATCATTGCTCACCTTATCCAATGCCATTCTTGGATATCGTGTCCCTTGTCTAAAGTTATGATTGAATGTCTTGCCTTTGATTGAAAATCTCTTACTTTATGTTCGTCCAATACAATCTATGGATGTTTGTTTTTATTTGACTTCATCCAATCCAATCCATGAACGTTATTTCTTCTCTATTTTTATTCTTAAGTGTTAGTTGGTCGCATCGTGCCACTGCGCATTCACTTTGAATATTTCCTTGTCATCCTAAGTGTCAACTTGACTTCACCCATGTTAGTTGAACCAACGCTTTGGATTTCTTTTTGTTTCCGTCTTTTGTTATTCTTGGTATAAACAGTTACACTTGAACCTGTTGATTTATCACTTCGAATACTTCCTGTCTACGTTTCTTCATCCTCAATGTTCTCAAACATTTTCCCTAGTGGGATCCTCTTTTGTTATCCTATTTCATATAATATCATTTCCTGCATAACTCAATCTCTCATACATCCATTCACATTGCATTTCATCTGCATCCGGTCAAAATTCTAGGTATTCTAATATTTAATCCTCTTCTACCTTGAATGTTAAAAAAAACTTTGTTATTCATACATTCAGGTTCAAAAAGATTAAATAGGGGCAACTGTCACACCCTAAATTTTGACCAGATTTTTTTTCAAATTTTATTCATCTGGCGCATTTTATCGAATTAGTTGATAGTCAGTCATTTTTGCATTATAATCAATTAATCATTAATCATTCCGTTCTATTTATTTTACTTTTAATGTCATATTTTATTTTTTTAGAATTACTTATTTCGCTTTAAGAATAGGAGTTTAGATTATATTAGATATTTTAGAATTAGTTTTTATTTAAATTTTATTTTGGTTCAATTCTAATTTAGAATTTTTTTATTTAAGTTAATTTAGATTTTAGTTTAATTTCAATTTCAATTTATTTAGTTTAACTTCAATTTATTTAATTCAATATAATTTATTTTTTGATAATCATTTTTCAATTTTTTTTTCTTTTTTTTATTATTATTATTATTATTATTATTAGTTTTATTATTATTATTTATTTTATTATTACTACTTTTCTTTTGTTTTTCTTCATATTCAAAAAAGGAAAAATAGCAAGTGGGGTCCACTACAATGTAGTACAAACACTTCACATGGATTGCCAACTTGGAATTATCAATGGCCAAGAATCATTCTCATAAAGTCACATGGATTGCCAACTTGGACTTATCAATGACCAATAATCATTCTCACACTTTACATGGATTGCCAACTTGGACTTATCAATGACCAAAAATCATTCTCATAAAGTCATATGGATTGCCACATCAACACTCCTATCCCATTCACACTATAAATATGATCTATCTTTCTCTCATTTGAGACTAACAAGATCACCCTTATATTCTCAAAATCTAGCACATTCTTAACATATTTGTCAAAGTCAAAATTCTTTTTTTTTACTTACACAATACCCATAAACATTCACCATCTTCACAACAACAACAACCTCCATCAAAACACATTCACTTTCTTCTACACAACAAGCTCAACATTTGCTAGCCTTGAAGTTTGTGAGTATCATTCATCATTTTCTTTTTATATTTTAGTTTGTTATCTATTTAAATTATTAAAAAAATTCCTTATTAGTTTAAGTTATTAGATTGACTTAGTTACTTCCTTTCAAAATATAGTTTTGTTTAATTTATTTATTAATATTAGAAGTAAAGTATATATGTGATTAACACTTAAAAATATAAAAAATATTATTGTGTAGTAAGTTATTTAAATTTAGTTTTTAAGTTTTGTCGTAATTTTGTTTAGTTGTTGATAAACTAAAAATTCAAAAAGATGTGTCTTTGCTTTTCAATTCCGTTTTGATTTTTATTTGGGCCAATGATATAATAAAAAGCCACGATAAATCGATTCCGATAAATCGTGGCCGATATGAGGCCATCTTATTTATTTTATTTTATTTATTCTAATTTCACAATTTATCTCATTTTTATTTAATTTATTTATTTCATTTATTTCACGTACTTTTTTTTATCATATTAATTTCTAACGGTTCCGATCAATTCAGACACTGCACACACGCTTTCTCTTGGGCAAATTACAACGAGACCCTTTATTTCGTCGCATTTTCGTGTAAAATTATTATTGTATCCCTCTCCCGTTTTTGTACGTAATTTATTTCATCCGCCTTTATTTTACCAGTTCCGTTTTCACTAGGAATACCTTTAGGAATTAGGAATCGAATCCACTTCATTTAATTAATTCATACGCCTACATTTTTGCACACATGTAAGTCGGTCACTATGTGATCGCCGTCTGCACGACTTATTGTGCATCTTATTTAATTTAACAAAGAATAGAGCTCCGGAGTCTAGCACTCTGCACGTTCTCGAACGAATCACACCTGGGCTAGCCCCACGCGTAGTGTTTCGTTCACTCCTTTGTTATTTAAACACGTTAATTCTAAAACGTCTAAAAAACAATTATTCAACTTATTTTAAAAGATTTAAATACGAAAACAGAGCTCTGGAGTCTAGCACTCCGCACGTTATGGAGTGGACCGCTACTGGGCTAGCCACACGCAACATGGTCCATTCGCCTTCCGTATTTCAAAATATCTAATCGCACAAATTAACTTACGAAAACAGAGCTCCGGAGTCTAGCACTCCGCACGTTCTGGATTGGATCGTTCCTGGGCTAGCCCCACGCGATGTGGTTCAATCGTCGTTCGTATATCAAAATATCTCAATCATTTTATAATTTCAAATACGAAAGAATAGAGCTCCGGAGTCTAGCATTCTGCACGTTTTAGAGTGAATCGCTCCTGGGCTAGCCCCACGCGACGTGGTTCATTCACTCTTTCATACTTAAACAACTTAAAACTTACCAACCAATTTAAATCACTTTCATAATCAATCAGCGAAAGACGGAACTCCGGAGTCTAGCACTCCGCACGTTTTGGAATGCAATCACTCCTGGGCTAGCCCCACGCAACGTGGTTCATTCGCCCTTTCGTTTAAAACACCTTAACAAAAGTCAAACACATTTCTCTAAAACGAACATTGTTTAAATCATTCTATCTTGCAAACAAGCTAGCGCTTCAACCTCCACCGCGAGTATAAGCCAACGCTTAGCAGTAGAATGCGTTTTGAACAATCGTTCGATTAAAAATCACAAACCATAGTAGCACGAACTACGAAGCTCTGACTTTCTCATTGTACAAGGGAATACGTAGGCACGAGGATTATAATCCTTCGCGAGCACAATAATAAAAAAACTTTAATCCTTTCTCCGTCTTAATATTAATTTAAAACTTTTCTTTAAGAACAAACATATTAACAATCATTTAGAAGATAAAGACTTAAGATCAAACATTTGATCGCATAATTAGCTAAGAGGTTCCCGTTGAGTACAACGAACGTGAGGGGTGCTAATACCTTCCCCTTGCGTAACCGACTCCCGAACTTAGAATTTTGTTTCGTAAACCATTTCTTAACCTTTATTAGGTTGTATCTATATCTCCCTTTTCTTTAAATAGAATAAATAGAATTAGGTGGCGACTCTGTTGTTTATTCTAGGATCATATTTTTCGAGGTACGACACCGTGTTATGGGACATGACACATATTATGTTGATAATATGACGACATGTTGAAAATGTGATGCCCTTTCATGTTGAACTCTGATTTTATTAAATAATATGATTAATTGTATTGTTGGTAGAAAGGGTGTTACATTAGTGGTATCAGAGTTGGTCGGTCTATCAGGTCGTGTGTCGTTGTTGTTAGCCAATGTCGGTCGTTATTATTAACAATTATTCTTATCTTATCCATGAGTGTTGTGCAGAATGGTTGGAAACAACAAGAGTGCGCTTGCAGAGGCTATTGCGGCTTTAGCGGAGGCTACTGCTCGGAACAACGAACAAGATGAGTTTCGTGCTTTGGAGAAGTTCCAGAGTAACAATCCACCAGTGTTTGAAGGTGATCATGAACCGCTTAATGCTCAGAAGTGGCTCAAGGCTATTGAGAAGATCTTTAGGGTGATGGCATGTACCGATGCACAGAAGGTGCAGTTTGGTACACATATGTTGTCTGAAGAGGCTGAGGACTAGTGGGATGATACTCGTCAGCGTTTAGAGGATGTTGGTATTGCAGTGACTTGGGCAGTGTTCAGAAAGGAATTTTTAGGAAAGTATTTTCCAGAATATGCTCATGGCAAGATGGAAGTAGAATTCCTTGAGATGAAACAAGGGAATATAACGGTAGCAGAGTATGCTGCCAAGTTTGAGAGGTTGGTAAAGTATTGTCCTCAGTACAACTGTGTTGATGTTGAATTGTCGAAGTGTCTCAAGTTTGAGAATGGGTTGAGACCGGAGATCAAGCAAGGAATTGGATATCAACAAATCTGAAGATATGTTGAACTTGTAGATAAGAGCAGAATTTATGATGAAGATAGCCGATCTCAATCTAATCACTACAAGCAGTTGGGTGAGAAGAGAGAGAAAGTTTAGTTCAGAGGAAAGCCTTGTGTGACTCCAATTGAGAAGGGGAAGCAGAAGAGTTCTAAGGGGAAGAAACCAAGTGGGGGAGCGGGTTCTAATCCTCCAAAGTGTCATAAGTATGGTGAATCTGGTCACAAGGCAGATGTTTGCACCAATCCGGTGGTGCGATGCTATAGATGTGGCAAGAGAGGTCATAGGGTTGGTGATTGTCCAAATGAAGGTCCAACTTGCTTTAATTGCGGTGAACAGGGACATATCAGCACCCAATGCCAGAAGCCTAAGAAGACTGCTACTGCTGCTCAAACCAATGGCAGAGTGTTTGCTTTGACTGGTTCTAAGGCTCCTAAGAAGGATAATCTAATATGAGGTACTTGTTTTATTAACAATGTTGAGTTGATTGCTATTATAGATATTCGCGCTATGCATTCTTTTATGTCTCTTGAATATACTAAATAAGTTGGGTTTAAAGTTGTCTAGTATGAATGGTGGTATAGTAATAGAAACGCTAGCTAATGGGTCTGTTACTACTGCTCTTGTTTGTCTGAAGTGTCCTTTAACAATTTTTTAGAAGGATTTCCTGATGGATCTGATGTGTTTTCCTTTGCACCAAATTGATGTTATTCTTGGAATTAACTGGTTGGATTTAAATTTTGTGCATATCAATTGTTATGCGAAGACTGTTGAATTTCCTGAAATTGGTGATCATGGCGAGTTGTTGTTCTTGACGGCTAGACAAGTAGAGGAATTATTAGAAGACAAGGCTCAGATGTTTGCAATGTTTGCATCGTTGCAAGTCGAAGAGAAGACTTTGAGTATGGAGATGCCAGTTGTTCACGAGTTTCCTGATGTATTTCCGGAGGATATAAATGATTTACCTCCAGAGCGTGAAGTTGAGTTTGCAGTGGATTTATTACCTGGTACTATGTCAATGGCTCTGTATCGGATGTCTGTTGTAGAGTTGAGTGAGTTGAAGAAGAAACTAGAAGAGTTGCTAGCGAAGAAGTTTGTTCGACCTAGTGTTTCTCTGTGAGGTGCTCCGGTGCTGTTGGTTAAGAAGAAAGATGGTAGTATGAGGTTGTGTGTTGATTATCGGTAGTTGAACAAGGTTACTATCAAGAATAAGTATCCACTTCCAAGAATCGACGATTTGATGGAACAATTGGTAAGAGTTTGTGTATTCATCAAGATTGGTTTACGATCTGGTTACCATCAGATTCGTGTTAAGTCTGATGATATTCCGAAGACAGCTTTCAGAACGAGGTACGATCATTATAAGTATACGGTGATGTTGTTCGGTGTATCCAATGCACCCAGTGTGTTCATGGAGTACATGAATAGAATCTTTCATGAGTATTTATCGATGATATCCTGATTTATTCTAAGACAAAGGAAGATCACAAGAAGCATTTGAGGATTGTATTGCAAGTGTTGAGAGAAAAGAAGCTTTTTGCTAAACTGTCGAAGTGTGAGTTCTGGTTACAAGAAGTGAGTTTTCTAGGGAATATAATTTCTAGTGGTGGAATTTCTGTTGATCCGTCAAAAATTGATGCAGTGTTGCAGTGGGAAACTCCTAAGTCTGCTACCAAGTTTAGAAGTTTTTGGGTTTAGCAGGTTACTACAGGAAGTTTATCGAAGGTTTTTCGAAGCTGGAGCTACCTTTAACTCAGTTGACTCTAAAGAGAGAAGCTTATGTGTGGGATGTTGCGTGTGAAAAGAATTTTGTGGAGTTGAAGAAGAAGTTAACAACTGATCCGTTGTTGATTTTTCCAAATCCGACTGAACCGTTCGTAGTATATTATGATGCTTCGAAGATGGGACTTGGAGGAGTTTTGATGCAAAATGGTAAGGTGGTTGCTTATACTTCCAGGCAATTGAGAGTTCATGAAAGGAATTATCCTATGCATGACTTAGAGTTAGAAGCTATGGTGTTTGTGTTGAAGATCTAGAGACATTATCTATTTGGTTCAAAATTTGAGGTGTTCAGTGATCATAAGAGTTTAAAAATATTTGTTTGATCAGAAGGAACTAAATATGAGGCATATAAGATGGTTGGAATTGTTGAATGACTTTGATTTTGATTTGAATTACCATTATGGTAAGGTGAACGTAGTTGCAGATGCTTTGAGTAGGAAGAGATTGCATATGTCGATGCTGATAATGAAGGAACTTGAAATGATTGAACAGTTCCGAGATATGAGCTTGTCATGTGAAGCTATGTCTGAAAGTGTAAAGTTGGGAATGTTGAAATTGACTAATGAATTTGTGGAAAGGATTTGTGAAGGACAAAAATATGACTTAAAGTTAGTTGATCAATTGACCTTGATTAACCAAGGTAATGGAGGTGAATTCCGAGTTGATGAGAATGGTATGATAAGATTCCGGGATAGAGTGTGTATTCCTAACGTTCCATAAATTAGGAAGAGTATTTTAGAAGAAGGGCATCGTAATCGATTGAGTATTCATCCTGGTGCTATGAAGATGTACCATGATTTACATAAATTATTTTGGTGGCCCGGTATGAAGAAGGATGTTGCTGAATTTGTATATGCGTGTTTGACATGTCAGAAGTCAAAGATTGAACACCAGAAACCGCTAGGTATGATGCAGCCGTTGAATATTCCAGAGTGGAAGTGAGACATCATTTCCATGGATTTTGTAATAGGTTTTCTGAAGAATGCTAAAGGAAATGATTTTATTTGGGTAATAATAGATAGATTGACTAAGTCGGCCCATTTCTTGCCGATGAAAATTAATATTTCTATGCAGAAACTAGCTGAGATGTATATTGAGGAAATTGTGAAGTTGTATGGGATACCATCGAGTATCATGTCGGATAGAGATCTATGATTTACATCTAGATTTTGGAAGAGTTTGTAAGATACTTTGGGTACTAAGTTGAGGATGAACTCTGCTTATCATCCGCAGACAGATGATCAAACTGAGAGGACTAGCCAATCCTTGGAGGATTTATTGAGGGCTTCTGTATTGGATCAAAGAGGATATTAGGATAGTCATTTGTCGTTGATTGAGTTTACTTATAACAATAGTTTTCATGCGAGCATTGGTATGGCACCATATGAAGCATTGTATGGTAGAAGATGTCGGACTCCATTGTGTTGGTATGAGTTGTGCGGAAGTGCAGTACTTGGACCTGAAATTGTGCAAGAGACGACTGAAAAGATTAAGATTATACGTGAAAGAATGAAGGCTTCTCAAAGTCGACAGAAAAGTTACCATGGCAAAAGAAGGAGAGCACTTGAGTTTCAAGAAGGAGATCATGTATTCTTGAGGGTTACTCCGGTAACAGGTGTCGAAAAGCCTTGAAGTCTAGGAAGCTTACTCCGCGTTTTGTTGGACCATATCAAATTTTGCAAAGGATCGGAGAGGTAGCATATCGGATTGCGTTACCGCCATCGCTTGTGAATTTGCATGATGTGTTCCATGTGTCGCAGTTGAGGAAGTATGTGTGCAATCCATCGCATGTGATTTAGATGGATGATGTTCAGGTGAGGGATAGTCTGACTATTGAAGTTTTGCCATTGAGGAAAGAGGGCCGAGAGATGAAGTGTTTATGAGGAAAAGAGATTGCTTTAGTAAAAATATTGTGGGGTGGACCAACAGGTAAAAGTTGAACTTGGGAATGTGAAGATCAGATGAAGGAGTCGTATCCGACTTTGTTTAATTCAGGTAAGATTTTTTAGGACGAAAATTCCTAAAGTGGGGGAGAGTTGTAACATCCCAATTTCATAATTTAATTATTAAGTAATTATTTATAAAATAAGTGAAAGTAAGTGGTGATTTGTGGAGAATAAGGAATTATTTTATTTGAGATAATGATATAATAATATTGGGAATTATTTAATTATTATTATTATTATTATTAAGAAAATAGAATAAAAGAGTTTAGAGGTATAAGGGGCAAGATTGTCTTTTAGTAGTTTATGAAATAGAGGTTACGATCAAAGAGTTCTCACAATCGTGTTTTCTAGAAAAAGATGAAGGTTGCTATAAAGAACAAGGAGACTAAGAAGGATTGTGATCAAAGAGGAAGAGAAAAGCTTCAATAACCGAGGTATGGGGAGAATTCTTGTTCAATAATCATAGTATATGGATGTATTATGGGATTTAGGAGTTTTAGAATGGAAACATAAGCATTTGGGATGATTGTTGGTAGATTAGTGTTAAATTGGTTGTCTTATGTTGTTAATAATGGTGAATTCATGATGATAATGCAGTAATTTGATGTTTTTGTTGTTTTACTGATGTTTGGTGCGGCTTAGAGGTGTTTTGGTTGGGTCTGGGTTTCTGCAGAATCGTGGGTTTATTCTGCGAATCGTATTTCTCGCTTAGCGAGCTGGAGCTCTCTTAGCGAGAAGAGTCAGGGAGTTCGCCGCTTAGCATGTTGTCCCCCTCGCTTAGCGAGAAGAGTCAAGGAGTTCGCCGCTTAGCAAGTTGTCCCCCCCGCTTAGCGAGCATTGTAATTTCCAAAAAATCATGTTTATTTTGTTGCTGATCTTGATGTCTAATCTTTCGTACCATGTTGCTATGTTATTGCTAGAAGAATTATTATATGTTAAGTATGATAGGCTTAATTGATGAATAAGTAGTGAAAATGAGGACATAATGAAACAATAATATATATGCAATTATGATGATGATGAATGATGAATGTTGATACACGTATTGATGAATAAAGATGATGATGATGTTGTTTTGTGTATCTTTCATTCATGGCATTCCCTATGTTGATTTGAAGCTTCAATCCCATTGTGCGGATTGAGGAGTTGTTGATTATGTTGTGCTCCTTTGTGGAGGATAGATGGTCAGTGTCCATTACGCATTAAAACCGGTACCACATGCATTTTATGAGGTTGCATTCCATTCTATGTGGCATAGCATGATCGCATAGTTTGTTTGATGATGCATAATTGTTGATGATTATATGTGAGTAAATTGTTGTAGTGGTTGTGTATTTATCTGTTTCTTATGATTTGCCTTGTACTATTATTATTGAATTTGGATTACTCACCCTGCCTGCCGTTGGTGATGGTCTATTATGCCACCGTACAAATTCTGAAGCTTAGTGGAAGATTTTCGGAGGTGGCCAGAGTGCGTTCCGTTGTGTATAGAGTTAGGTGGTGTCCTGCTCTGAGTCATGTAACACTGGAAAACACTTGGATTTTGTTTGTTATTTCAGTTATTTTAATACTGGAGGATGATGTCAATTATATATTGGATTCTTTTTATCTTATTAATTAAAATATTGAATAATGATCCACTGCGAATACTTAGAATATTTTGTTGTTATTATGAATTAATGTTACAACTCGTGTTACGGGACAAGACACATATTATGTTGATATTATGATGACATGTTGAAAATGTGATGCCCTTTCATGTTGAACTCTAATTTTATTAAATAATATGATTAATTGTATTGTGGGTAGAAAGGGTGTTACACATGTCGTATAAGTTGTTTATGTTGCTTGTTGATGTCGTTTAAGTTGCTTAAGTTGTCTAATGTTTTTCTGTGTTGTCGAAGTTGTTATGTTGTTCAAGTTGGATGCTTAATAGCCAACATTGATTTAAGTTGTTCAAGTTGTATAAGCTGGTTGTGATGTTTGATGTTGTATCTTGTTAGGTTGTAATGTTATGCATGTTATGTAGATCATTTTCATTTTTATGTCAGAGTCGTTGCTCACGCCACGTTGGCCTGGATTGACACTAAGTTGAAAGTTAAAGGCTTATGCCCTGATTGCCTCGATAACCTCGCAATAATTTTAAGTTAGGAGTTTTACTCTGAATGGTACCACATGCATTTGCATAGTTGAGTCGTATTTGTGTTGCACTATTTATGTCAAATGTGTTGTTTATGTTGTGCAAGTTGATAAGTTATTTATGTTGTGATAAGTTGATAAGTTGTTGTTGTTGGAGTGATGTGGTGATACTTGTATAAATCGTTATCTATGTATTGTTTATCTTATATTGTTTATAATTATCGACATCTCACCCCTTCTGTTTGAATGTTACCCCTTGGTAACGTGCATGTAGCTTGCAGAAAGATGGTTATATTCATTAGTTTGAGTCGGTGTCGGTGCTCTGATACGTAACACTCGGGAAATGGACGCTTAGTTGTTGTTTTTAAGTTGTTTCAGTATGATTAAGTTGTTACTAAGTTATTTCAAGTTGAATAACATGTTATACCATGTTTAGTTGAATAATTGAAAATCCGCTGCGTAGTTGTAAATGTTGAATTTGATTTCATAAATGAATAAAAGTTGTTGTTTTTAGTTTCTTACGAACCGAAAGTGTTATGTATCATCTCTCATGAAATTAAATGAAGTTTTTATAAGTTGAAAAATGTAACATCATGTTTTGTGTATTAGTTGGTTGAAATTTTAATACTCTGGTTTTCAATATAATCGCGGGATAGAAATGAGGTGTTACATTTGTTCTTGCACATGTATGAAATCATAGGACCATTGCATCAACACTTTTCACTTCGCGGTTCCTCACACTCATGGAATGGTACAACACCAACTTGCTTAACCTTAAGATGACACGATGTCAGACAAGAAGGAAGGAGAAAAATAAGAAGAAGAACAACATGATCCGGAAAACAATTGAGGGAGACAAAGGTAGGTGAGGGAGATGGCGAAATAAAAATGAGAAGGAGATTAGGGTTCCTCAAGGCGTTTGAGACTTTGTTTTATTTATAAAAAAAATATTATTTTAAAACAAATCTAACGTAGTCATGTAAAAATACACATTTATCATACCACATAAATCTCCGATAATGTCTCCGTTAATGAAAATTGGTTTGTTGAATTCTTGTAGCAGTGATGTTAGATTGTATTTGTTAGAGATTTTGAGTGCGTTGGCGCTTCGGAGGGAAGTTAGGAAGGAACTTGTTAGGTTAGGTGCTCTTCGTTTTATTGTAAAGGCTGCTGGTGTTGGAAGTATGGTTTCTAGGGAGAGAGCGTGTCAGTCGATTGGATTTATTGGAGTTACGAGACAGGCTACTCGTATACTTGTTGGATTAGGAGTTATACCAGTGCTTGTGGAGTTGTTTCGTGTTGGAGATAATGGTACTAAGCTTGTAGCTGGTTATACTCTCGGTG
The DNA here is from genome assembly GCA_963966055.1 of Lathyrus aphaca. NCBI lineage: Eukaryota > Viridiplantae > Streptophyta > Magnoliopsida > Fabales > Fabaceae > Lathyrus > Lathyrus aphaca. Next base: position 321,700,333 of record OZ014524.1, on the reverse strand, counting down.
TGATGTCGGCTCATCATGTTTATTATATTAGACAACTTGCTCAAGCTGGGGCTATTCCTCTTTACGTCGAGCTTCTTGAAGGACGTGATGCTTCTGGTAAGGAGATAGCGGAGGATGTGTTTTGTATATTGGGTGTTGTTGAGGCTAATGCTATTGAAATTGTCGGTCACTTGGTGAGAGTTCTTAGAGAAGGTGATGATGAAGCTAAAGCAGCAGCTGCTGATGTGATATGGGATTTATCGGGATACAGACACACAGTTTCTCCGATTCGGGATTCAGGTGCAATCTCGATCCTTGTTGAACTTTTGGACCATGGGAGTGAAGAAATAAAGTTGAAGGTTTCTGGGGCATTTGCTCAACTAAGCTATGATGGAGCTGGTAGAACGGCCCTTGCTGATGCTGGGGCAATTCCGATTCTCATTGATTTGCTACTCAACGAGATCGAGGAACTAAGGGATAATGTTGTTGACACTCTTTCCAATATTCATGAAGAACCGTTATACCGTGATAGAGTATCTGAAGTAGTTAATGTTCCTTCGTTCAGAAATTTGCAGAATAGAGTAATTAGTATTCGTACATCGAACGAGCCTATGACTAGAGTTTTACGTAGACAGAGTGTTGAAGAGCTCGTTAGGAACCCGAATCTTGTGTAAATTGTCTTACAGTATGTTTGGATCTCATTGCTCTTGCAAAATAGTTTTTCAGTTTACCTTGTATCAATTTTACTCCCTAGCATAGATTTATGCTGTCACGAGAATTGGTTGAAACAGTCTTGGTTTCATAGCTATATACTCAGTAACCTTTTTGGCATTTCCTACTAGTATCTGCACCAAGAATAACAGTTTCATCTTATGTTACATGATTACTAACAATATAGTTATATATTATAATGTATTCCATATCATATCACAGCAAATCAATGAATTTTTTTTTAAAATAACATATATTATAAAATAAAATACCAAAATAACATATATTTGGAAAAATTTACCAAACTAACACACTTTATAAACACATTCACCAAATCATTTGATGAAGATGTGTTTCTTCATATGGATTCGCCAAATGGTTTGGCTAGGAGTGAATTTTCTGCACCAATTCGCCATTCCATTTGGCGAATGTGTTGAAATTCCAACATGAATTCGCCAATCCATTTGGTGCACGTTGCTAATTCAAATTTTCACACATATATATATATATATATATATATATATATATATATATATATATATATATATATATATATATATATATATATATATATATATATATATATATATATATATATATATATATATATATATATATATATATATATATATATATACATATATATATATATACACGTATACATATATATATATGTATATTTATATATATACTTATACATGTATATATACCTAGGGTTTGCAAATTTTTTTACTATATATATGCCTCACTCATAGATCTAGGACTCATCTCACTCCATCCTTACAAACCCTCTCTCATTCAGTCCTTTCAGTCTCCCTCTCTCACAATATGGCTTCTCCCCGTCCATCTAATTATGCATCGGCACCGTCTTCCTCATCATCAGAAGAACCGCTTCCAAAATTTGATATCTTGAAGAAAAATGCTTTAGTGTTTTTCTCGGCAACAAAGCCTCCTCTGAAGATGCTGTTATGGAACCCCCAAACAAAGCCTCCTCTGAAGATGCTTTAGTGTTTTTCTCTTTCTCCTATTCTTTAATTTTCTTTATCTATAATTTTCTTTAATATACTTATATATAAGTATATATATATATATATATATATATATATATATATATATATATATATATATATATATATATATATATATATATATATATATATATATATATATATATATACTTATATATATACTTATATATATATATATATATATATATATATATATATATATATATATATATACTTTTATATATATATATATATATATATATATATATATATATATATATATATATATATATATATATATATATATACATATATATATATATATATATATATATATATATATATATACATATATATATATATATATATATATATATATATACATATATATATACATATATATATATATATATATATATATATATATATATATATATATATATATATATATATATATATATATATATATACTTATATATACATATACTTATATATATATATATATATATATATATATATATATATATATATATATATATATATATATATATATATATATATATATATATATATATATATTATATATACTTATACATATATATACATATACTTATACATATATATATATATATATATATATATATATATATAAATATATATATATATATATATATATATATATATACATATATATGTATATATAACAAAGGAATGCATATAACACATGCACAACATTCCAATTGGCGAATTGGTCATTGTGTTGTATGCATTCGCCAAATGGTTTGGCGAATTGGTTGTATGCATGCATGCATTCGCCATTCCATTTGGAGAATCCTTCTGAAAAATCACATTTTCATCATTTGAAGTGGCGAATGTGTGTGCAAAGTATGTTAGTTTGGTATTTTTTTTTGAAAACAATGTTATTTTGGAAATAAAATTATGAAACTATGTTATATTAAAAAAAAATTCGCAAATCAATACCTCTAGAAAGAAAGTCTTTTTCTGATCCTCGTGGCAGTATTGGACGCATCATTATCTTCATTTTTCCTTTCAAAAATCACTTCGATGGTTTCTTGGGCCATAGGGATGTAACCAAAAGTTTCACATACAAAACCCAATACTACCTCATATTGGTGGTGCTTTAATAATTGATGGAAAATGTATTAAGAGGATTGTAATTCTTAGACAGCTAAACAACTCATGAGGTCCCTACATAGATAAATCCAGTATGGAATCACTGTATCTATCTAAATATTCATAGTTTCCGTTAATCGAAACATCTTAGAAGCGTCACAATACATAACAAAGGACTCACTTGGATTCGGTAAAATCAAAATTGGAGCATACGTCAACTTCCTCTTGGGTTCTTGAAAACTCTCTTTGCAATGTATTTTCCAAACGTAAGCTTGACCCTTCTTAGTCAATTGAGTCAAAAGAAATGTTAATTTCGAAAAGCTTTCAATAAATTTATTGTAGTAAGCAAATCAAGAAAACTTCTAATCTCTCTGACAGACTTCAAAGACTTCAAAGTCTTCCATTGCAACACAACATCTTATCTTTGAAGATTCAACAATACCATCACTAAAAATCACGTGACTAAGGAAACTCGCTTCTTTCAATCAGCACTCACACTTGGACATCTTATTCTTTTGCAAGATCTGTAACACAACTCTGAGATGTTCTAAAGTACAAGTGGAATATTCTATCGCCCCAAACTTCATTAGCTCTCATTAGCGCCAACATTTCACTCTATAACCCCAACTCTCATTATTTTATTTTTCTAATTAAATTATTAAACTCATTAATAATAAATTTAATTTTCCATCCAATCTCCTATTTTCTCATCATTTAATTATTATCCTATTATTTAAATCAAATAGAATAATTCTAAATCCTGATTAACTCAATAAATCCACATTTATTCAAATAATTCACAGATTCATCATTAATCACACAATTTTAATATATAATTAAAAAATATGAATAATTCACTTAGTATTATAAAATAAATAAAATATCGGGATGTTACATGTAGCAGCACACAATGAATGAACCACAAAGAGTTGCAAGTAGACCTACAAGGACAAGACATGTTACAAGGACAAGACATGTTCCATCAAGGCTCAGGGACTATTTAGATATACTCTGATAGCACAATTTTAGAAGAAGGTTGACCTCAAGGTGTTTAAAAATATGATTAACTAAATTATATATTTGAATTGAACTGTATTGCACTATAACAAAACTGAATTAGTTAAATGGTTAGTGAATTGAATCATTTTATTAAATGGTCAGTGAATTGAATCATTTTATTAAATACAGAAAATTGAGTTTTTTTTCAGAAATACAGAAAATTGAATTATTTGTGGAAATATAGAAAATCAATTTTTTTAAATACAAAAAATCAATTTTTTTTAGAAATATAGAAAATCGAGTTTTTCTTCTTTAAATGCAAAAAATCAAGTTTTTTTTTCCAGAAATATAAATAAAGTAAAGTTTTTTCAGAAAAATAAAAAATCATGTTTTTTTAAAATACAAAAAAGAATCGAGTTTTTTTTGCAAATACAAAAATTTGAGTTTTTTTTTAAAATACAAAAACTGGTTTTTGTTAAAAAAAATATGAAGAATCAGAATTATGAAAAAAATCGTGTTTTTTAAGAAAAACGATTTTTTTACGGAAATATGAAAAATCGAGTTTTTTTTTAAATACAAAAATTCGAGTTTTTTTTGGAGATACAAAAAAAAATTCAAAAATACGGAAAATCATAAATATGAAAAAAAAATCGAGTTTTTATGAAATACGAAAATATGAAGAAAAAAAATCGAGTTTTTTTTCCGGAAATACGAAAAACATCGAGTTTTTTTCGGAAATACAAAACAAATCGAGTTTTTTTTTCAGAAATACAAATATTCGAGTTTTTTTATTAATACAAAAATTTGATTTTTTTCCAAAAATACAAAAAGTCGATAATTTACGAAAATATGAAAAAATTTATCGATTTTTTTTTATAATTTATGAAAAAAATTAGTTTTCCAAAAATACAAATTTATCGATTTCTTTTTTATTTTTTGATAATTTATGGAAAAGTTTAGTTTTTTCGAATACGAAAAAAATCGAGTTTTCTCGGAAATAAAAAAAAAAATAGATTTTTTTTGGAATTATAAACAATCGATTTATTTCAAAAATACCAAAAATTGGAAATTTGAAAAATAAAATCGAGTTTTTCGAAAATACAAAAAAAATCGATTTTTTTTCGAAAATATGAAAAAAGCAAGTTTTTTTTTTTGGAAATAAAAAAATTTAAGTTTTTTCTTTTAAATACAAAAAGTCGGAAATATGAAAAATCAAATTTTTTCAAAAATACGAAAAAATCAAGTTTCTTTGGAAATCGAAAATTTTGAGTTTTTTTTGGAAATACGAAAAATTCGAGTTTTTTTTTAAAGTACAAAAATTCGAAGTTTTTTTTAAATACAAAAAAATTAAATTTTTTTAGAAAAACGTAAAAAAAAACCTTTTTTTCCGAAAATAAAAAATTTGAAAATAAAAAATATTTTTCTTAATTTTTTTTATAAAAAAGAATTAATTTGATTAAAAGTAAATATTTTGAAGTTTTTTTTAAATTAAAAAATTTAAATTTTTATGATGGTAAAAAAATTTGGTTTTAAAAGAGTTCAAAATGTATAATTGATTTAAAATTACAATCTTATTATAAACTAGTATATATTTTTTTTTTCCAATAAAAATTAAGGTCAAAAGTCCGATATATTAAAAAGAAGGTGAATTCTTATTTATCCAATTCAAAAAGTTGGGTAAGATTACATTTAATGTAAAATGTATTAAAAATAACAAACAATTATACTATTTTATAATTAATTAAATAACTAAAAATTAAATGATAAGTTGAACTACCCATCTTCATCTTTTTAGGATGGAAAGAGAAATTATCCCCTAAAAAAGATACAAAATTGAAGGGGGACATGAAGTCAAACCTCAAACTGACTCTAAAGTTAGAAAAACCAACTTGTTAGACGATAGCGCGGATCTAGAAGGGGGATTGAATAGATCCCTTTTTAAAATTTATCTTTTCAAAATTAATTTGAAAGAGAATAGCGGAAGTTTCCCGGAAAATCGTCTAGTTCAAATTTGAAGTCACCGGAGATCGGATATGCGTAAAACCCAAATAGAATGAAATGATGACTAGATGAATTAATGATTTACAAATGATACACTTGAATATTCAGCACTTGATAAAACTATTCTTAATGATGATTAGAGAAGAAAACAAATACAAAAATAGTGATCTTGTGTGATTGAGCTTTTTATCAAACACCTAGAGTGCACACTCCAAGGGCAATTTTGTTGTGTCAAATAGTGCAGAATTTTACTCACTCCAATCAACACTTTTGAGTGAAGCAATTTAACAAACACCTTGTTTGCACTAATTTGATACACCAGAATTTTCAAGCACACAATATCAATATGAACCAAAAATAAAAAGCGAGAAATAATAAGAACACAAGGAATTTGTTGAGGCAGTTCCTTCGTCGTCCTCGCTCGAAGTACTCTGCCCCCAATTCGAAATTGAATTGGGCAATTTTATTAAATCGCAATTGTTTTACAAGAATAGAAATGAATTAACCAACAAACCAAACCAAGTTGAAGGTGATGTCAATTCTTCTTCTTGTCCCTTGATCCAAAGTAGAATCAAGTCTTCCACGCGTGTCGAGAAAGCCTCCGATTAATTTGCTCCCTTATTGCAAGAATGCACGATTCTTCAAACTTTGAGCACGACTGAGTTTCTCCCACACTTGTGAACCCACAAAGACCTTCGCAATCCTCCGTCTACCGTGATATGAGAGAACGATCCACTTGATCTTCAATCTACCTCACTCGGCTGAATCTACGACCGATCGATGTGTGCAAAACCCCCAAATCTTCAATGATCTTGGAGGATAAAACCCCAACGGATTTTTCCAAGGAAAACCCACACACTCTAAACCCAATCTGAAATTCTGATTCACGATTGAACGTTATCTTCAAAACGTACACCAAGATCGAACAAAGATTATTGTGTGTAATTGTTTGATTGATGCAAGAATGAAGAAGATGAAGAGAGCTATGTGTATATCTTTCACTTTCCTTGTTCACCTTCTCAAAAGAAATTCAGCAGCTATTTATATTAGTTAGAGGAGATGTATCATAAGGGAGAGAAAAATAAATGAAAATATGAGTCAGCACAACAATGAGCCGACTCAACCCTTCAAGTGAGCCGACTCAAACTTACAGATGAGCCGACCTAAAATAACAGAAAGGTAGCCTGTTGAGACCCGTGAAAATGAGATGAGAAAAATCCTTTATGAGTCGGCTCATTTGAGATCATGAGTCGGCTCATGTGCTCTCATGAGTCGACCTAAATTATGCTCCAGGCAGCCTGTTCGGACCCGAGCATTTCTCATCAATTTAACTCAGAATGAGTCGTGTAGATGTTTAAGAATTGGCAGAATTTTTGACCAACAAGAAACATTGAATTCAGTTCAGAATGTCCTATCAAATGTTGGGACATTATCAAACAGAGTATATGAACTTATTTCAGGATGTCTCACCAGATGTTGAGACATTGTGTAAATGACTTAAGTTCAGTTTTTCAGGATGTCCCAACAGATGTTGAGACATCTCAATCCTGCTACCAAAATTAATTATGGACTAACTGATCAGAGATATTTAAGGAGAGTTATCTGGAATTAATTAATGATGGATAAAAACAGAACAAGGCGCATCTGTAGGGAGTTTTATATTGAAGATTCAGATTAAAACAGAAGACCTAAATCACCTAGAATCTAGGAAGTAACAAACCCTAAATTCAAGGTGGAAGCTGCATGCGCATTAGGGCTGGATCATTCTACAGAAAGCCTAATTTACAGATACCTATTTAATCAACAGAAACTCACAGAATTGAGTACGAATTTCAGAAGACCAAATAGGTTGTCTAGTGTTTTAATAGCAGGTGTTTTAAATTGTACCACTTTATGAGCTTTTAAGCAAAAGTGCATTTGTGACTTGATTGAAACTGTGAAGTAAGATCAAGCTGTTTTTGTTTGAAGAATGTCTTCAATTTTATTAAACTTGTAAACTTGATCACTGTGTGATTGAGGGGGAGTGAGTAGGGTACTCTTATCTAAGTTGTGTCTTAGGTAGAAATTGCATTGGGTAGTTATTAAGTGATAGATTAAACAGGGTGGTTTAAGTCTAGAATTAATATTACTTATAGTGGATTTCCTCCTGGCTTGGTAGCCTCCAGATGTAAGTGTGGTTATACACTGAACTGGGTTAACAAACTTCTGTGTTGTTTATTTTTCTTGCTATTTAAGTTTTTGTTAAATCTGTCAAGTGTTGGGACATCTCTTAGGACATCTCATACCTGACCACAGAATTTCAATTGGCATCAGAGCAGGCACCCTGCCTGTTTATACTGGGTGAGATCTAGGGAATACAAATTCTGTAACATGGACAGAGATATAGGGTCAGTAAATAGACCACCTATACTGGATGGATCTAATTATGACTACTGGAAGCCAAGAATGATTGCATTCTTAAGATCACTTGACAATAGGGCATGGAGAGCAGTCAACATTGGATGGGATCATCCTGTCCAAGATACCAAAGATGGATCAAAAGTGCTGAAACCTGAAGAAGAATGGAGTAAGGAGGAAGAAGATTCAGCACTAGGCAACTCAAAGGCCTTAAATGCTTTATTCAATGGCATTGATAGGAACATCTTCAGACTTGTGCATCACTGTGAGCTGGCCAAAGATGTTTGGGACACTCTCAAAACAACTCATGAAGGAACATCAAAGGTAAAAATGTCAAGGCTTCAACTTCTCACCACCAAGTTTGAAAACATGAGAATGAAGGAAGATGAGTCAATTCATGAATTCTACATGAATATCTTGGATATAGCCAATACCTCTGGAGCCTTGGGAGAAAAAATGACTGATGAAAAGCTTGTAAGAAAGATTCTCAGATCTTTGCCAAAAAGATTTGACATGAAAGTCACAGCAATAGAAGAAGCTCAAGACATATGCACAATGAAAGTTGAAGAGCTCATTGGTTCCCTTCAAACATTTGAGATGGGAATGAATGACACAAATGTAAAGAAGAACAAAAGCATAGCCTTGGTGACAAATACTGATGAAGAAGAAGATGATGAATCAGAAAATGGTAAAAGCTTATCAGACAACCTTGCTATGCTTGGAAGACAATTCAAAAAGATTCTCAGAGGAATGGAAGGCAAATCCAATCCTAGTGGAAGATACACAAACTCTTCTGAGAACAAGAGACCTTATGATGCTAACAGAAGGTCAAATTTTGCTGAAAATACCAGTCAAGAAAAAGGAATCAAATGCCATGGATGTGAAGGATATGGACACATCAAGAATGAATGTCCTACCTACTTAAAAAGGCAAAAGAAAGGACTATCTATAACCTGGTCTGATGAAGACTCAGGAGGTGATTCAGAAGAAGAATCAGCTAAGCATATCACTGCTTTAGCTGGATTATGTGAGTCTGAAAGTGAATCCAGTGATGGGGAGCTTACTTTTGAAGAACTTGAGCAAGCATTCAAAGATCTATACAAAAGAAGCACTGAAATATGCAGTGAAGTTATACAGCTAAAGAAGCAGAATGAGGCACTAGAAGATGAAAAAGTAAGTGATTAAGAGATCATTGACACCTTGAAAAGTGAAGTAAGTCTTCTCAACTCAAAATTGGAACACATGTCCAAATCTGTTAGAATGTTGAACAGCAGCTCAAATACACTGGATGTTATTCTCAACAACAATAAGCATTCAGGGGACAAAAGTGGACTGGGATTTAACAGAGTACATAAAGATGAAGCTAGCTCTAGCAAAAATACTTCAAAATCCATACAGTCAAACAAGATGTCCCAACAGATGCTTCAACATCAAGAAAAGAACACAAAGTCAAACATAATGTTCCAACAGATGTCTCAACATTCTGGAAAGAACAAAATGAAGAAGAAGTATCAAAGATGGAGATGCCATCACTGTGGAAGATTTGGACATATCAAACCTCATTGTTATAAGCTGCATGGATATCCAAATCAGATGTATCAGCAACCTTCCAAGAAGAAAATAGAAGTTACCAAGAAAGTGCTGCATAAACATCAAAGAAATCAGCAACCTCCTAAGCAGAAGACAGAAGTCATCAAGAAGGTATGGAGACCAAAAGCTAGCACTGAGGCTGATCAAAGCTACAAGAACAAGATCAACAATCAAGCTTGGAGATCAGCTGATGAACAACACACAGGGCAGAGGCATCAAAAGAAATCTCAACTCAAATGGTCAAAGAAAAGTACTGCATATATAGCACATACATCACTAAGAGTATCAGCTAAAGAAGACTGGTACTTTGACAGTGGATGTTCAAGACACATGACTGGATTGAAGAATCTGCTAGTAAACTTAAAGTCACATTCATCCAGGTATGTAACCTTTGGAGATGGAGCTAAAGGAGAAATCAAGGGAGTTGGGACCTTGGATTGTCAAGATGTTCCAAGACTAGATGATGTGCTGCTAGTTAAAGGTTTAACTGCTAAGCTGATCAGCATAAGTCAATTATGTGATCAAGGGTTGTAAACTTTACCAAAACTGAATGCATAGTGACTAACAAAGAACAAGAGGTTGTCATGAGAGGAGCCAGATCTAAAGACAATTGTTACATGTGGGAATCCCAAAACCTCAGTCTCACTTCAACTTGTTCTTTAGCTAAAGAAGAAGAAGTGAAACTATGGCACCAAAGACTAGGTCATCTTCATTTCAGAGGCATAAAGAAGATAATATCTATGGATGTTGTAAGAGGTATTCCTAAACTGAAGATTGATGATGGCAAAATTTGTGGTGAATGTCAAATAGGCAAGAAAACCAAGATGTCCCATCCAAAGCTCCAACATCTGACAACTTCCAAAGTTTTGGAACTTTTGCATATGGATCTTATGGGACCTATGCAGGTTGAAAGCCTTGGTGGTAAGAGGTATGCCTATGTGGTGGTTGATGACTTTTCAAGATATACATGGATAAATTTCATCAAAGAAAAGTCTGATGTATTTGATGTATTCAAAGAATTATGCCAAAGATTACAAAGGGAAAAATCCAGCTGTGTGATCAGAATAAGAAGTGATCATGGAAAAGAATTTGAGAACCAAAAGTTCTTAGATTTCTGCTCTTCAAAAGGAATCAATCATGAATCTTCTTCACCTATCACTCCTCAACAGAATGGGATTGTTGAGAGGAAGAATAGAACTATTCAATAATCAGCAAGAGCTATGATCCATGCTAAAAAGTTACCTTTGTACTTCTGGGCTGAAGCTATGAACACTGCTTGTTACATCCATAACAAAGTTACTTTAAGGAAAGGAACTTTGTCCACAATATATGAAGTCTGGAAGGGCAGAAAACCCACAGTTAAGTACTTTCATGTGTTTGGAAGTAACTGTTATATTCTGGCAGATAGGGAGCAAAGGATAAAAATGGATCCTAAAAGTGATGAAGGGATTTTCCTTGGATACTCTATAAACAGCAGAGCATATAGAGTATTTAATTCTAGAACCAAGGTTATCATGGAGTCCATAAATGTGATAATTGATGATGCTCCTACAGATGTCCCAGAAGATGTTGGAACATCTGCTGATATCAAGATTGAAGCTGAAGAAAAGAATGATCATTATAACTTCACTCAAAATGATACAAGGACAGAAGAATCCAGCAAACCTCCCTCCATCAGAATACAGAAGGATCATCCCAAAGATTTGATAATTGGTGATCCTAACAGAGGTGTGAGCACTAGATCAAGAGAAGTGATTTCAGGTTCCTGTTTTGTTTCTAAAATAGAACCTAAAAACATCAAGGAAGCTCTTACTGATGAATACTGGATTTGTGTTATGCAAGAGGAATTAGGTCAATTCACAAGGAATGAAGTGTGGAATCTTGTTCCTAGACCTGATGACATAAATGTGATTGGAACAAAATGGGTGTATAAGAACAAGTCAAATGAACAAGGAGTTGTTACAAAGAACAAAGCTAGACTTGTAGCTCAAGGATACACTCAAATTGAAGGAGTAGACTTTGATGAAACCTTTGCACCAGTAGCAAGGCTTGAATCAATCAGACTACTTTTGGGAATTGCTTGTATCTTAAAGTTCAAGCTATTTCAAATGGATGTGAAAAGTGCCTTTTTAAATGGTTATCTTAATGAAGAGGTATATGTAGAACAGCCTAAAGGATTTGTTGATCCAAGCTGTCCAAATCATGTATACAAACTAAAGAAGACACTTTATGGTCTGAAGCAAGCTCCAAGGGCATGGTATGAAAGACTGACTACATTTCTTATCAAGCAAGGATACAGAAAAGGTGGAATTGACAAAACCCTGTTTGTTAAAGATGAAGAAGGAAATGTCATGATTGCTCAAATATATGTTGATGACATTGTTTTTGGTGGGATGTCTGACAGGATGGTCAAACATTTTGTCAAGCAGATGGAATCTGAATTTGAAATGAGCCTAGTAGGAGAGTTAACCTACTTTCTTGGTCTGCAAATAAAGCAAATGGAAGACTCAATGTTCATTTCCCAAAGCAAGTATACCAAGAACATAATCAAGAAATTTGGAATGGAAAATGCTTCTCATAAGAGAACTCCTGCCCCCACACATTTAAAGCTGACTAAAGATGAAAAGGGTGAGAATGTAGATCAAAGCTTATACAGAAGCATGATTGGAAGCTTGTTATACTTGACTGCTAGCAGACCAGACATAGCATTTGCAGTAGGTGTATGTGCAAGATATCAAGCTGATCCAAAAGTCAGTCATCTCAATCAAGTCAAGAGAATTCTTAAATATGTTAATGGTACTTGTGACTATGGCATAATGTACTTTCATGGTTGCAAACCAATTCTCACTGGCTTCTGTGATGCTGATTGGGCTGGAAGTGCTGATGACAGAAAAAGCACTTCAGGAGGATGCTTCTTTCTAGGAAACAATTTGATTTCTTGGTTCAGTAAGAAACAAAATTGTGTATCCTTATCTACAGCTGAAGCTGAATATATAGCAGCTGGAAGCAGTTGTTCTCAGTTGGTTTGGATGAAACAAATGCTCACTGAGTACAATGTCCCACAGGATGTCATGACATTGTACTGTGACAACTTAAGTGCAATCAACATATCAAAGAATCCTATCCAACATAGCAGGACCAAGCATATTGATATCAGACATCATTTCATCAGAGATCTTGTAGAAGAAAAGGTGATTTCATTGGAACATGTAGCTACAAATCTGCAGTTGGCTGATATCTTTACCAAAGCATTGAATGCTACACAATTTGAGAACTTAAGGGGCAAACTGGGAATCTGTTTATGTGAGATTTAGCAGTTAATGAAATGTGCCAACATGTCATATGACATTGTATGGCATAAGTTCCAGATGGCAATACCAGTCTGGTCAAGAACCTTGGATATTCCATTCCTAATCATTTTCAATGTAACGGCTACTTATTTAGTAACAGCTTATAATCAGCTATCAAGATTCACATCATACTATCAAAAGCGAATCACATTAACTAGCTGTTCTTCAGAAATCATCAACCCTAAAGCTCTTCATTCATCTTCCTTGACAATGTCTCAAAACCCTAGCACTCCTGAAGAAGTTCTCAACAAAGAAGATGTAGTTCATGCAACTCCCATCTCTGTGGTACCAATGAAATCAACCCCATTGGACGAACTCAGAGGAAGTGCTTCTCATGCTAAAAAGCCAAGAACTCCAAAAAGAGCAAAAGATCAAGTCTGCAGCAAATCCAAAGGCATTCCTTCTCCAGCAAACATGCCTCCAAAATCTTCTGATTATGTGGATGCTTCCATCAAGGAGATAGTCAACAAGATTCTTTTTGAACAGAGAGTGGTTAGTGGGATTTCTATTCCTCTGAACACCATGCCTGCCCCTCAAGAAGAACAAGCTCAAGCTGCAAAGGACATTCCTGCTCAACAGGATGTCCCAATAGATGTTGGAACATATGAGGATGAGAAAAAGACCTCATCTGATGCTGATATTGAACAAACTGAGGACCAGCAAAAGGCCTCAAATGAAAGTGATGAAGAAGACTCTGAGGATCAGTCCAAAGCCTCAACTGAAGATCACATCTCTGCTGATCAACCAGCTGAAGAGGAGACTGCTCAATCTCCTCCTGTGGTGAACCTGGAGCAGGATTCTGATACAGAGATCATAGCCTCTGTTAGACCTAGCATAGCCAAAAGGCTCAGGTCTAGGAAAGGAAAGATGCAAGCAGAACCTGAAATTCCTGAGAAGAAGAAAAATACCCCAAAGAAAGACAAAGTTAAAGCTGCCTTTGGTCCAACAAAACAATGGAGTAAAGTCCAAACCCAGAAGAGAAAAGTTGTCACTCCTCCAGACTCAGATGTTGAATCAGATGTCCCAACATCTCCTCCAAAGAAGAAACCAGCACCATCTAGGGCTTCAACTGCTGTTCCAGAAGCACCCTTGGACAACATATCATTCCATCATGTTTCAAGTGTAAACAAATGGAAGTTTGTGTACCAAAGAAGGGTAGCCCTTGAAAGAGAGCTAAGCAGTAATGCACTTGAGTGCATTGAACTGATTGATCTCATCTCTGCTGCAGGCCTCTTCAAAACAGTCTCAAATCTATCTCCCTGCTATGAACTTCTTGTCAAAGAATTCATTGTTAATCTTCAGGAAGATTGTGCCAATGGTAAGTCCTCTGAATTTAGAAAAGTTTTTGTTAGAGGTAGGTGTGTAGAGTTCTCTCCTCAGATCATCAACCAATACCTTGGAAGAGAAACAGATGGACCAAATGAGCTAGGAAAGACTGATAACCAAGTCTGCAAGGTTATCACAGCAAACCAGGTCAAGGCTTGGCCAGTGAAAGGAAAGCTCTCAGTGAGCATGCTAACAAGAAAATATGCAATGCTGAACAGGATTGGTACAGCAAACTGGGTGCCTACAAATCACACATCCTCAATATCCACTGGTTTGGGTAGGTTTATCTATGCTGTGGGAACTCAGACTAAGCTGGATTATGGTGCTTACATTTTTTATCAGACCCTGAAGCATGCCAGCTCTTCTGCAACAAAGCTGCCAATAGCTTTTCCCTAATTGTTGTGTGGTATAGTACTAAGTCAATACCCTGGGATTCTCACTGAGAAAGACACAGTCTGCAAGAGAGAAAGCCCCCTGGCATTTCACTACAAACTCTTCCTCAGTCATCATGCAGCAGATGTTGAAGCACCTTCTGGGACATCTGCAGGACCTTCAACTGCTAAGACTCCAATCTCCAAGAATGCATTAATTGCTGAACTCAAGAGCACTTGCAAAGAGCTTGAAGCAAGAAAGCAAAAGCTTGAGGAAATCATTCAAAGGCTGGAGAGTGAAGGAGATCAGAAAGCTGCCTCTGATGAAGAAACTGAAGCTGATGAAGAAACTGAAAGTGATGAGTCTGAGTGATCATTGTATGTGAGGCAAATGTAATGACAGCACTGCATTGTATTTCTGGTTTAGTGTCTTTGGCCCCAAAATTTGTGTCTAACAAGGGGGAGAACAACAACAACAAAATGTATTGCTGTTTAATTATGAATGAAAAATCTGTTTGTTTGTGTCTGAACTGAATCAGTGTGTTTTGATAAATATTTCTGTTGCAACAAGACTGGATACATATATGTTTGAGGGGGAGAAATATCAAATATGAATCAACATAAAAGTAATGCTATACTCTGATATAAAGAACTTCTGCTGCACTCTGATAACCAGAAAAGATGTTAGCCAAAAATTAGCCAAAGGGGGAGTTTGTAGATGTTTAAGAATTGGCAGAATTTTTGACCAACAAGAAACATTTAATTCAGTTCAGAATGTCCTATCAAATGTTGGGACATTATCAAACAGAGTATATGAACTTATTTCAGGATGTCTCACCAGATGTTGGGACATTGTGTAAATGACTTAAGTTCAGTTTTTCAGGATGTCCCAACAGTTGTTGAGACATCTCAATCCTGCTACCAGAATTAATTATGGACTAACTGATCAGAGATATTTAAGGAGTTATCTGGAATTAATTAATGATGGATAAAAACAGAACAAGGCGCATCTGTAGGGAGTTTTATATTGAAGATTCAGATTAAAACAGAAGACCTAAATCACCTAGAATCTAGGAAGTAACAAACCCTAAATTCAAGGTGGAAGCTGCATGCGCATTAGGGCTGGATCATTCTACAGAAAGCCTAATTTACAGATACCTATTTAATCAACAGAAACTCACAGAATTGAGTACGAATTTCAGAAGACCAAATAGGTTGTCTAGTGTTTTAATAGCAGGTGTTTTAAATTGTACCACTTTATGAGCTTTTAAGCAAAAGTGCATTTGTGACTTGATTGAAACTGTGAAGTAAGATTAAGCTGTTTTTGTTTGAAGAATGTCTTCAATTTTATTAAACTTGTAAACTTGATCACTGTGTGATTGAGGGGGAGTGAGTAGGGTACTCTTATCTAAGTTGTGTCTTAGGTAGAAATTGCATTGGGTAGTTATTAAGTGATAGATTAAACAGGGTGGTTTAAGTCTAGAATTAATATTACTTATAGTGGATTTCCTCCTGGCTTGGTAGCCTCCAGATGTAAGTGTGGTTATACACTGAACTGGGTTAACAAACTTCTGTGTTGTTTATTTTTCTTGCTATTTAAGTTTTGGTTAAATCTGTCAAGTGTTGGGACATCTCTTAGGACATCTCATACCTGACCACAGAATTTCAAGTCGGCTCATTGATGAATTTGAGTCAGCTTATTCAGTGTATTTTTCCAAAAATGCCAAATCTTCCTTTTCCATTGTGAACCTGTCCAGCTTTACAAACATGCCAAGTTTTTGACACATTAAAATCATGCTATGTCACACAAACTCCCCCTTTTTGATGATGGCAAAAACTTGATGAATTAGTCACCAAAACTCCCCCTGATTAAGTGACCCAATCTCATATACATCGATCTCAGTATCATCTCCCCCTTTGACAACATCAAAAAGAAGAGAAACCATATGAGGGAATGTAAATAGCAAACCGAATGAAGTGTTAATTTGAGAATCCAAATGCGATAGAACCCGTCATTCATAAACACACAATTTTTGAAAGACAAGTAAAATGAATAATAAACAAAGATAATTAGATTAACGCGAAATAAAAGATCATTCAAACAACTTAAGCAAACATTACAAAAAAAACATGACAATGTCATATGATGCAACTATTCTCTCAAGGGTGTGGATAACGATCTCTATTGGATGGATATCGGCGTTGATAGGTGATGGGCTACGAATCATCCATGTCATTTTCGGTGAATTGAAGAAAGCTACTGTTAAGAGAGTTAAAGGCTGTATCCTGAGCAACCAAGTGTTCCTGCAATGCAGTATACCTAGTGTCTTGAACAGACACATACGCAGCAAAGGCGTTGTCCTGCGCAGTTAAGCGCCTCTCTAACTAAGTGTATCGCTCTGTCTGAGTGGTGTAGTAAGCCTCCTGTTGGATTTGCATATTTTGAAGCATCACCATTATTCTTGAAGAGTCATCTGGTTGCGATTGAGATGGAGGAGGAGATGAAGGAGCATGTACGGCTGCATCCGGAATTTCATTTTGTTCGGGTTGATCTTCAGGATCATCCCCATCAGAATTATCTTCAAGCGGTTGATTTTGATCACCTCTTCCCACATACCGATATTGGCGTTCTTGAGAGTCCCATATGTGACCCATGAGGCTTAGGGTTTTCTGCTGAAACTAATTTGAATCCGGAACAGATAGCAAAGGAACATCAAAACCAACAACCTCGGCTTTGTCGATAATCTTCTGAATAATGGAAGGATAAGCAAGAGCAACGCCTTTCTTTTCCTTCAAGGCAAAAATACGACTCGCAAAATAGTGAGGCCAGTTTACTTTGACCTTGTTTCGAAGGATATATACCAAGTGCACTTCACTCATATCAATGCGAGAGAAACCGCCTTTCTTGGGCTGTAAATTGTGGGCAACAATCCAGTGCAGAATACGATCAACAGGCTTGACTTTTCCAGTAGTGATGTTATTCGGAAACAATTCAGAATGAACAACAAAATCAGTAAATGGTTCTTTAAGCATACCATTGAGTTCCGTACGGAAGACGTAGTTGTCAACTTGAGCCGTATTTGTCATTAAAATGCTCGCTTCTTCAGGATCAATGCGAAAGAGGTCTTTCCATACTTGAGAATTGACAGCAAACATTCGAGAACCCATACGGAAATTGAACACAAAACCCTTAAAGTTTCCAACCAAGCCAGCATAGAACATCTTAACCAAGTCTTCATTGTAGTCCTCATGACAAGATAGAAAATAATTGATACCTTGGAAGTCCATAAGCTCAATAATGTGGGGAATGTGCATTTGAGAAGAAGTTGATTTTGAGTAAACATATTGAGGAATTACTTTTCTGTTCTTGAATTGCTTGTTATAGACTTCCCCCAGATCAGAAGGAAGAAGAGACAGAGCACTAGCCGGAAGGGATGATTGAGAAGAGGAGCCACGGGACCTTTTCCCTGTAGTCTTTGAAGCCATTGTTGCAGAAAGAATGGAGCTTTGGAAGAGATTTGAGAGATGGATGAAGATGATGAAACTTGAGAGTATATGAGAGTTTTAAGAGATTATGATGATAAAATGAAATGATTATGAATTTTAATGAAAAATAATTAAGGAAATAGTAAATGGAAAGGTAAAAGTGGTTGTATGAATTGATGGACCGACCTAGGGAGGCGAACAGGCAGGTTGCGCGTCTTTTCAAGACAGCCTCACGTCAGTCGAGGCGTCAATGAGCCGACTAAAATTCATCCATGAGTCGACTCAATTTAAATTTGAAATGAGCCGACACAAAGGATCCTGTAGGTCGACTCATACGAGTCCATGAGCCAACACATGAGTCAACCTGTTGGAACCCGACAATTTCCAACAACATGTGTTACCAAAAACCACTTAAAATATTTCAAAATGAAAAAATATCATCATGAATGCAAGTTATTTGTCACACAATCACACATAAAGAAAATTAAATAACAAACATACTCCATGCACTCATTCTTACTAAAGACATACATCAAGAATGAATTAAGATAAGTGAGTAAAGAAAGATATTACCTCGAGTATATGAGAGATGAATGATAGATGAGACCTCATAATAGGATGGGAGATACAAGTGAAATTAACTCAAGAAATAATATAATCAAGACAATGATTACTAAGATCTATCAGATATATCAAGAACACCAAGTTCTCTACGGATAAAGAAGAAAGGATCGGTAGCAAGTGGTTTTGTAAAAATATCGGCTAGTTGATTTACACTATCAACATGCTCAAACACCACATCACCTTTCTCTACATGATCCCTAAGAAAATGATGCCTGATTTCAATATGTTTAGTGCGTGAATGAAGAATAGGATTCTTGGTAAGATTAATCGCACTAGTATTGTCACAAAATATTGGAATTTGCTTGAGAGAGATATTGAAGTCGAGCAATTGTTGTTTTAGCCATAGAATTTGGGCACAACAATTTCCGGCTGCAACATACTCAGCCTCTGCAGTTGACAAGGCAACAAAGACTTGCTTTTTGCTATGCCAACTGACAAGAGAGTTTGAAAAGAAATGACAAGTTCCACTAGTGCTTTTCCTATCCACTTTGCAACCGGCAAAATCGGAATCGGAAAAACCTACCAAGGAACAATCACTACCCTTAGGATACCATAGACCAAACTTAGAAGTACCACAAAGATACCTAAGTATTCGTTTAACTGATTTTAAATGTGATTCCTTAGGGCAGGATTGAAACCTAGCACACATACATACACTGAACATAATATCGGGACGCGATGCGGTAAGATAAAGAAGAGAACCAATCATACCTCGATACCTTTTTATATCAACATCTTTACCTTTTTCATCACGATCAAGACTTGCCGCAGTAGGCATTGGTGTATCAATAGGCTTGGAGTTTGTCATATCAAACCTCTTGAGCAACTCATTGCAATATTTAGTTTGACTTATGAAGGTTCCATCTTCAAGTTGTCTAATTTGAAGTCCGAGAAAGAAATTTAGCTCCCCCATCATACTCATCTCAAACTCACCTTGCATAGAACTTGAAAATTCTTTGACCAATTTCATATTAGTAGAGCCAAATATAATATCATCTACATATACTTGAACTAATATAAAATGTTTTCCTTCATGTTTAATAAAGAGAGTAATATCAACTTTTCCTCTTGAAAAACCTTGATTGATTAAAACTTGCTTAGACGCTCATACCAAGCTCTAGGAGCTTGTTTGAGACCATATAAAGCTCGTTTTAATTTGTAAACATAATTTGGTTTTTCAAAAATTTCAAACCCAGGAGGTTGACACACATAAACCTCTTCATTTATATATCCGTTAAGGAATGCACTCTTAACATCCATTTGATATAGTTTAAAGTTTTGAGAACATGCAAATGCAAGCAAAAGGCGTATAGCTTCAAGGCGGGCAACAGGAGCATAAGTTTCCTCATAGTCGATGCCTTCCTCTTGGTTATACCCTTGAGCAACAAGACGAGCCTTGTTGCGAATGATAGTGCCGTTTTCATCCAATTTGTTCATAAAAACCCATTTGGTGCCAATTACTCGATGATTTAATGGAGGAGGGACAAGGTCCCAAACCTCATTTCTTTTAAATTGATTTAATTCCTCTTGCATAGCTAGGAACCAATTTTTATCAAGTAATGCTTCTTTGGAATTCTTAGGCTCAATTTGAGATATAAAGGCATGATAAAAACAAAAATTACTTAGCCTTGATCTAGTAATGACACCCTTAGAGATATCTCCAATGATGTTATAGATAGGATGATCTTTTGATGTCTTCCATTCCAATGGTAGATCAATTTGAGGGGATGCTTCACCTTCATCTTTGAGACTAGACACATCCACCGGCTCCTTATACACAGCATCCGGCAAGGGTTCAACACGAGAAACAACAATGTCTTTAACAATCTCAATAGAGGAGGCACCTGCACCAATAACACCACTACCTTTTTCGACAACATTAGGATAAGCTTCATCAAAGGATACATGTACAGATTCTTCGACTATAAGCAATCTTTTATTGAAAATTCTATATGCTTTGCTTGAATTAGAGTAACCAAGGAAGATGCCTTCATCCGCCTTTGAATCAAATTTTCCAAGATTCTCTTTTCCATTATTAAGCACAAAGCATTTGCAACCAAAAACATGAAGATGTGAAACATTTGGTTTTCTTCCTTTTAAAAGTTCATAGGGAGTTTTGTTTAGAATAGGTCGAATAGTGATCCTATTCAAAACATAACAAGCGGTGCTAATAGCATCGGCCCAAAAATATTTAGGAAGACCGCTATCATTAATCATAGTTCTTCCCAATTCCTCCAACACCCGGTTTTTACGTTCCACAACACCATTTTGTTGTGGTGTTCTAGGAGCGGAGAAGTTATGATCAATGCCATGGTTTTCACAAAAGTTTTCAAAAAGATGATTTTCAAACTCACCTCCATGGTCACTTCTAATAGTTACAATTTTTGTGCCAAGTTTGTTTTGAGATAATTTGGCAAAAGTTTGAAAGGCCGAAAAGGTATCACTTTTACTAGCTAAAAAGATAGTCCAACAAAATCGAGAGTAGTCGTCAACAATAACAAAACCATAATAGTTCCCTCCTATACTTTTGATTCTAGAGGGACCAAAAAGATCCATGTGTAAAAGTTCAAGAGGTCTAGAAGTAGAGACTAAATTTTTTGATTTAAAAGATATCTTAGTTTGCTTACCCATTTGGCATGCATCACAAAGATGATCTTTAGTAAACTTTATGTTAGGCAAGCCGACTACCAAGTTTTTGGATACAATCTTATTTAGCAAGTCGAAGTTTACATGAGCTAAACGTCTATGCCAAAGCCAAGATTCCTCACTTTTGGAAACAAGACATTTAGGGTTACCCATGGTCATAGAATTCAAATCAAGCAAATAAACATTATTAACCCTCAGGCCTTTAAACACATCCTCTTTGTTGTCATTGTGTTCAATTATGCATCCTTCTTTAGAGAAAGAGACATTATATCCCTTATCACATAATTGACTAATGCTAACAAGGTTATGTTTAAGACCCTCAACTAAAAGGACATTAGAGATAGATGTAGAAGAGGGATTACCTACACTACCTTTACCGAGTATAGCTCCTTTGTTGTTATCACCATAGGTAACAAAGCCCTTCTTCTTAGCCACAAAGTCATAGAATAGGGAAATATCACCTGTCATATGTCTTGAGCATCCACTATCAAGAAACCATCGTTTCTCCATAGTCTCAAGACACTCCACCTATATGATTAGACAAGAGATAAAGGTACCCAATTTTCATTGGGTCCTAGAGTGTGAGTGAAAATTTTGTTGCTTTTAGGCAACCATTGACAAATGCCTTTTGGGACCAAGTGTTTCCTAAAGCGACATTTAGCAATTTTATGACCTTCCTTGCAACAATAGTGACATTTCAAGAATGGTTTTGATTTGCATTGACTATTTTGATCCTTCACAACATAGGTGTATTTTTGAAATAGATTATTCATTGATTCTCTAAAGTTTGAATGATCAATAGTGAATGTCATTTTTGGTTGTGATAACTTGTTTAGTTTGGCTTGAAGAGTTTTGACTTCCTTTTGCCAAATCCAACAAGTTTCACAACCATGAAATTTGTGCCATTCTCGTTTGTCTTCTACTATAGATTATACCATTGATGCCTTAAGAGCTTTCATAGCATTTTCACTATCCGAAAGTTTTCCTTCTAAATAGGCAAAGATTCTTTTATCGGATGCAATACGCTTGAAGGCTTCTTTAGCTTCTTCATGTAGAATATTAAACTTACTAAGCAAATCATTATAAGAAAGTTTTTCAGCATATTCGTATTTAGCGTGTTTTACCTCTTTCTTGCTTTTCTTGTGAGCCATGAGACAAAGATTTACTTTCTCTTCCTCATCACTTGAGGTATCTTTGCTAGATGACTCACTATCGCTTTCCCAAGCTATATATGCTCTTCTAGCCTTGTTGCCTTTCCTTTGATATTTGTCTTTTGCCTTGTCTTTCTTTAACATAGGACAATCCGGTTTGTAATGTCCCGGTTTTCCGCAGTTGTAACAAGATCCTTTGCCTTTAGTATTTTTAACATACTCTTGTTTGGAAGGATTTGAATTTCTTCGATAGTTGATGAGACGCTTGTCCGAATGAGAGATCTCATTCTTTTTGAGATACCGATTGTATCTTCTTACGAATAAGCCCATATCTTCATTTGATTCGTCATCATCATCACTCGTATCACTCCCACTATCTTTATTTGTGGAGGATTTTGATGAAGAAGCTTTTAACGCAATGGACTTCTTCTTCTTCTCGTGATCTTTATTTTTCTCGATCTTTTCTTTCTTCTCTTTGTCTTCATGCTCATTTAAGTTTAAGAGCTCTTGTTCATGCTCTTGTAGTTTTCCAATGAGAGTCGTTAGAACTAACATTCTTACGTCATTTGCTTCTTTAATTGCCGTAACTTTTGGCAACCATTCCCTAGTAAGACATCTCAAAATTTTGTTAGTTGCAACATCATTAGGAGTAGTTTTACCAAGAGCATTTAATCTATTAGTCAAGTGAGAAAATCTTTTTCCCATTTCACCAACGGTTTCCCCTTGGCTCATGTGAAAACGATCAAACTCTTGTTGTAAAGTATTAATTCTAGCTAGCTTAACATCATCGGTTCCTTCATGGGCAACTTGTAAGGCTTCCCACATAGCTTTAGCCGATGTGTGATGAGAAACTCGAAAATATTCATCAGCTCCCAAGGAAGCTATAAGTATGTTTCGAGCTTTCCAATCATAGCTATATTTCTTTTCATCATTATCATCCCATTGTGCTTCCGGTTTCTCAATTTGGACATTATCCGGTCCGGCCATGGTTATTTGAAAAGAGCCTTCTTGGATAACTTTCCAAATTTTTCTATCAACAGAGTTGATATGGATACGCATACAATCTTTCCAATGACTATAGTTTTCTCCGGTAAAAACTGGAGCTCTATTGTACGCCCCCGTTGGATCGTTGTCCATTTTCCAATAAGTTGTATGTGAAACACTAGATAAACCGGTGCTCTGATACCACTTGTTAGACGATAGCGCGGATCTAGAAGGGGGGTTGAATATATCCCTTTTTAAAATTTATCTTTTCAAAATTAATTTGAAAGAGAATAGCGGAAGTTTCCCGGAAAATCGTCTAGTTCAAATTTGAAGTCACCGGAGATCAGATATGCGTAAAACCCAAATAGAATGAAATGATGACTAGATGAATTAATGATTTACAAATGATACACTTGAATATTCAGCACTTGATAAAACTATTCTTAATGATGATTAGAGAAGAAAACAAATACAAAAATAGTGATCTTGTGTGATTGAGCTTTTTATCAAACACCTAGAGTGCACACTCCAAGGGCAATTTTGTTGTGTCAAATAGTGCAGAATTTTACTCACTCCAATCAACACTTTTGAGTGAAGCAATTTAACAAACACCTTGTTTGCACTAATTTGATACACCAGAATTTTCAAGCACACAATATCAATATGAACCAAAAATAAAAAGCGAGAAATAATAAGAACACAAGGAATTTGTTGAGGCAGTTCCTTCGTCGTCCTCGCTCGAAGTACTCTGCCCCCAATTCGAAATTGAATTGGGCAATTTTATTAAATCGCAATTGTTTTACAAGAATAGAAATGAATTAACCAACAAACCAAACCAAGTTGAAGGTGATGTCAATTCTTCTTCTTGTCCCTTGATCCAAAGTAGAATTAAGTCTTCCACGCGTGTCGAGAAAGCCTCTGATTAATTTGCTCTCTTATTGCAAGAATGCACGATTCTTCAAACTTTGAGCACGGCTGAGTTTCTCCCACACTTGTGAACCCACAAAGACCTTCGCAATCCTCCGTCTACCGTGATATGAGAGAACGATCCACTTGATCTTCAATCTACCTCACTCGGCTGAATCTACGACCGATCGATGTTTGCAAAACCCCCAAATCTTCAATGATCTTGGAGGATAAAACCCAACAGATTTTTCCAAGGAAAACCCACACACTCTAAACCCAATCTGAAATTCTGATTCACGATTGAACGTTATCTTCAAAACGTACACCAAGATCGAACAAAGATTATTGTGTGTAATTGTTTGATTGATGCAAGAATGAAGAAGATGAAGAGAGCTATGTGTATATCTTTCACTTTCCTTGTTCACCTTCTCAAAAGAAATTCAGCAGCTATTTATATTGGTTAGAGGAAATGTATCATAAGGGAGAGAAAAATAAATGAAAAAATGAGTCAGCACAGCAATGAGCCGACTCAACCCTTCAAGTGAGCCGGCTCAAACTTACAGATGAGCCGACCTAAAATAACAGAAAGGCAGCCTGTTGAGACCCGTGAAAATGAGATGAGAAAAATCCTTTATGAGTCGGCTCATTTGAGATCATGAGTCGGCTCATGTGCTCTCATGAGTTGACCTAAATTATGCTTCAGGCAGCCTGTTCGGACCCGAGCATTTCTCATCAATTTAACTCAGAATGAGTCGGCTCATTGATGAATTTGAGTCGGCTCATTCAGTGTATTTTTCCAAAAATGCCAAATCTTCCTTTTCCATTGTGAACCTGTCCAACTTTACAAACATGCCAAGTTTTTGACACATTAAAATCATGCTATGTCACACACAAGTTTCTTCCTTTCGAATCAAATACTATGTATGTGCCCTCCCTAAATATATGAATTGCCAAGAAAATTGAAATCTTTAATCAACAACAAACATAACACTTGTCCCACCTATTTCGAAACTTCCAAGGCACAATAGAAAAGTTGCTAAAAGCCTTAACAAGTAACACAAAATCAGACTCCAACCTCCAACCAAAGATTACTCCAATGATGAGAAATAGCCCATTCCAAAGCCAAAATTGCACCCCTAATTTCTGGAAGAAAAAAAAAACATTAAAAGGAGGTAAATTGGAAGCAAAACTACCTAAGTGCTCCGCACCCCCACAATGATTACGAAACATACCACCACAAGCCGCTTTTATCGGAGAGCCACCGGAAGCACCATCGACATTAACTTTAATCCAACCTACCAAAGGAAGACACCACAACACCTCCTTCCGAATAACAGACTTAGGGGGTGAATTTGGACATCAAAAGTCTTTAAAATCCGGAACTCCCACATATTTGAGCCGGCAGGATTAGTACAAGAATTCCCAGCTAAAGATGTCAAATGGGAGCATAAGGCGTTTTCCATAGAATAACAACATCCGGAAATCGGGCCTGGTTTCGAGCATGCCAAATTACCATTTATCAACCATATGAATAAGACTAGCAGGCCAAGAATAGATTCTGAAAGAATAAAGGAGCATGATGTGAATAACCGACTTGACCAATTGAACCCTACCGGTAATAGTTAACAGACTGGCCTTCCAAGACACAAGCTTGGCTTTGATTTTATCAACAACCGGGAGGAAGAGAATAGCTTTAGGTCTCCCTTTGAAAATAGGGACTCCTAAATAAGAGAAAGGTAACTGTCCCACCAAGAAACCAATCTTGTTGGCCAGAAAAGAATGTCGAGCAGCCGAAACCGAACCAGCAAACAAAAAAGACTTAGAAGAGTTGCAAACCTGACCTGAACATGAGCCACTGTGAATTTCATCTTCCGCTGGAATCATCGTTAAAAGATTGTTGGTTTGCTCACTAACCAAGTTAGGAATGACTTCCTCCACCAAATTGTTATCCTGCAAAACAGAAGCATGGTTAAATAAATTATCGTAATGCTGCTCAACATGAGCAGTGATATCATCCTTGTAAGTGACAGTATCTACACCAATTTTCATAGAATGAATGGCCTTCGAAGAATTCCAAATTTTCATCATTCTATGTAAAAACCATGTATTCTGATCCCCATCAACATGCCACTGCACCCTTGCTTTTTCCTTCCAGAATAATTCCTCCAAATTAAGGGCTTTGTCAAAGTCTAATTGGGCCTCCTTCTCCAAGCCTGCAAGCAAATCAGAGTGCCCAGAAACCGCAATCCTGTTCTGGATAGTTTTGAGATCAGATTCAGCCTGCTGAAATTTATCATGAACTTTTCCAAAAACATTTTTATTCCACACTTTAAGCTTTTCTTTTAAAACTTGCAGCTTCTTAGTTAATACAAACATGGGGCAGCCAACGAAAACCGACTTCCAACCAGACTCAACAACATCTTTACAACCGTTATGCTCAATCCACATTGGAAGGAACTTGAATTGATAGATAAATCTATCTGATGAACAACTGAACTGTAAGAGTGACGGATAGTGATCCGACCTATTTTTCGTCAATGTGGAACAAGCAAGTTTGACACACGAATCAATCCATAATTGATTGCAAACTGCTCTATCTAACCGTTTTTGTGTGTGATTGGAACCACTTCTACCGTTAGACCAAGTGAAAGTTGCGCCTCTGGTAGGAATATGAAGCATATGATTTACGTCAGTCTAGTTACCAAAATCATCCATAGGAGCTCTAGCGGGGCTGTGAGAACCATTGTACTCATGCATCCCCAAAATAGTGTTAAAGTCACCAATGCAACACCATGGCATTTGCTTCTGCTGAAGAACACTATGTAAACTTGACCACAAATCCCGCCTAACAGTATAGCAAGTAGAAGCATAGATAGCTGAAATTACCATTTGCTTCCCACCAGTCAAAAATATAAGAAATTTGCTGATCATCAATGTGCACGACATCAGGGAAAATATTAACATCACATAAACACCAAAGATTTGGACTAAGATTCTGTCTATTATTTACCGCAAAAAAAATTGAGATTAAGTCTATTCAGTCAACTCAGAGGAAAAGCATTTTTATCCATCCAAGGTTCGGCAATAAAAACAAAATTAGGTCGATTGCTAAGAATTAACCTTTTTAAAGCCAATTTTGTGGGAGAGTTGGCAATACCTCTCACATTCCAAAAGAGAATTCATGGGGAGTTGTTAGCACTTACAGGCCTGGACCTTGTAATGTAATTGCTCCTTGCAGCTTTCTTTTTTTGAGACTTTTACTTGGATTTTGATCTGACTAGTTAGAAACTGTCTGACTCTGCAGCAACAATGTCTTGGACTATAACACCAATTCCTTGCTTTTCTTACTCATTTTGAACCATATTTGCCCAAGAAGAATTCAAAAAATCAAGGTCCTTTAGAACTTGGATAGCCTTGTTTGGATCATCACCACTAACAGTAAGTTGCGTTTCATTGACTAAAGAATCAATATCAGTAGAACCGTCCACCTCCACAGTGTTCACAACATGTTCATCATTTTCCAGCAAGTCCAAGCTAAGATCCATAATTGCTCTCACCTCATCTTCAGTATGGTTGGCCAACTCATCTATTCTAGTAACAACCAAACCACTGGCAGTAATAGGATTTAAAATAGTCACATCCAAGTCACTATGAACAGCAGCAAGCATAACCGGATTAATATCTGCTACCTGAATTTCTTGAGCCCCTGCTGCCACCTGCACAGATTGATCAATTCTTGCTCCAACAGTCGGGATTTCCACATCCACATGAGAAGCTGAAGGCTCTGTATAAATTCTATCAGTATGAACAACCTTAGGAATTTGCACATACACCTTCTTGCTGCCTTTGGAATGCTCTCCATCCTTTTCTTCAACTCTTCTTTTTTAATTTTCATTAGCCAATCCCCTAGCTCCCGCGTCAACCAGCCTTTTACAATTTGACAAGCAATGCCCAATCATATTACAATTGGAACAAAATTCTGGAAGGTTTTCTTATTCAAGTTCAACGAAAAAAGTGAAACCTTTCTGTTCCACCAAGACCTTGTATTGAAATTCATTTTCCATTTCCAAATCACTGGAAACACACAAAGTGACCAAACGGAAGATCAAATTTACACTTAGAAGAAGCAGAATCCGTACACACCGGAGTACCAATGCTACTCGCAATGGAGAAAACAATCTTAGGCCTCCAATACTCCTAGGCAAGACCATGAATGCGAACCCAAACCTGCGCGGAGGATTGTTTAAGAAAACTAGGATTAAAGTCATTGGTCCATGGAAAAAGCTTCAACAGACCAGGATTCAAATTCCAAGATGTAATGGATCTCACTCGCCTGACATCCTCTAGCGATGAAAAAGAAAACTCGAAGAAACCTTTGCCTAATGAAGTAACACCCCAATTACCAATAGATTTCCACAAGTTGGAGAGCTTAGATTTCAAGTTCTGTACCGTTAACGGATTCAAGTTCCCGACTTATAAATATAAAATTAGTTCTAAACTAGTTTTAAATTAAATTGATATCATTTTAACAGTTAACTGAATTTTTATTGAAATGGTTATTGTAAACTGAACCAACTCATAAATATGGTTCGGTTCAATACAATTCATGAACCATGAACACCCCTAATTGACCTGATGCAGCATATGGCTCTCATGGCGGATATGGAACCTATCTCTTTTGAAGAATAAATCTTAAAGTAAGTATGGAGACAAGCAATGGAAGAGCAGCCGAAGAGTATTAAAAAGAATAATACTTGAAAATGCTAAACTTACCTCAAAACAAAAGGCCCATTGTTGTCAAGTGGGTGTTCAAGACCAAACTCAAACCTGATGGATTTATAGCCAAGCAAAAATCTAGACTTATGTCTAAGGGATTCATGCAGCAAGAAGATTTGGACTATTTTGAGGTATTTGCCCTAGTAGCTAGGATGGAGATTGTGAGTATAATTGTCTCAATAGCAATTTGGATCAATAATGTTGTGTTTGTATGTTGATGACCTGCTCATCACTAGTAGTTGACTGAATGCCATATAATTAATCAAAGGAAAATTAAAGAGTGAGTTTGAAATGACTGATTTGGGTACCTATATTACTTATTGGGATTTGAATTTGCATACATAGAGTGGTATCCTTATGCATCAGAAGAAGTACATATCATAGATCCTAAAGAAGTTCAAAATGATGGGATGCAAGCCAACTGACTCTCACTGGTGTGGTGATTTGGTTGGCAGAAGAAGCACCATGGGACAAGTATTTCTGTTTTCAAGTTTCCCTATATCTTGGAGTTCCAAAGAAGCGAGTTGTGGTAGCTTTGTCCACCTGTAAGGCTAAATATATTGCAGTCTATTCAACTGCTTGTCAAGCACTATGGTTGTCCTCATTGCTCAAAGAACTGAAGTTGTCTAATGATGACGTAGTGGATCTGTTAGTAGATAGCAAGTCAGCATTTAACTTAGAAAAGAATCACGTGTCACACGGCAGAAAACACATTGACATCAAATACCACTTTCTTAGAAACCAAGTAAGCAAAGGAAAGATCAAGCTTGATCACTGCAGAAGTGAAGTACAAAATTTAGCTTCAAGAGCTTGGAAAAGTGTGAGAAACAAGAAATAAGACATCCTTGGCCGGCTTGGAAAATGATGCTATGATTTTGTCAGACTTAGAGGATTGTAGTAAGTGATTTATTTCAATCTTGATGTGTACAAAATTCAAGAATCTGTCTCAAGCATATAGTTACTGTTTATTGTTTTATTGTCTAAGGCTAAACTATGTTTTCATGGTTCTATTCACTTCAATTTTTAACAAAATAGTATACTACACATGTGCAAGTCAGCTGTGGAGTTTTTTTATACTAGCACATAATGGAATCAATTAGAAAATAACCATTAAGATGTGTGTTTTCGTCTAAAAACAAAAGTCTAGATCATGCCTCTGTTAAGGGAGTGAACTCCCCTACAATTTGGGCCGCCTTCCTTAGCCATGCCAAACCGTTTGATACCGAACATAGTTCCCGAGTGTTAAGACCGAAAGGTGATTCAGTGTTTTGGTTTAAATATGCAACTAAACAATAACCTTGACTAGTGAGTTCTAATCCTGAATATCCTAAATTGAATATTAGACCAAAGTGTTTTTCAGAAGACAATCCTATTTATTATAAATTTGGACGAATTCTGATAAATAGTTGGAAATAAGAGCTGATGGAACACGGGTGATTTGTTGATTTGATGTAATTAGGCACGGGAGATGGTTCAAAACAAGGCTGTTTGGCAAGATCCGCGTATTTATTCCTAATCCTGAAGGTGCAAGGACAATATTTGCTAAAGACTTTGATCTATTCAATAAGGGCTATGTAAAATCAATGGCAGATGCAGTAGGAAAGAAAAGCTTATTGTGTGTACCAGTTGAGAGCCACAAAAGAATAAGGCAGTCTTTTATCTGAACCATTCTCCATAACTTCCTTATCTGCATTTATCACAAAGTTTGACAAAATGTTGTGTGGAAGGCTGCAAAAGCTAGAAGAAAAAGAGAGAAGTTTAAAGGTGTTGGATTTCTGCATGAAACAAGCATCACGTATTGCCATGAATGAATAAGCTAGAGATTAGCTACGAATTTAGCTAGGCTTTAGATACGATTTTTTATGGGTTGAAAGTATGATGTTGACCTTAGTCACATGGCATGCCACGTTGGCAAAACTACGTGGCGTGACACGTCAGCTCTGTTAAGTGGAATTGACGACAAAGACGAAAAAGACGAAAAATAGGGACGGAAAACTTTATGAAAACGATTGTTTGAACGAAAATATTTTAGGGACTAAACACGAAAACATATTTAATCCAAAAATAAATATGATATTTATTTTGAAATAAATTATTTTTCAAAATGTGAAATTTGTTTTGGGACGGAGGAGTTGAATCAATACTACTTAAAATCAAAGATAGGCTTAGACATTTGGTAATCAAGACTTTTAGTCAATGTTTTAAAAATCAGACATGTCATCAAATTGTTGAGGATACTGGGTTATTGGTTCATTAGTTAAACCACTAGTTGAACCGCATTGATTAAACCGATTTAAGCCAAATAACTCGGTGGAATAAATCAATATCTATAATAAAACTATATTGTTATTAGGACAAATAACTTGTTCTCTAGAAAAATCAGGACACCAACAAATTTTTAAATTTTTAAAATATCATGATTTCACAAGTTAATTCTTTAAATTCAATATCTAAAGAATTGATGACCCCTCGGTTCCGATTTGACCGGTTCTATCAGTCCAATTTTTAAAACATTAAAAATCGTGACAAAATGCAATAGGCTCATTTGAATGAAGCACAGATAATGTGATCTGATTACCAAATCCATCTATCAGCATCATTCACCTGCAAAATAATGTTACTTAGAATAATACAACAGTCTAAACCTCTCTGTCACCTCTAGCCCAACCCTCCTACCCCCACCATCCGCACTACTCATCTCTGCAATCATTATAGAGCTCCTCTCTAAACCTGGATCCCTTCAAAAAGAAGTTTTCTCGTCATTACCAGCCATTTTACAGACCCGACTGTTCAACCACCTTCCAACCCTTCTACCTTCTTTGCACACTAGCACATATTTCCACCGTAAATAATCTTTCCTACCTTCACTCACAATTTGACGCGATCTAATCCACGACTTGACTCGATAATTTCTTTTGTAACAATTTTTTCAAAACCGTAAGACAAACATAACCAACTCGACCCCATAAACTTAACTTACAATAATTCAAACAAATGTTCACTGCCATTTAAAATAAAACCAAATGTTCACTTTCTTCTATAACATTAAACTTCAAGAATACTTACAAACATATATTATTCTTAAATTTTATACCCTTTTTGTCAAACATATAACTTCTAGTCTATTTAATATCTGTTCAGTTTCAGCTCTCAACTTCCAAAACCAGTATTTGATCTCCTTGTGTATTCTGCAACTAGTTGAGCAAGAGGTGATGATTTGTCCTTAAGCAACTTCTTTGGTGAATCAATTCCTCAATAAGACCTGTAGGCTCAGTTAGAAGAAAGATCACGCTCACAATTATAAGTAAAAATACAAATAGTAACAAATAAAGAAGGGACATAAACAGGTTCTTACCTTCACTGAGAAACAGAACCATGTCACTATCGAGGATTGAAGTTATTCTGTGAGCAATGGTAATGACTGTGCAATCAGTGAAATGTTGCTTAACTGTCTGCTGAATGATATCATCTGTTGCTGTATCAACTGATGCGGTAGCTTCATCAAGCACTAATATCTTGCTTTTCTTAAGTAAAACACGGCCAAGGCAAACCAACTGTCTTTGACCCATGCTCCAGTTTTCTCCATTCTCAGTAACTGCAGATCTCATAATGGATGATGATATGCAATATATTGCATAGAATTGACTTCTAATATGGAATAGAGGTAGTATATATGTGCTTAAATTTTGAGAAGTCGAACCTGTTGAGTCGAGCTTTCCTTCTTTCTTCCTCACTTCATCTCCTAGTTGGCACATATCTAAAGCCTAAAATATTTCATAACACATATTAATTTGTAAGGCTTGCAGTAAAAAGACCGACTCTTTCTTAAATTCTAGCAAAACCAATTTACCTCCCAAATTTGTTCATCTGTGTACTCATCCAGCGGGTCGAGGTTGCTTCTTACAGTCCCTTCAAACATTGTTGGATCCTGAGGAATTATGTTGAGTCTGGACCGTAAATCATGGACTCCAATCAATGAGATGTTGATATTATCTATCAATATTTGTCCTGCAACAGGCTCAACAAGTCTGAAAAGTGCTTGCACAAGTGTTGATTTTCCACTTCCAGTTCTTCCAACAATGCCAGTTTTTGCTCCAGCGGTGAAAGTGCATTTTAGTCCACGTAAAACAAGAGGCAAGTGAGGAGCATATTGAACCTGTACAATACCTTATTTAAACATAGGTACAAACTAAAGTACCTCGAGACACTTGAGACTTGTTTGGATAAACAACTAAATTAAGTGCTTATACAGCAAGCGCTTATCATATAAATGCTTTTGTATAAGCTATTTCGATAATTTTACTATATGACGGTA
This sequence comes from Lathyrus aphaca, assembly GCA_963966055.1. Classification (NCBI taxonomy): domain Eukaryota; kingdom Viridiplantae; phylum Streptophyta; class Magnoliopsida; order Fabales; family Fabaceae; genus Lathyrus; species Lathyrus aphaca. The sequence continues at coordinate 321,666,580 of OZ014524.1, read as the reverse complement.
ACTTTCAACCTATCAATAGGTTTTGATATCATGTAGATTGTTATTGAACGGCGTAGTACCTGTAAATCCTGGATATGAACCTCTCCGAATGATGGCCAAGAATGATCTGGCTGATTGTCTTTTATTACAAGAGGTGCTTCACTTGGGATGGAGGTGTACTGAAGTATTCTCTCTACAGATATAATTTTGTTCTCCAAATTGCAAAGAAACCTAAGTAACTCAGATTGTATAGCATTTAGATTAATAGCATATGTCACAGCCAATCCCGCAATACCTGAAAGGATTGAAGTTTTATGTCTCTGTCATGATTCACGATGAGCATGCGTGTCTAGTAAATGTAAGTAAATACTAAATAGAACTTGAAATACTCACTAGGATCAACTATTGAACTTGGAAAAGATACCAAGAAAATCAAGCAGAAGGCAAATACGGTAAAGGATAAAAGATCCAATCTGAAATTCAACCATTCACTTGCACTAGCACTGTATAATTTAGGTTGGGAATATTTGTCGATCAATTGCATATTCATTTCATTAAATCTTGATTCTTGCTCAAAACATCTTATTGTTGTTGATCCAGAAATGGTTTCAGAAAAGTGTTGTATAACTGGAGCTTGACATATACCAGTTAATCGAGCCAATTCCCGTGCTGATGCTGAGTAGTATCGCTGCATATAGAGAGGCATTCTGTTACTAGGCATAAATAATGCTAACGTTTTCTGTCACTTTAGTAAATGAAACCAAATTTATGATAAAGTTAGTACACTCCACAAGTTTCTTAAAAAATGTGTAGAACCTTGAACATGCTTAATATGATACCGCGTGAGTACCTGGAACCAAATGCAAGCTGCCATGACAGGAATCAATACTATGAACACCTGCCATGCTGCTTGAGATATCACAGCAATAGTTCCCAATAGCTGAACCATATTGTAGGTGAAACCCCATGCTAGATTTGAAATGCTCGTATCTAATGTACTTTGGTCTGACGAAGCCTAAAATAGGGTCAAGTTAAAATTTAATCTCTTTCCAAAATATAAAATTATTGACATGTTATGGCATACTCTATTAAGAATTCTTCCACTTGGGGTTGAATCAAAAAATGACATTGGTGCTCGAATGAAGCTCAAATGCATTTGATTGAAGAGCGTGGTGGCGGTCTTGTATCCAGCTATCACAGCAAGAACTGTTCTGCCAAGAGTGGCAAAGGAACTTCCAATAGCCAAAGAAACATAGACAACCATCAGAGTAAGGTTTCCAATATCAGGTTCTTCAGTTGCAGAAACGGGAGTTGCCAAAGCCATCCAATAATTGCTTGCGATTTGTAAAACCACAGTGAGTATCTGTGAAAGAAATAGGAAAGGTACAAGAGCTCCTCCATAAGCAGTTGTTATGTATCTCCAAAACAATTTAAACCCAACGCTACCCTTTTCACTTTCTTCTTCTTGAACAAGTTGGCCTTTCGGCACAATCGTTTCATCTAACTTGTCGTTTGGATCATCTACTTTTTCGATTTCTTGCTCAAGTTCAAAATTACTTAATGAACCTGTGTCTTCGGTTATACTCGATGTTTTGAATGTAGGCCTTCTCTCTAAGGACTTAACAGAAGACAACACTGCTCTATGTGCACCTACAAGCTCCATAAAATCGGTTCCTGACGTAAGAATATCATTGTACTTTCCCGATTGAGTTATCCTTCCTTCTTTCATGACCTAAATGAATTGTAAAATAGAAAAAAGTACTCAGAAAACAGTAAGCTCTAATGTTTGATACATTGAATTAAAAAGCATGATGAAATATATAAAATACTCACAAGTATCAGATCAGCGTCAGGTAAGAACTCTACTTGATGTGTTATGTATATCACACTTTTTGTTTTCAAAAGGCCAAGCAAACACTCCTGAAACATTATAGTAGTAGTAAATGTACAGTTAGATACAAACCTTTCCAGCAAAATGCATAACAAAACAGATTGTAGTATAAGCAAGAGAGTTAAGAAAATAGTACCTTAAAAATATGGGATCCTGTATGAGCATCAACAGCACTAAAGGGATCATCCAGAAGATATATATCGGCATCTTGGTAAAGTGCACGCGCTATCTGTACTCTTTGCTTCTGTCCACCACTCAAATTAATTCCCTTCTCTCCAATAATGGTCTGATCACCAAATGGTAAAACCTCAAGGTCTTTCTTCAATGAACATGCTTCTAACACCCTCTCATACTTTTCGCTACCCATCTCTTTCCCAAACAGTATGTTCTCTTCTATCTTTCCACTCTGTATCCATGGTGATTGAGCAACATAAGCTTTTGTTCCACACACCTTCAAGTTACCAGATATCTTTGGTATTTCACCTATTATAGAATAAAGTAAACTCGACTTGCCTGATCCAACATACCATGACAAACTCTAAGGTTTATGTTTTTCAAAGTTGTATTGACAGAAGATAAATCCCAAGAGAAATTTCCATCTACTATTTCAACTGCTATATCAGAACTACCTCGCGGAAGCTTCTCCACCACATCTGTCTGCAAATCATCTAGACGAAGAAAAGTGACAATCCTATCGAGGGAAACTTTGGTTTGTGCAATCATTGAAATTGTGTCAGGAATATTATAGATAGGCATTTGAAGAATTTCAAATGTTGCAAGAGCGGATAAGATCTTTCCTGATTCAAGAGGAATTCCTAGAAAAACACAAGTACCGAAAGTGACCACAGCGACAAACGTCGGTGCGTTAAAGAAGAGAAATCGAATAATTGCACTACCAATAAGTAATTTTTTTAGCCACATCTCCTCTAACTTCCTAAGCTGAAAAATCTTTGATAAGAACTTCATCTCCCATGCTTGCAGTTTGAGAATCCTCATGTTCATTAGAATCTCAGACGTCGCCTTCATTCTTTTATCTTTGAATTCCATTAACTTACCTTGAAACTTCTCTTGCAGTGATGCCACAGGAAGGTTTAGCAACATCACAATTACAGTTGCAGCAAAAGCAGCTAATGAAGCAACCCCAACACTTCTATAAAGAAGAAACAAAGACAGAGAAATTTGTAGAACAGCCATCCATGGATCATGCAAATACCAACAAAAATGACCTATCCTTTGAGCATCAACAGTCATTAAGTTGATGATTTCACCAGTGCTACGTCCATCTTTTGATTGACACGATAGTGTCAAACCTTTAGCATAGATCATTGACACCATCATTGCTTGCATCCTAACACCAGCCCGTTGATGCGTAAACATCCAGTGCCTTACCGAAAGACACTCAACAAGCTTCGCCGCAACAAACGCTGTAGCCAAAACATAGCCTTCATTTTTAACCTTGTTTTCATCATTGAAATATTGAACAAGGTTTTCAATAAGGTAGGGTCCTACATAAGTAGCACATACGTGCACGAATGCAAATAATCCAGATATAAGAATCCCTTTCCATGTGGATAAGAACAGCACCTTGGCGAGCTTAATAGTTGTCACAGTCCTAACATTACCACACTCCAACTCAAGGTTTTTTGTAAAAGTTGAAAAAGATCCATAGGCAGTGTCATTGTTGGAAAGAAGTGGAAGATCTTGATGGTTTAAAGTCTTTTTACTCCCTAATGTTATTAGTGGAGTCATCCATGAGAAAGTAAGAATGCTAAAGAATCCAGCATTCAAATAACTTGTTAAAATTTCATTTCCTACTGCCTTTGTGGAATCAGAATTGTTGTTGCTCACACTATCTTCACCCTTCAAAAGGGACTCTTCAAGAGCTCGTTCAGTCATATTGTTGACAACCAGGACTGTCTTAAGTTTATGATGGCCCTGTGTAGGGTTGTCCACGATTTAAGTGTGACAATTAAATAGCAGCTCTATTTTGCCATGATTTAATATTGACAAATATTTTCTGAGGCCCTTTATATCCACAAATGTCAAATTTTAGACTCGTGTAACATATCATCCATCATAACAAAGAAAGAAACCTGTAATAGATGAACCTATATCAGAAACAATACGTTACAAGCACATGTGAAACACAGTTCTATGCAGTAACACATAGAAAGCAAACTACTTTAGTAGTAAAATACAAAATTATAAAAGAACCATCATCAGATTCATACTACATACCATGAAAATTAGTTTGAGTTTGTAGTACAAGAAAGCAGGAAGATTATGGAATCCATTTCTTTCGGTCTTTCCCACATGTGAAAATGGGTTGAATTGGAGAAGCTAAGTTCCAAAGTGAATGACTGAATGATAGATTAGAAGAGTAGTGAGAGCTTACACAAACCAATCACCAACCGCCGTCTCATACCATGAAAAAGTCTTTTTTATAATTATTTTCTTCGGCTAATATCGAATGCATTATTTAAATTAGCTTAATTTATTTCTTTTCTCTTAAATATATTTATCGTTTCGCTTTGTTCTCTGAATTAAAAAAACGTTATACTATAATATTTTAAAACGGTTTTGTTAATCAAATTAATTTGTTCTGTTAAATTTTTAGAAGAATATATATATATATATATATATATATATATATATATATATATATGACAGTCTACTTGATAATATGTTCTCTTATTTGGCTTTTTATTTTATTTATTATCAATTTATTATTATATATTATTAAACATATGAAACAATGTGTATAAGTTATCTCGAGAGCCCAATTGGCGATAACCCGAGAAGAAAAGTTATGTGATAGTCAGTTATCGAAGTGGTTAGAAAGAGATTATCGAGATGGAAAAACAAACAATTATTGATAGGTGTCGAAGAACCTTATCACCAAGGCTCAATCATATTGCGTTGTGGGTTTTCTCAATTATGGACGTCTTTTCTTTTTCTGTTAACGCAGTGTCCATGGTTGCAGCTCCCTTCAACGCTTCCAAACAACCTTGCTGAATCAAAAGGACTTCCATCTTCAAGCGCCACAGACCGAAATCGTTCATCCCGATGAATTTTTCAATCTCATACTTTGTTGAAGGCATCTTCTTCACGTTCACTGCACCAATTTGTTGTGAATTAGATGCCCTAGAAACTAAGTATAATCGGTTTCTTTATGATCAAGAAACCCACAAAGGTTAGGGTTTAGGGTAAAACAAGAATAACAAGAATTTGGTTATAAATTGCTATTCTTTCATTTCTCTTGCAACAAGATTACAAGTATACAAGAATAACAAATAACCCTCTCACTTTTGAATTAAGATTTTATTTTCCTATTTTTCCTTATAGAAAGATGAAAGACTAGTATGCTATTTATAAGAAAACTAACACATTAACCGAATGAGCTTTTTTACAATTACTCATTACAAGCTAACTTAAAAAATTGGGCTTTCAAGCAAAGCCCAATTCAATATGCTAACAACCCTAGTAATATTGACATCAGCATGTGAGCAAACTTCGATGACATGCTGAAACTAGAGTTCGATCAAATATCTCACGGTTCTCCAAATTGCAGGGAAACCCAATTAAACCAGATAGTATACCATTTAGATTAATCGCATATGCCACAGCCAATCCCGCAATACATGGAAAGGATTGAAGTTTTATGTGTAACACCCCATTTATACCCAACTTTATAATTAAATCAGATATAAAAAATTTCCACAAACATGGGATCTCACATTTTTCAACTTAAAATCAATCAACATAAACTTCATTAATATAAATACTTCAAAAACTACGCAGCGGATTCATCAAATTACAACTTTAAAACAACATCATTTGTTTTCAACATCGAACTACTTCAACATGGTTTTCAAAATAAACAACTTAAACAAATTCATTAACTAAAATAAATCCAACATAAAAGACAAGAAATGCGTTCATCCCCCATGAAGGGCTACGTGTCAAAAAGACAAACACCAACTCAAAGCTACTAAATACTCGACTCTGGATTACCTGCATGTTACCAACATAAGGGCAACATTCAAACAGAGACTACAACACAGAAAACCAACTAATTTCGACTTAATTAATTAAATTTCAAAATTTATTACTTTAATCTTCAATTATACTAAAATCAACTTATTTTATCTCTAATTAATTTCTAGAATCAACTCAGTTCGACTCAGATGCGAAAACAGGACGAATCGCCAAAAATTGCATTTTTTGCACACAGCTCTGCTCATACGCGTATAGACTTGTTGTTACGCGTAACACTCTTCTTCCTACACTCCCCATTACGCGTAAATATTGCCATTACGCGTAATGCCTGCATCCCTTACGCGTGACTTACGTGAATGGCCATAGGGGTCGTGCCACAACCTTTCCCTTATGCGTAATGCCCAGTGTAACAGTCATGTGTTATGCGTAAGGCTTCCCCTGTTACGTGTAATACCATATCCACTACGTGATTCACAGTTCTTCACACCAGTCCCACTTTTGCTACGAATTTCACAAATCCAACACTCAAGTCAAGCCTAATTGAGTTTCTACAATGATTTTAGACCTATAATCTTTTGTATATACATCATCTAGCAATACTACATTCGATTATGAGACCTAAATCTGATCTCTACACGGATTTCTGCAACAAAACCAGTCCAGCAACAAGAACAATTACATCATATTCTTCATGATAGATCCATACGAAATCAACAACAACATATCATACAAGAACACGATAACAATCATACGAAATACCCAACCTACATACGAATTATCCTAATCTCGTTTATAGAATTCGAACTCCACCCTTACCTTGGATTGAAGGCAACTCGAATTCACAGCAAAATTCTCTACGAAAATCCAATCCTAGTCTCTTTGTTCTTCCTTAAGACTTGTTCTTTCACCAAATTCTGATTAACCATTCTAATTAGGTTTTTTTTCAACTTGATAATACTATAATTTCACTAATTAGTCAATTTACTAATGGGCCTAAAATAGCACCCCCATCTTTACTATTCTCATACCACAACTAAGCTCACTTACTGATATTATTTCATTAATAATTATATTATTACTTCGACTTAATTAACTTGACCAATCCAAATACGACTTAACCATCAACTTAATACCGACTTAAACAACTTAACGACATACTCGACAAAACAACACCTAACAACAAATAATCAGGAAAATATGCGATAACATTTAATTAAATTAATTAATTAAATACGGGCGTTACATTATGCACGTGTCACGATTCACGATGAGCATGCGTGTCTAGCAAATGTATGTAAATAGAAATTGAAATATTCACTAAGATCAATGATTGAACTTGGAAAATATACCAAGCAAATCAAGCAAAAGGCAAATGTGGTAAAAGATAAAAGATCCAATCTGAAATTCAACCATTCAATTGCATAAGCATTGTATAATTTAGGTTGGGACTATTTGTCAATCAATTACATATTCATTTCATTAAATCTTGATTTTTGCTAAAAACTTCTTATGGTTGTTGATTTGGATATCGTTTCTAAAAAATGTTCTTTAATTGGAGCTTGACATATACTAGTTAATCGAGTCAATTTCTGTGTTGATGCTGAGTAGTATTGTTGCATATTAAGAAGCATTTTGTTACTAGACATAAATAATGCTATCGTTTTCTATCATTTTAATAAATGAAACCAAATTTATGATAAAAGTTAATACACTCGATGATTTTCTTAAAAGATGTGTAGAACCTTGAACACGCTTAATATGAGTGAGTATCTGGAATTAATACTATGATCAACTGCGCCATGTTGCCTGCGATATCACATTAATAGTTTATATATTGTTTCTAAGGACTCCATAGATTGATTTTATTGACAAAACTATCTCATATATTTATTGATCGTACCTGGAGATCAGGATCCGATACGGCTGGCTTCAAGAGCTGATGAGAGACGGTCGATGAGGAGAAAAAGGGGGTGTACCTGCAAGGCACTCCGATGCTAAAGTAAGTAACCGAGCAAAGAGTGGGCAAGTACGAGAATAAAGGTCAGAGAATTGAATACCTGACCCTCCTAAATGAGAGGGTTTATATAAAGGGTTAAATGGAAGATTATTGGTCCATATTATGAGGCGCGGATCGAGGAATCCGTAAAAATAGGCAACGGTCAAGACTAGCCGTTAGGGAACTTCGTCGTGGTCGGTATGCTTATGCTCGACAGAGACCATTATTCCCAATTCTGCTCGACGTCGAGCATAGCTATTGGATTGGTTTGCATGGCCCAATTGTGGGGATTGGGCTAGTCCAGAACAGGAGCCCCCCAAGTTACTGCTCGTGTGGAAGAGCAGTGACTTAGAAATGATTTCGTGCTCGGCGATGAGCAGTGTTAAGGCTAGGAATTTACGCGGCAGATCTTCGAGGAACGGGGAGCCGGTACGTTGCTCGACAGGGGAATGTGAAACGAAAAGCTGGAATATCTGGGAATTCGCGCTTATTAATGATTTGACGGCTAGCCTAGGGGCTAGCGTGTAGGGGTCACGTGTGCTTGCACGTGTTTTCCCTCTTATAAATAGGGTTCTTAGGGCCCATTTTGAACTTTTCGCTTCATCTTCTTCTCCGACACTCTGCTCGTTCAACTGCCACCACTTCAGCCGTCGACCACCGCATCTCTTTGCCGACCACCACTTCCAGAACGCATTTCTTCTTCAAAAATGTCTTCCCAAGCGCAAGGTACGGTTCTTTTTCGCCGTTTTAGGTATTTATAGCTTAGGTTTTGTAGAAATGCATGTGGTCTAGGATAGTTTTGACGGTAGTCTTAGATTTAGAATCGGTAAACTTTAGGACTTCCGCCACCGTAGTCGGTCGGTTTGTCAAACCCTAATTCATGGTCGACATAAGTGTATTTGAGATTTGACAAATATCTAGGTTAGATCCGTAATTTATGATGTTAGGCGTAAGCCGTCGCTCCGAGCGATGGTCAGCCAGGGCTATAGCTCGGGACCTAGTCCCTGAGCTGGTGCGCGCCCTTTCACTTGTCGAGCGGTGGAAGAGTGGATTTGATATTCTTAATCGAATTCACTGACGCCTTTCCTCTGTTTTTCAGGTGAAAACTCGCTAGTGGATCCATTGGACGTGTCTTCGGAAGAGACGTCCTCGGAAGATTCAGGGTCATCTGCGTTCGTCCCTTCTGGCTCTGGGAATTCCTCGGGGGATTCGGATACGAGTACTACAGGAGCATCAACAGATTTGCCCCAGTGTCCCGACCAGACGAGGGTCTCACCCGAAGAATGGGTGGTGGAAGATTTGCTGGACAAGGTGTCCTCATTTTCGAGACCCCGAACAGAGTCGTTACCCGTCGTCGGTGTAACACGGTGGGAGAACTGACTTTAGTTATGTTGCGGATAGCAAGAGTCGTCACCGACTTTTATTTTATCCAAAGGAAATGCATAAAAGAACAGGAAAGGCCTTTAAAAAGATTTTTGGGTTCGGGGGGTAGGTTATGTAAAGGGAAGGTGTTAGCACCCTTTACATCCATGGTTATCCATGAGCTCTTAGTTACTTAGCTCACTTTAAATTGTTTTAAGAAGTGTAGTGTGTGAATAAAATTTTCTTTAAGTACTTTATAATGATCCATGTACGGATATATATAAAGTCTTTGTTTTGAAAATTTGTTTGAAAAATGTGAAGTGTTTGAAATGTTTTTGAAGAGTGAGCAAGTACATAAGAGGAACCTACCCTAAGTTAAGTCTTTTATGTTCTTAAATATCCTTTAAATGGTAAGACTATCCCTATTATTAAGGAATGGGTAGTCATTACCTTGGATGTGGGAGGGACAAACGAAGGGACATCTGTTATTTAGGCAACTGTGAGGTGTATAAGCAATTCGAAGGGACTTATCATCTTTATTCGAAAGGGACAAGATCATTACGAAGGCAACCATGAAGGGACTTGATCTTTTTATCTGTTAAGGGACTAGATGATATGAGAGAAGGGACTTTGCTTTACACCTTACTTGACCTTTTATTTAGGCAACATGAGAGGTAACCCTTAAGAACTGAGATGGCGATCCAAGATCGACTTACATGTGTGAGTGTACCAATTCAAATATTTATCTTGAGATTTAATGATCTAAATTGATTTTTAAATACAAACATGTTTTACACTCCCTATTTTACTAACCATGGCATTTAAAAATAAATAATAAAAATTACTACTACAACTATTACATATTGGATACAATTACATTATAATTAAAAATAATTAAAATAAATAAGTAAATAAATAAATAAATAATTGGGTTAGTAATAATAATAATAATAAATAAATAATCACATAAGAAGTAAATAAATAAATAAAGGGGGTTAGTAGTAATAAAATAAACAAGAATAAGAATAATGATAATTAAAAGTTCAATTTTTAAATGAATAATTATTTTTAAGGTTTTTTAATTAATAATAGAAACAAATGATAAATATTATATATTAACAAAATATGACTAATAGTCTAATTATTTTAATTTCATATACATATTATAAAAATATCTAATCAAAATTAAATAAGCATAAATTATATATATAAAATAAAATTAGGGTTTAATTATTGAGAAAAATACATTAGGGTTTACTACTTAATTAAAATATAAACAAAAATTATGAAATTAAAATAAACAAATAAATTAATATTTACAATTAGGGTTTATAAAAATATTAGGGTTTTAGAAAATATTAGGGTTTTAGAAAATATTAGAGTTTTTCTTATTAATTTACAAAATAAATCAATATATTTACAAATTATATATATATATATACGTATTATGAAATAAATATAAATAAAAGATTTTTTAGAAAAGAAATCATGATATTTTAAGAATATGAATAAAAGTATTTTAATAGTATATATAAATTATATTTACTAATTTAAATAAAATAGAAATAATATAATAACATAAATTAAAATAAGGAAAACATGGAAAATTGATCAAAAAGAAAGGACCTGGGATTTGAACCCAGGTCCCCTACCTCATATGCATAGCACAAAACCGTCCAGGCCAGCGTGCGCTGGTGTCATTTATGTGACTCCTAATCTTTAAATAATATACCTGCAAAATAAATGATAAAACACAAAAAAATGTCCTTCAGCCAGAGTCGAACCTGGGTCTTGAAGGTTTCTAACTCACACACTTACCACCAGGCCAAGCAGCCTTAACTGAAATAAGATAGAAACAATTACAAAAAATATTAAATCAACTTTTGAATTTCCTTATGGCGCCAAGAGGTCATCTTCAACCTTGGTTCCTGCAAATTTACTTGCGAAATTTCCTACAAGTTTTCTTGCGAATTTATTTTCGTAGCAAAACCTGTAATTTTCAAACGTTATTCAAACAGTGAAATTTTGCAAAATTAAAGGTATCATTGAGTTCCATGTGACATTTGCAATCACTTCATGTTCTTATAATTCATTTATCTTGACTTAATAATAAAACCCTAAAAGTAGCCGCAAACCCTAATAATGGTGGATGACTTATCCGGCATCAAAAATGAAATCAAAGATACCAGAAACGATCTATATTCAATTACAAACAAGAATCAACAATCAAATTCATGTTAGAATGCTTATATGAATGAAATCAAAAACTTCAAATTCAAGATGAACATGGATTCGGTTTATGATGTTTGGCATGTTTTTGATGCTTTTAAAGACTGGAATAGATTCAGTGATGTCCCAAGAACATGTAGCAACCTTCAAATTGTCTTGAAAGTTTCTTTAAGGAAGAATTCGAATTGGGAGTTTTTGATGAATTTTTGAAAACTTGAAACTTACTTTTGAGGCAGCCAATTCGTCTCCATGCATTTGTGTAGTTTGTATATTTATAGAAGAATGGAATTAGGTCAAAAAAGTGGTGGATTTGTGGGCTTAATGGATACCTTGAGTGTGAAGAAATCTCCTTGCCAAATTAGTCAAAAAATCAAATATTTTCATGCTATAATGCCTTAGCACGAATTTGGATGGTTTTGAATCAACTTAAATGGTCATTAAGAGTTTCTAGAAGAAGAATCACTTTTAATTATTCAATTTTCATATTTTATTTTGATTTAAAATGATTTTAAATGAATAACATAAAAATAAATAAAATAAAAATAATAAAAATCTGAATAAATTAGGATTGGGTCGTGCATGATGTCATGTTGAAGTTTGGATCACAAAATTGCAAGCCCATTTGAAAGAAATTGGTTTTAAGGCCCTATTTGCTTCATAAACCTCCCAAATATTTCCCAACTTTGCAAGGGAACAAATCCTTAAATTTTAATGCTATGAGGGTGTTCTTGGACATTTTGGAAAGCTTAAGGAATCCTCTAACCAACCCCATTGGTTTCATGTCCATATCTTTTACCATTCTCAAGTTATGCTCTTTTGAAGTTGTTGACTTTTTGTTGACTTTCAAAATGACCTATAATGTCTTAGCTCATACCTTCCAAATGAAGCATTTTTAGGCTTGGCTTGTGAGACACAAAGTTGTAGAGAATTCAATTTCCTTCAAAATGAGATTTGGATGGGAAAAATTTGATGAAGCATTTGAAAGTTATGGCTGGTCAAAGTTCAGTTGACTTTTCCTGTGAAAACCCTAATTTAGAAACTCCTGATTCTTGATGATCTGAAATCTCCTTGATGAATCATGATCAACCCTTGATAAAATGATGAATTTTACTTCATATACTTGATGTTGGAAAAAAATCATGAAGTTTGACTTTGGTTTGACCACAGTTGACCTCAGTTTGACTTTTTAACTACTTTGACTAATTTTAACCTATCTGATCATCTGACTGAGCAAACCTTTGGGAAAAGTCTTGAAACTTGTCATGGGGATTCTTAAACACATATAAGATGTTATGAAGCTCACTTGAAGTCTTGGAAGTCCATTTAGCCTGATTAAAGTCAAAACCCTAGTTTAGGATGCACTGCTTAGGAGGATGCATTGTCTGAGGGAATTGTCAAATCTTCTGACTAATTGTGAACTTTGTGAACCTTGTGAACCTTGTGAACCTCATAAGATGTCTTTTGAACCTTGTGAACCTCATAAGATATCTTGTGAACCTTGTGAACCTTGTGAGCCTCTTAGTACACAAAGTCTTGTCTTGTGAGGGCAAATTTTGGGGTGCAACAGCTGTCCCTTTTCAATTTTCTGAAACCTGAGGGGTTAGATTGGTATATGTGCCATTCGTGACCTGGAAGGTTGAAGGGGATTGAACACAAAAGCCCAAAAATTTGCACTCACCAGTGCATAGAGTAATACTGATGATATGTTGTATATGCTTGAGTGGGCTTAAAGATGCCACTTGGAGAAAAGGAGATGGGCTTAAAGATGCCATCTGGAGAAAAGTTCTTCAAATATACTTCTTGAAGAATCAAGTAGTCCAAAGTATGAAGATATAGCTTTTTGGGAAGATAAACAACGGCCCAAGGTAATGATAGCTTTCAGGAAGATAAACAATGTTCCGAGGTATAAGTATAACTTTTGGGAAGATAAACAACGGCCCAAAGTAATGATAGAGTACTTGAGAGGATAAACAACGGCCCAAGGTCATGATAGCTTTTAGGAGGATAAACAACGTCCTGAGGTATAAGTATAACTTTTGGGAAGATAAACAACGGCCCAAAGTCATGATAGCTTTCAGGAGGATAAACAACGTCCCGAGGTATAAGTATAACTTTTGGGAAGATAAACAACGGTCCAAAGTCATGATAGTTTTCAGGAGGATAAACAACGTCCCGAGGTATAAGTATAACTTTTAGGAAGATAAACAACGGCCCAAGGTAATGATAGCTTTCAGGAAGATAAACAACGTCCCGAGGTATAAGTATAACTTTTGGGAAGATAAACAACGGCCCAAAGTCATGATAGCTTTCAGGAGGATAAACAACGTCCCGAGGTATAAGTATAACTTTTGGGAAGATAAACAACGGCCCAAAGTCATGATAGAGTATTTGGGAGGATAAACAACGGCTCAAGGTCATGATAGCTTTCAGGAGGATAAACAACGTCCTGAGGTATAAGTATAACTTTTGGGAAGATAAACAACGGCCCAAAGTCATGATAGCTTTCAGGAGGATAAACAACGTCCCGAGGTATAAATTGTTGATGCAGTTTGTCTGCTGGAGAATTAATCAGAAAAACAAGATTAGTTCGATGTATAGAACATTCTGCAAGGTAATATTAGTTTATGCATTATGTATGCATGTATAGTATGATGCGCTAAAGTAATGTATTATGTAATTATGGATATGTATGTTATGGTATGATGTAAATGATGTATGTATGAATCATGCAGCCTGAAGCTTCTGGATATCTTTGTATAACAACTGCTGGCCAGGGAAAATAAATCCCGATTTGTTGCTGAAGAATATGAGGAACTCGTTCCCATATCGTTTGATAATATAGTGAAGAATATGAGGAACTCGTTCCCGTCTTGTTTGATAACATAGTATTCATAACCTCCCGTCTTCGTTCGATAGTAAGGTATCCATAACCTCCCGTCTTCGTTCGATAGTAAGGTATCCATAACCTCCCGTCTTCGTTCGTCGTACTCCTATTGAAAGAATAAATTCTCGACTATCCGTCTGAGGATAAAAGAGATGGATATAAATTCCAGGGGAGATGTGACTCAAAGTATTTATGAAGATGGATTTGCCCTACTGGGGGATTTGTAACTGTCTTGTGGGGATGAACCGGCAAAGCTTCGTTGAATTCCTTCCCTCGTTCGTCCTTAGTAAATACTATTATTGTATTTCATGCATTTCTGGTAAACATCAATCATATTAAGCATTTATGCATTTCTGGTAAACATCAATCATATTCAAAAGCATACATACATTCAAACACAACCAATGGACGTTTCGCTTATGTAAATAGGGTAAAAGTAAATCTGGATTTAGAGGGAAAAGTAAAGCTGAACTTGAAAACAGAATCGTTTCAACTTCGAGAGTGTATAACCAATTGGATTTAGAGCTCCTGGGATTCTTAACTTTCCTGAATACCTTCCCAGAAATCCTCATAGCTGGATCTGAAGACATGATACTGACACCATCTGATACTACTGGCGTAGACAATTAATTTCCACAATGGCTTCTGCTGAGAATCCAATACCAAGGTAATACAATAAGAGGAACGTGTCTTCAAATTGTGATGGACCATATTCGTTCCGGGTATTAGATTTGAAAAGAAAGCATTGCCCCTTGGTTGAGGATGAATTGTCCCATAATGGAAGTATCTGAAGGTAGTTACCTCAAGAGAAATAAGCAGAACGCCCCACAATAATATGCCCCTGACATCATGAACTTCGTAATGTTACCCTTGCTAATTCAAATACATGAGGAAAGCTGCCCCTGGATATTAAGCACTGTTGAATCTGGACCTGATTGCCCCGAATGAATTGAACAGTAACTTGGTATGCCCTCTTGATTGGGAAACAGTGACTATGCCCCTAGCATTATGAACTCTGTAATGTTACCCTTGGTAACTTAGATAGATGAGGAGATCTTCCCCTGGCTACTTAAACATAGTTGAATCCTGTCCTGATTGCCCCAAATGAGTTAGGAAGTATCATATCCTGCCCCCTTGATTGGGAGATAATGACTATGCCCCTTTGTATACATGGACTTTGATCCAGGAAGCAACTTTGTTTATCGGAAGGACTTTGGTTTATTGAACATTCATCCTGTAAGTTTCTCTGTTTATCGAACATTCAGGTATATGCAAACAAATATATTCAAAAATGCAATGCTTATGTCTGTCTTGAAGTTTTGAAAAAGAGTTATTTTAGAAAAACAATTTTTTGTGAAAACTGTGATATTAACTCAAGTTTTATAATAAGCCCTAAAGGAGTCAGGATACCTTTTTGCAGCAGTATGCTTTCGAACTAACCATGCTTCAGTTAGGACTTTTAAAGGGTTGTAACGTGGTCTGGTTCATGGTTTAAGAAACAAAGGATAAAGGCTCAAATTTTATTTGTACCCAACCCAATATTCATGATATTCTTCCGTCCTATGCTCAGTTAACTTATGCATTGAGGCTCAAAGGAGTTTGGAATTGTAACACTGACATTTGTGATGATTCAGGAATCAAATATTTATTTGAACATTCGGTCATCTTTCTTTGTTGAGGATCTATAGTGACCTCCTTTTTCTTCTAACTTTGTTATCCCTTCTTTTTGCCTGAACTGTTTATTTCAAGGTTACAGTCAGCGGGATGTCTTAATTTTTATTAAGTCTCCTTTCTAGGTTTTGACTTAGTGAGCTTTTTTTTTTGCTAGATATTGACTGTCAGGTTTAATGATTACAGAGAACCATCATTAGTTGTGTACAACACAGATAATTGGCATATTTGAGTTAACCGAGTAACTACCCTGCCCCAGGTTATGAATAAGGGTTTTAATTTGTGCGAGAATAAAAACTCCTACTTCATAGGCTCAAAAGGGATGACTAGGGATTAACTTCCTTATATCTCCATTGTTTAGTGTCGCTCCCACCAAAATGAGGCTAAGTCAAATGGGGTACGGACGCGAGCGGTCGGCGAAAGAGAGATGAGAACACACAGGAGTGAACTCAGAAAGACAAGAGTCGCCAGCTAGGCATTTTTATCCCGGAGGAAAGGTAATGCTGCATAGACCTAGAAAGATATGGATAAGACGGTCGCGAACCAGAGAGACTGAGAAAGGGAGTTGGTTACAACTTGGGAAGGTATTAGCACCCAGATTGTCTGCCGTACTCGACGGGATCCACGCTTAAAAGATTTGTGTTTTAAAGGGGTAGTGTCAGTGCAATTTGTGTATCAAAGCTGGAAAGGGATGTACAGGTGTCAGTGTAAAAAAGGGTGTGAAGTGTAGTATATAAAGTGTCAGTGTAAGAACAAGAAGGGAATGCTCAAGATTATGAGGCTTAAAGAATAAAGCTGGAAAGAGGGGAATATACAGAGACTTTTGTTCGATAACTGTTAAGTTATGCCTACGTATCCTCTCGTGCAATGAGGAAGTCAGAACACCATAGTTCGACCCAAGGAGACTGAATGATGAATTGTCTTGTGAACTGCTTGCTTGTCTATGCTCAAGTGTATGACCTGTCTGGCTCAGGTGCAAACTGTCTTGCATTAGACGGAGGAAGCAAGTTCTCGTTTATGAGTGAATGAGGTGAGAAAAGAATCCCGGAGGAGACGATTATTGTTTGTTTTTGTATTTTCAGTCTTTTATTGTTTTTTGAATTTTGTGTTAGGTTAATGAGCTTAAGCCTAAACCAATGGGTTAGTAAACTCATCACATCTTCCCTCTGATTAGGGGTAATGAGAATGCCTCAAGTGTGAAGTCAGTATCTCACACTTAATCACCATGATGTAGGATTAAGATCATTAACCTACTTGTGATTATTTAGATGTTTTTGGTGTTTTTGTTTAGTGTTAAGTAATGAGACTAAGCCATAATTAGGGATTAAACAGACTCATTACACCATCCTAATAGAAGGATAATAGATGAGAATGTTTAAGCTGAGGAAAGCTCCTCAACTTAATCCATGATTAGGGATTAACCTCATGACAAAATAAAGCCTTTATTAGATGGATTTTAGTTAATGATAAGATGAAGAAGTGAGTTTTATGGTTTGTAAGACAACTTGAGGGGGACTTGTCCATTAACACTAGGGTTAGTCCTTCTTAACCAATTAAGGAAGAAATAGAACCCTAATGCAAGGCCCAAGTTACAAGCTTGATGTCTTGATGATTATTAGTGGATTGATTAAAGGATTTAAACACATTAAGGGTTTAACACTTAGGATTAAAGTTATACACTCCATCCTAATAGAAGGATGCAGGCATAAGCTTAATCACAAAGCCTTAAAACCTTTAGGGTTTAGTCCCTGATTATGAGATGAGAAGAGAGGACTCAAAGAGACACAAAGGTAAAAGCTAAGTGGGGGACTATTCAAACCCTAATTATTGTCATGCTTGGTTGTTCCTATGGTTTATGAGGTTTGCAAGAAAGATCTTCAGAGAAACCACCAGGAAACATATGAAAGGAGCAAAGAGAAGCAAAACAACTTGCTTCACTTAAGAAGTCAAGTTGCTTGAAGAAAGAGGGTGAGATGGACAAGAATGAGCAAGCTCAATCCAATACACAAGACAAAATGCAGCAATGATGCATAAGAGAGATGAAAATAGATTGTGAGAAGTGAAGGCAAATTCACTTCTCAAACAACTTACCACCTGAAAAGTTAGCAAAAGAAATGAAATGCAATGCAAAATGAGATGCAATGTCATGATGCAAACCAAAACCAGAAGCATGAGTATGATGTTAATGATGCTAAGAGATGATACAAACATGATACAAGGCATTAGAATGATCATACAAACATATGGATGCAAGAGAGGCATGCTTTGAACCATGGATGTTCATGAAAAGTTATGGAATGCAAATGACATATAACATGGCCAATGAAAGATGCAATGATCAAACATGATTCTAATATGTCCTAAGATGTATCATGAATCAAATGGATGCACAAAATGTCATGGCAAGTCATGGTATGCAAACAAATGGAAGATGGATGCAAAGGAAGGCATGAATTAGGGTTATATGCAACATACAAAGCAAAAATCCAAAACCAGAAGCAAATGACATGATAAAAATTTGAAAATGCAATCAAAGGAATCCTAAACCTATACAAACTCACTGCCCAAAGGAGGGGATCCAACTCTTAACCTAATGAGAGCTATGAATTTTCTAATGTTGCTAGGGTTTTAGGGTACCTTGAAAAGAAAAATGCAAAACAAATTGAAAATGCAAGATCAATCCAAATCAATTTAATCCTATAAACTACATGTTATGCAAGATGCAATGCAAAAAGAATCATTGTCCAACTCTCAATGGTTAGGCAGAAATGAATTTTTGAAGTTTGTCACAAAATATTGCCTCAAAATGAATTTAATTCCATTGAAAATGATCAAAAGGCAACAAGAACAAAAAATAAATTTAGTTTGAGGGTTGGACAATGTTTCTAAATGTTTCTTGATGTTACATGAATTTTTTTGTGATTTTTAAATACCTAAAAGTATTTTTAATTAATTAATTTTCATTAACTAATTAAAAATAATCTTTTAAATGATTTAAAAATAATTTTTAATGCAAAAAATAAAAATAAAAATATTTTTGGTTTCTGAAAATTAATGAAATGCTTGACAAAAATTTTCAGAATTTTTCAATGTATTTTGCTATTTTTAAAAATTCGTGGAAATTAAATATGAAACAAATAAAATAAAAATGAATTTTAATAAGAAAATGAGAAAGTAAGCAAATCCAAGGGCTGTGGTTCAAACTGGGACGCGCGGGAATTGACTTAGCGCGCATCTGGACGGCTGAAATTCAAACTACGCTAATTATGATTAAACCCTAATCCAGTGCCATAATCACTTTCAGATGACCGGAACAGTGTTCCGGTCATCTTCTCCGGCGGGCACAAAACCTAATCCTCTTCTCTAGACAAAATCAAAAGCTCTAAAGCTCCAGATCACATCTCCTAATCACCCTGAACACGAATCAAGCATCAAAACAAATTTATATAACCTACAACTCAAGATATAGATCAAAACATAAAATCTGGAAAAGTTTCAGAGCTTCGACACAGGCTTATTTCTCAACCATTTCAAAAAGTAAAAACATCAGAGTGATCAGCAAAGCATGAGGAACAATCTAGGAACTTAAAAACTCATTTCTGGAAAATTTGTTCATCATGTTACCTGAGGTTGAGCTTTCAATCCAGGAGCTTTATGGCTGCTTCTTTGGCTCAAACAAGTCCCAATGATCCTCTTTAGAAGCTTTTGACACTTAGCTGGAGTTTATATGGCCTTTAGAGAGAGTTGGCAGAAGCTCAGGCCAAGGGAGTGTGAAAATCGTATTTGTGATGTGGGAGGTTTCAGGCCAAAACAATGGTTGGTTTGTGATCAGTGGAACATGCTGAGATGTTCTATGAAGTTTGTTTGTGTGTTTGATGTTTGTGCTGTGTGTTTTGAATGGTTTTTTTTATAAGAGGTGAGTTTCTTGAACTATGGCTTATGATCTCTTTCAGGCTTGTGTGTGTGGTGTGTTATGCTGGCTTTGGTCCACTTATCACAACTAGAGAGGTCAAAGGAGTTGGTGTGGACTGTTGTGATTGGTATGGCTCAAGTTGCAAAAAGTCAAGAAAGTTGTACTTGGAGGTATGGGAAAGTGGCAGGCTGAGATAGGGGCATGGTTGAGTTCATCAAGGATCAAGGAATGCTTTTGGATCAGATTTTGTGAACTGAGGCAAGTGGATGAGAAGTTTTGATCCCTTTTGCAAATTGTCACAACTTTGCCCCCTTTGGAAATTCTTCAAGTTCAAGGCACCAAAATGCAATATTCTTGGGCAAATTCTGACTTTTAGAAGTCACATGATCATATTGTGAAGAGTTTGTGCACATTTGAAGTCTTTAGAATGCTTGATCATACCATTTTGCAAAATGCCTCTTTGGTACAAAACTTGATTTTATGTGATTTTTCCCAACTTTGACAAGCCATAACTTTTGATCCAAAATGAATTAGAATGAGTTCTTGTACTTTTTGAAAAGGAAATGATCCATTCTACAACTTTCATGACCAAAGTTTTCCCATTTGAAGCATTTTTGAATCAAAAAGCAAGGGTTGAAAAAGTTTCCCAAAATGGCAAGTTTCCATTACAAGTCATTTTCCCAAAAAGTCAACTTTGCAAATGGCTTGAAATTCTTCAATTTTGTGAACTTCTAACATCTTCTATGATCAAATAAAGATCATACATGATCAAAATGATGAAGAACAACCTTTGGTTGGGTCATTGGGGGCCTCAGATGCCCTGATTTTGCACTGACTTGCTCAAAAAGTCAACTCTTGATCAGATGACTTCCCCATGGAATTTCTTCATGAAAATTGATATGCATGATCCCTATACCATATAGAGACCAATAGAAACAAGAATGACCAAAAAAATTGGAGTTATGGCCTCTGAAACCAAAACCCTAATTCTAGGTCATCTGTGTAGTCAAACCTGGCTCTGCCACCATTCCAATCTTAGTTCTTGTGATTTTTTGACATTCTTGACTTTGAGAGGATATAATATGATGCTTGAACATACATGGACCCCTTTGAAGTGATTGATGACCTTTGGAGTGGCTCAAATGGCTCTTGGATTGCTCAAATCACAAACCCTAGATGCAGATGACTTAGAACCAATGCAGTGAGACAAAAAATGCAATATGAGATGCCATGATTGAGTTTATGCATATGAGGATATCACAATCCATGGTGTGAATGGGTGAGGGCAAATTTGGGGTGTTTACAGCTGCCCCTATTCAAACATGAGTTAGCTGTGCAGGATGTAAGCAACGGCTTAACAGGCAAACAAGATAACTTGTGGTTGAATACCAAAGACAGTCCAAAATTTGCACTC
Organism: Lathyrus aphaca; assembly: GCA_963966055.1. NCBI lineage: Eukaryota > Viridiplantae > Streptophyta > Magnoliopsida > Fabales > Fabaceae > Lathyrus > Lathyrus aphaca. The sequence goes on along the minus strand of OZ014524.1, from coordinate 321,645,242 downwards.
ACGGAATGAAGAAGAAAAGGGATATAGATTGTAAAAGAAAAATAAAGTATATTTATAAAGTGCGGGCGACGGAGGACGACCGTCGAGCAGAGGACGACTGCTGGGGATAAAGCAATGACGGGGACGGCCGACATGCTGGGAAAAATGCGGGAAATAAAGCAAAGACGGGGACGGCCGACTAGCTGGGGAAAATGCGGGAAATAAAGTAATGACGGGGACGGCCGACACGCTGGGGAAGATAAGAGATTATGATGGGGACGACCATCATGTAAAGCTATAAGATTTTCTGGGGATTATAGGTAAAAATAAATGATGAGATACGGTCATCAGGTTCATAAAGTAATGCAAACAACGATGGGGACGACCATCGGGCTAAACTGATGAAGGACGATCATCAGGAAAAGGAAAAGGGACCGCGACGGGGACGGCCATCGGGTTAAAGAATAAATGAAATAATGATGAGGGACGGTCATCAAAGGTGAAGGACGATCACCAGGAAAAGGAAAAAGGACCACGACGGGGACGGCCATCGGGTTAAAGAATAAATGAAATAATGATGAGGGACGGTCATCAAAGGTGAAGGACGATCACCTAGCAGGGGACGGCTGCTCTGATGGGGATAAGATGAGGGACGGTCATCTAAGGTGAAGGACGATCACCTGGCAGGGTACGGCTGTCGAAAGTATCGCGACATAGGACGAATGCCAGATAAAAGGTCGACGATGGGGACGGCCATCGGATGAGCATGATGAAGGACGGTCATCAAGAGGTGAAGGACGATCACCTAGCAGGGGACGGCTGCTCTCAATGTTTATCATGACATAGGACGAATGTCAGATAACAAGATCAACGATGGGGACGGCCATCGGATAAAATGATGAAGGACGATCATCAAAAGGTGAAGGACGATCACCTAGCAGGGTACGGCTGCTAAAAATCACGACATAGGACGAATGCCGGATAGAAAAGGGGTTCTAATGAATAGAGACTCCGCTGGGGAAAGGATGAGGGACGGTCATCCAAAGGTGAAGGACGATCACCTGGCAGGGTACGACTGCCGAAAGGTATCACGACATAGGACGAATGTCGGATAGAAAAAAGGTTGCTTTTCTGGCGACCTACTGGGGAATAGTAAACACGGACAAGTGTTTACATCCAAGAAATAAAAGGTATAAGTGTTTTGACGTTGTGTATAGATTAAAGATGCGGACGAGCATCCCTAAGACTACGATACGGACGAGTATCGGGTAGAAACAAATACTGACACGTGTTCAGAGATGATGATACAGACGAGTACCAACTGGTTAACAAAGAACACGGATGAGTGTCGAATATGAGGGGACTCTTTTGGGAAATAGTAGACACAGACGAGTGTCTAAATTCAAGAAGACATGAGTGTTTGACACGTGTATGGATTAAAGATGCGGACGAGCATCCCTAAGACTATGATACGGACGAGTATCAGGTAGAAACAAACACTTGACGCATGTTCTGAGATGATGATACAGACGAGTATCAACTGGTTAACAAAGAACACGGACGAGTGTTGAATCTGAGGGGATTTTTGTGGTATATACAAGATACGGACGGGTATCTGTATGAGTGAAACAGGAGTAATAAGTATGAGTGGTGTACAGGAGAGTGTTTAACTTGCTGGGGAGAGTGACACGGACGAGTGTCAAAAAGAGAAAAGTGTAATATAAACAAGTATATACTTTACAAAGTGTTTAGGCAACTGTGCTGGGGAAAGCGACACGGACGGGTGTCAGGGAATTTTGTATGGATATATGTATCTGTGAGTGCAAAGGGGACGCTTTGGCTTTCTATTGGGGATATGACACGGACGGGTGTCAAGAAGTATCTGTAATATATAAGTGTCTGTTTGTAAAGAAGGCTCGGGCGACTTTACTGAGGAATCATGACACGGACGGGTGCCAAAAGAAGGTATGCATTTGTATTTGTGAGTGTAAGGCCAGTGCTTTGGCTCTCTGGTGGGAAATTTGGAGAGTTTTCTGTATATCTTTGATGAATTGTCAGTATTTACAGGTGTTTGATTCAGAACATGGCTTATGATTATGCAATATGTTTGATTTTTGCCGTAATGCTCCGTTTTAGATGGAATGCTACGCTTTGTGGGGAGAATATGATGCGAATGCTATGATTATGCAAAGATACCGATCCGGGATCCGGGTCCCGTTGCTACGAAGATCTCTGGTTGATCTGCTTGAAGTGAACATCCCAGCTGGGGACGAGATCATTGGTAGATCTGACATATGGGACTCTGCTTGGGGATATAGGTCACTGATAGATCCATCTTGATGATGGGGGACCCAGCTGGGGTTTGTAGAAGCTTTCTTCACTCTGTTGTGAGATCTTCAGGCATTGCTCTTCTGGATAGAGGCTGAAACTCTTTGGGGAGATGGTTCCCCGGCTTTTGCACTTGGCTGCGGAGGAATAGTAGATGGCAACCCGGCTGGGGAAGAAGAAAGACCTTGGGAAGGTCTTCCTGGAGATTTCCGTGGGGATCCTGCTGAGGATGATACTTGACAACTCAGCTGGGGAGAAACCATCTCCGGTGCTGATTGGGAGATGAACTGAGTAGATAGCGATTTGCCAGCTTGCCGGGGTGAAGCTTTCATGCCCCATGTTGTGCTTTGAGTACCTGCAATCCTGAAAAGATAGAGAAGCGCACAAGTAATCTCGAGGTATCCCTTACCGGATTCCGTCATAAGAGTTTGGACACTCCCGGGAGTAAGCGTATTTCCTGCAAGCACGTATTTTCAGAGGAAAAGCATATGTATTTATGCAATCAGTATCTTAAGGATATCGGACATTTTGCAAATGAAAATAAAGTGTACGAGACAAAACATGACTGAAAATCTGATTTTATTGATTCGTGTGCCCTGAATCGGCAAGATACAGTCAAAGAAACAAATCCCCTAAAATGAGGAGATTGTTGCAAATTGAGAAATAAAAGGTATTGGCAATGTCGATGACGCTTCGGGGAGCTTCCCTTTGGCTATGACTCGTATGACTTTTGACGTTCTTCTCGTCTTGCTTTCTGAAGAAGGCTGATTCTGACCGGCGCTTGAACCTTTCGAAGCTTACCAAGTTGTGAGTGATACAGATGAATTCAGAATGCAGTTGTTCGCTTATTCCCTTATTTTTGCATGGATCGCCCTTTCGGGTTTTCAATCCATCGGGATACCCATTTTTGCCTGAGTTGTCCAATGTGGCTTTTCAACTCAGCGGGTGTACATTTTTTGTTTATTTTCCCTTATTTTTGCCCGAGTCTTTTATTCTGTTTTTTGACTCGTCGGGATGCCCTATTTTTGCCTGGACTTACATTCTGTTTTTATGTCCAGCGGGTCATTTTATGCGAAGTATTTTTTAACTGCGTCTGAATTCACAGGGGACGGGAAGTCTTCACCATCCATAGTGCTGAGCATGAGTGCTCCACCAGAGAAAACTTTCTTTACTACGAATGGCCCTTCATAGTTCGGAGTCCACTTGCCCCTGTGGTCTGTATGAGGAGGGAGGAGTCTTTTCAGCACTAGATCTCCTACTTGGTACTCTCGGAGCCTGACTTTCTGATCGAAGGCCTTTTTCATTCTTTTCTGATATAACTGCCCATGGCAAATTGCAGCTAATCTTTTCTCTTCAATCAGACTCAGTTGTTCGTATCGGGATCGGACCCACTCTGCTTCGTTCAACTTAACATCCATTAATACCCGTAAGGAGGGTAATTCAACTTCAACAGGTAGAACTGCTTCCATACCATACACAAGTTGATACGGTGTTGCCCCAGTGGATGTTCTGATTGACGTACAGTACCCATGCAAGGCAAATGGTAGCATTTCATGCCAGTCTTTGTAGGTAACTACCATCTTCTGCACAATCTTCTTGATATTCTTATTAGTCGCCTTAACAACGCCATTCATCTTTAGCCTGTAAGGAGAAGAATTGTGGTGTTGGATCTTGAAGTCCCGGCACAGTTCTGCCATCATTTTGTTATTCAAGTTGGAACCATTATCAGTAATGATTCGCTCGGGAACTCCGTACCGACAGATGATGTCCCTCTTCAGAAATCGGGCTACCACTTGCCTTGTAACATTTGCATAGGAAGCTGCTTCGACCCACTTGGTGAAATAGTCAATGGCAACCAGGATGAATCTGTGGCCGTTTGAAGTAGTCGGTTCAATCTTGCCAATCATATCAATGCCCCACATGGCAAAGGGCCAGGGTGAAGACATCACATTCAGAGGATTTGGAGGCACATGCACTTTATCCGCATAAATCTGGCATTTATGGCATTTTCTGGCGTAGGCACAACAGTCGGCATCCATTGTGATCCAGTAGTAGCCTGATCTTAGCAACTTCTTTGCCATGGCACGCCCTCCTGCATGGGTACCAAAGGATCCTTCGTGCACTTCGTGCATCAACAAGTCTGCTTCTGTTCTATCCACACATCTGAGGAGTACCATATCAAAGTTTCTCTTGTACAGGGAACCATCAGTATTCAGGAAGAAACTACCAGCAAGCCTTCTCAATGTCTTCTTATCATTGGAAGATGCCCCAGGTGGGTATGTCTGATCCTCCAAGAAGCATTTGATGTCATGGAACCAAGGCTTATCATCTTTAACAACATCTGCTGCAAATACATATGCTGGTCTGTCAAGTCTGGACACTGAAATCCGAGGTACAAAGTTGGCAGCTTGAACTTTGATCATGGATGAAATGGTAGCCAGAGCATCTGCAAACTGATTCTCGTCTCGAGGGATATACTCAAGCTTGACCGTTGTAAAGAAAGTCAATAACCTCCTTGTATAATCCCTGTAAGGTATCAGATGATCCTGGCGGGTGTACCATTTGCCATTGGTTTGATTGATTACCAGAGCTGAATCTCCGAATACAGTCAAAGTCTTGATCCTAAGGTCAATGGCTTCCTCAAGACCCATAATACAAGCTTCGTATTCAGCTTTGTTGTTAGTGCAGTTGAAAGTGAGTTTTGCCGAGAAAGGCATGTGAACTCCTTTAGGTGTAATGAGTACTGCACCAACACCACGACCGTTCATATTAACAGCCCCATCAAACATCATAGTCCATTCTTCTTCCGGGTCAGGCCCTTCAGTGTGAACAGGCTCTTCATGATCTTTTGCCTTTATGAACATGATGTCTTCATCAGGGAAATCAAATCTCATAGGCTGGTAATCATCAATGGGTTGCTCAGCAAGATAATCAGACAATACACTGCCCTTGATGGCTTTCTGAGATGTGTACTTGATGTCGTATTCTGTGAGGATCATTTGCCATCTTGCAACCCGTCCGGTGAGCGTTGGCTTCTCAAAAATGTACTTAACTGGGTCCATCTTTGAAATCAATAAGGTAGTGTGGGTCAACATATACTGCCTTAGTCGGCGAGCAGCCCACGCTAAAGCACAGCAAGTTTTCTCGAGCAGTGAATAACGTTGTTCACAGTCGGTAAACTTTTTGCTCAGGTAGTATATTGCATACTCTTTTCGACCAGACTCGTCATGCTGGCCCAACACACACCCCATTGACTCTTCTAATACTGTCAAGTTGTTCGCAGTGATTTCTGGCGAACAACCTCTGGTTAACCAATCTCTCAGAAAACTGGGTTACTTGCAGGACCAACCAAACAAGTCCTGGGACACATGTGCAATTTCTTGTCGAAAATACTCTTAGTATGAATAATGATTTTGTGGTTTGTTTTGTTAATGATGTCAAAGTATTCAATGCCTTGAGTTTGAAATTAAAATAAAGTAAAGTTTTAAACAAAGGTAAGAAAAATGTCGAAAGATGTAACTTGCAGAAAAGTAAATAAAACTTGAAGATAAAATAAACTTGATGAAACAAACTGGTAATTTAAATAACTTAAAAGATAAATGGTGTTCAAACGTACATGGTTCCAAATATCAAACTCATTTTCTCTCACACTGGGTACTTAGAGTATTTACAGGAATTTTGTATAAGTTTTCACACACCTATTCTAAACACAAAACTATTTTATTTATATACAAACAAAATAACTGCCTAGAACGGAAAAATCATAAATAAATGATAAGTGTCAGCCTGCATGCAATCTCCTTCTCTGAAACTCCCATGTGTCCAACTGTCAAAGGTTGTAACTTTTAAACTTTAAACTCTCTTCTTTTGGTGACGAAACATTACACCTCTTCAATCTGTCGAAATCTCAAAGAAAACCCTTCAAAATCTGCCAAATAATGCTCCTGTCCAACAACTCTTCTTTGTCGAAGTGTTGCAAGATACAATCATCTTGTCAAAGGTTCAGCTATACAGAATTTTCCAAACTTGTCTTGCCAGAACATTACTTATCCCTCTGTCGAAACATTGGAGCTTTAAACCTTGTCAACATTTCTTGAATTTCTTCACTTTCATTATTTTTTAACAGAAATGACTTCAAGTTCCAAATTTCAATATGTCGAAATTATGAGCTTACAAATTGCCCCCCAGCAAAGATGTTTTCGACTAGTTCTGGAGAAATATCTTTTGCTGTCGAAATGACTTTTGACATCCTGTCAGTCTCATTTATTATAAAGTGACTTTGTTGAGTCCCAAGAAAACACCATGATTTCCACTTTCTGAAAAACGTCACGTCTAGCCCACGTTTACACAATCTTCCATGACCCTATATTTTAGCTAAATCATGGCTTCCTACCAACCGTCACTTTCAATCACCACCAATGGATCAAACGCATGTCCCCATTATTCCAACTGAAAAGTCTTTTCTTTTCTCTTTTTTTATTTTTTTTTTATACCTTCTCATCTTCTATAAATACCACCTTCAAAAAACCTTTTTTCTTTTTCACATCCTCAAAACTCTTCTTCCCCCTAACGCAGAAAACTCCATTAAAAACCTCTTTCAAAGCTTTCTGCTCCTCCAGCTCTCCATCTTCTCATACCAATGGCTCCTCCAAAAACTGTTGCTGACCGTAGTGCCAAGAAGACAAGGAAAACAGCTGACCTTCCTCCTGCTCATACACTATCTGGACCCATGCAAGTGCAGCAACAACAATACATCCCAGAACCCCCAAATGAAAGGGAGAAAGCAAGCATCTACAGATCTCAGGTAATGATCCCTATCTCAGTTTCTGGAGTTCACCATGCCATGCTAGGTCCCATTTTTGATCCTAATGCTGACCCCAATCGCTTGAAAGATTTTTATCCTTGCTACTCTGCTTCCAAACCAATAGCTGCTAGTAAAAACCCTAGGCCTGTCGAAACAACATCTAAGAAACCTGAAATTCCCATAGCTTCGACAGAAATAGATATGTCTTATTTGAATCAAACTAGGATTTTTAGGAGTCCTCCCCTGACAAAAGATCCTTCAGACTACTTAGCTTGGCTCACTAGAGTCGAAAAGGTCAAAGAGAAATTCTGGAAGAAAACTGGCATTTACGACCTGATCCAACTGTCGAAGGAAGGTCCACGTTATTGTCAAAACATGTTGCTGGCCTCTTTGTATTTCTAGGATAGTACCTTCAACACTTTCCACCTACCCTGTGGTATGGTTACTCCTACCCTTTTCGACATAGCAGCCATCACTGGCCTCAGTCCTTTAGGAGAAATTTTCAACCCTGAACACTTAAATAAAGACCCCATAGGCTTCGACACCAAGCACGCTGGATATTCCGTCTTTATCGCTCATCACCAAGGCGAAGACAATGAGGAAGTATCTGACAGAGAGCACATTGCTTTTCTTACTCTGTGGTTAGCTAAATTCGTCTTCTGCACTAGGTCACTCCAGGTTGCCAGAAGTTATATCATCATGGCCAATCAACTTCATAATGGAGTTGCATTTTGCCTGAGTGAATTGCTTCTGGAAAACCTCTACGAATCCCTGAGTGAGAGTGTGAGTAACTTAAAAACCCTCAAGGACAAAGGAAATATCAGTCTCACAGGCCCCTTCTGGCTCCTACAGTTATGGTTGAACGCAACCTTCGAAGCCTGCATCCCTGTCAAGATGTCAGTTGACGAAGAAGAGGTGAAAGAAAGGCGCGTCGAATGGCCTAGGTTAGTCCAACTAACGCCTACTGATGACAACATAGGTATTCGACAAGCATTCACCAGTTACATAATGATGTTCGCCAAACGTTATAAGTTCACTCCCTCTATGGCACCATTTGCCAACAGAATTGTGGGTCCCAGATGGTTCACAAGACAACTCCCAGTGGAAAACCAGAAAGAAGAAGACTCTTATATATCCATCTGGGAGGCTTTCCTTATGCCAAGGCACCTTTTCTCCCACCACAGTCTCAACAACACCAAAGTGTCTCTCATTGTTTACCAACCCAACCTGGTGGCTAGACAATTTGGGCTGATACAGACGAGGACAAAGCCCATTTATCACAAGAAATGCTTTATTCTGTTCTACAACTCATTTCAAAATTTCGAAAGAAGTTTAGAATTGTACAACAAATTCTTCGACGCATCTCTGGAAGTTTACCCCACCATCTTTCGACCAAACTTCCTATGTACTTAAGACTTCAACGTTTGGTGGAAGGAGTATTATATTAACAAATTCTTTGATGTAGCAACTTTCACCACTCTCCTGACGAACGCTTTTGCTTTTGTGCAGGATAAGAAGAAGAAAGGTACAGATAAGCATATCAAAGAAATTCAAAATTTTCAAAAGTATTTTGAAACTATTTACAGGCCCAGTGATCTTCGTCGAACCATAGGCGAAGCAGCAGTAACTTTAAAACAGAAGTTTACAGAAAAATTGGATAGGTTGGGGGTGCCTTCGTACATTCCACCACATGCACGTTACAACTTTGCATTCACCTCCTTTCCTCCAAAATTCCCTCCACTCCCTTCTGCAGAATTTGGTGTGGCCTTGTGCCCTCCATTTCCAGATTGGTTTGTGTGTGGATCTCATTTAAAACTGCTTCGCGAGTCCAGCAAGAAACTCGCCGAACGTGTGGTTCCGACGAAGTATTACTTAGGCAACTTCACTGGGCACCTTCATATTGGGATAGAACATGTTAGTGTGGAAGAACCCATTCTTGAAGGTGTCGAAGAAATTACATTCCTCCTCTTATCTCTAACTCCTTTTATTTTTACATCAATGTTCATGCAATTCTTTCTCTTTCAGCTGTTAGAATTGTCAAGAAAAATGCTGGCGAAGGAACCTCCTCCAAGACAGTCGAAAAATCACCCATAACTTCCAAAAAGGTTTCGACGAATAAAAACACCTCCTTCTTCTTCTTATTTATGTATCTCAATATTCCTTCATACTGAATATCTCTTCTTTTTGCATACTACAGGTAACTCGCACACCAGCCAAGAAAAGAAAACAAGAAGAAAAGGAGATGAGTGTCGAAGAGTCTGAGGATGAATCTCCTGAACCTCAACCTCTGAAAAGAAACAAAGGTATGAAAATAAAAACAGTGGCTTCCCAAAGATCCATAGTTCACAGACGAACTCCTCCTACCAGTCCAACCAACAAAATCCCCTCAAGGAGTGAGAAAAGTGGGGACTCAAGCATTCACACTGAGATCCCTCAGGTATTATTTTTCGACTGACAATATTCCTAGTCTTAACTGCATATATTCTTATCTTAAACTTCCCTTTTATGTTCTCTTCAGGTTGTTATTGATGTCGAAGAAACTTCTAAAGTCCAAGAAGAAGTTATTCCTTCTGACTCTGAGAAGACTTTGGCTGAAAGGCTTCAAGAAGAAGCCACCCCAGACGCTGGTGTCTATGGACCCCAAACTTTCGACGAATTCGACATCAGTGACTCTGAGTCTTCTGGCAATATTTCTCCCCTTTGCCCAGACTTTACTGTGGAGGAAAAGACAGCTCCAGACCAGGATGCACCAACTCAAGGACCCATTGCTGCAACAGAAGTTGAAGAAGCTGCTCCAGGCCAGGACGCACAAGCTCAAGGGCCAAATGACACCACAGAGGCTGACAAAGAAATCGTCGAAGAAGAAGTTGATCTGTCGAATCAACCAGAAACCAACTTGAACCCTGGAGGGAGTACCCAAACTGTTCCTACTCCACCAGAAGTACCTACAGAAACCCCTTTGGATACTGGTTCGACAAGCCTGTCACATGAGGAAATTGAAAGCTTGAAAGTAAGAAAGCCTTTGGAATATTTAAAAGCTTTACTCAGTTCCAGGTACAACTTCCAAGACTCTTCCCACAGCAGTTCAACAGCTTCAGGGGCTACTTCTGACATTCAACCCATCAGTGTTATCATGGATGAGATTAAGGTAAAAATCCTTGGGGTGGACCTGTTTGAGACTCTGGCTGAAAATCCTTCTGCACAGTATGACTTAAAGAAGCTCCTGAAACGAGCCAATCTGCTGGAGGCTTCGACTGAAGAGAGTCGTCTGGTGATGGACCTGATGTCAATGATTGATTTTGTAAGTGCTGACTTGGTTCGTCAAAAGGAATTTTCTCAGAACATCACAGCCAAATCTGAAGAACAAGTCTCAGAATGGAATCTCGTAGCTTCTTCGACAGACAAAATTTCAGAGCTGAACAAGCTTTCTGAAGATTACACCAAAGCTGCTGCTGAGTGTGAAAACAACATTCAGGCTTATCAGGCTCAGATTGCTGAACTTCAAAAGAAAATCCTCCAAGAGAAGGAACGCCAGGCCACGCTCCAACAGCCCAACCAAGAGGAAATCGACAGTGAACTTCAAAAAGGTCTTCAACATGCAGAATCAGCCCAACAACTTCACAGGGAGATTGACGAACTGACTGTCAGTAAGAGTCTCTGCGAGCGTCGAATTCAGCTTCAGAAGAAAAAATTCGACGAACTCAAAGCCACCTTCCTTCAACAGTAGTTTGTAATAGAAAATAGGAAATTTTATTGTTTTAAGAATTTTTTAGCAATTTCATATGTAATGTTATTTTACGCCATCTGTTTGGCGAAGACAAGTTTTTATTTGCAATTTCATTCTGTTCCTATTTTTATTTCTTGCAATGTTGGTTTATACTTCTTCAAGTACTTGCCATTTATTTTCAGCACTCTCTTGTCTTTTTCTATTTCTTCAACTTAATATGCACCATTTGAAAAAACTCTTAAAATTTTGAAAGGTCCTTCCCATTTAGGGGACCATTTTCCCATCAATCTATCTTTCTTCTCCATGGGCAAAATTACTTTCCAAACTAAATCATCTACTAAAAAGGCTTTAAATTTCACTTTCTTATTGTAAAACTTTTCGACTCTTTCTTTCTGCCTTTTTATTAATTCTAAAGCATGTAACCTTTCTTCATCTAAATCAACCAACTCATCCATCATCATACTCCAATAAATTTCAGATGGAATCTCATGATGCCTTTGAATTCGTATTGACTGTAAACAGATTTCGACTGGCAATACTGCATCATGTCCGTAGGTTAATTTAAATAGGGTGGAATTAGTTGCCTCCTTAGGAGACGTCCGACAAGCCCAAAGGATTTGATCCAGAGTCTTGTGCCAATTTCTAGGTTTTTTACCCACGTGCTTCTTTATCAGATTTATCACTACTTTGTTGGCTGCTTCGACCTGACCATTTTCTTGGGCATAATAAGGTGTCGAAGTTAGCAACTTAAAACCTGTCTCTTTTGCAAATGCCTACATATTTCTTCCAGTAAACACAGATCCTTGATCAGTGGTTATAGTCTCTGGTATTCCAAATCTATACATTATATGTTTCTGGATGAAGTCTATGACTGCTTCCTGATCTACATTCGTCAATGGTATGGCTTCAATCCACTTAGTGAAGTAGTCTACCCCAACTAAAATGTACTTCTGCCCTTTTGAAGAGGCTGGTCGAATTTCACCAATCAAATCTAAAGCCCAACCTCTGAATGGCCAAGGCTTTATAATGGAATGTAACTCATTTGCTGGCACATGAGGTATGCCTGCATGAATTTGACATTCTTGACATCCCCTCGCAAATTCGACACAATCTTTCAACATTGTTGGCCAATACATCCCCTGTCGAAATAGTAACCATTTCATCTTGTGCCCTGCCTGGTGGGCACCACAGGCACCACTATGCACGTTCGACAAAGCTATATAAGCTTCAGTCTCTCCTAAGCACTTTAACAAGACTCCTTCTGCAGTCTTTTTAAACAACTCATTTCCAAAAAGTACATAGCTTAAAGCCCTATACTTTATCTTTCTTTCGACTGTCTGGTTTGGATTTTGTAAATAATCCTTGATAGGTTTTCTCCAATCTCCTACCCCTGGATCATCTACATTAAAAATTTCAAAATTTTCTTCATCACCATATCCCAGTCTTATGGTCTCAAAATCAGATGGGGACAGTCTAGTGGATAAAACTTTTCCTCTTACTTCGACAACTTTCATTAGGTTTTCCTTCGACACTCTGTAGCCTGAGGCCAGTTGAGCCAAGTCATTTGCTTCCTGATTTTCTAATCTAGGAATGTGTCTAAAGACTACACTGTCGAATCTCTTGAGGAGCCTATTGGCTATCACAAAATACATGATCAAATTTTCTTTGACACATTTGTACTCTTTTGTCAGTTGTTTTATCACCAACTCAGAGTCACCCATTATTTCGACCTCTGTTGCCCCCAATTCCAACAATATTTCAAGTCTAGCAATTAAAGCTTCGTATTCTGCTTCATTATTCGAACAAAAACCTTCTATTTTGTACTTGAACTTTGTTGGAATTTTATTGGGAGAAATGATTAATACGCCAACACCTGTTCCATTTTTGTGACTGGAACCATCGAAATATAACCTCCAAGGTTTTCTTTCGACATATTTTATTTCATCTCCAAGTATGGAGTGATCAGCTATAAAATCAGCAACCACTTGTCCTTTGACAGCTTTTAGAGGCATATATTTTAAAGAATATTCAGTCAAAGCCAAAGCCCATTTTCCAATTCGACTATGTAGAATAGATTTAGACAACATGTGTTTTATTACGTTGAAATGAGAAGATACATATACATCAATGGGTTTTATATAATGCTTTAATTTTGTACAAGAGAAATATACACATAAACATAATTTCTCTATCATACTATATCTAGTTTCAGCATCATTTAAGACTCTGCTGAGATAATAGATGGCTCTTTCGATGCCATGTTCATCTTCCTGACAAAGCATGCTTCCCAACATTCTGTCAGATGCTGAGATGTAGAGCCTCATGCTTCTTTTTCGACAAGGAGATATTAAGACTGGAGGACTTGCCAGATACTCCTTGATCTTGTCGAAGGCATCTTGCTGTTCTTGCCCCCAAGTGAAGCCCTCCTTCTTTAGTCGAAGTAGAGGTGAGAAGGCCTGTGTTTTTCCACTAAGGTTGGAGATGAACCTTCTGAGAAAGTTGATTTTCCCTAGCAGAGACTGCAATTCCTTCTTTGTCGATGGCGCTTTCGCTTCCATTATGGCCTTGGCTTTGTTTTCATTAATTTCAATCCCTTTCTTGTGGACCACAAAGCCTAAGAAATCACCTGCCTGCACACCAAAAGCACATTTAAGGGGATTCATTTTCAAACCAAACTTCCTCATCCTTTCAAAGGACTGTCGAAGATGGTTAATATGGTCTGAGCCTGAGGTAGATTTAATCACAATATCATCTATATAAATTTGCATAAACGTTTCAATGAAATCATGAAAAATAGAATTCATGGCCCTTTGGTAAGTAGCTCCAGCATTTTTTAAACCAAATGGCATGACTACCCACTCATATGTTCCTATTGCCCCTGGACAACGAAAAGCTGTTTTTGGAACGTCTTCTTCAGCAATGAAAATCTGGTTATAACCAGAATATCCATCAAGCATACTTAAATACTCATGGCCTGCTGCAGAATCTACTAGCATCTCTGCTACTGGCATAGGATATTCATCCTTAGGGGTAGCTGAGTTTAGATCTCTAAAGTCAATGCATACCCTTAGTTTGCCATTTTTCTTAATCACAGGAACAATGTTAGCAATCCATTCGACATACCTTGTTGTACGGATGAACTTGCATTTTAGAAGCCTTTCGACTTCCTCTTTGATTTTCGACAGAATTTCTGGTGCAAAGCGTCTGGGAGTCTGCTTTATTGGCTTTTTCCCTTCTAGTATTGGCAACTTCAATTCGACCAAATTTCTGTCTAAACCAGGCATTTCGTCATAATCCCATGCGAAGCAGTCTTTAAACTCATTCAGCAGTTGGATCATTTCGACTCTGAGTTGAGGATTCATCTTGGCACTGATGTAAGTTGGCCTTTTCTCTGCCCCCAGTCCTAGATTAATCTCCTCCAAAGGATCCTGTGCCACCATTTTCATGTTGGTTGGGGCTGGATCCTTTTCAAACCCCAAGGGTTCGTCATCATAAATGGCATCAAGTCTTTGACTCTGCCATTCGCCATTAGAATCTTCTTCTAAACTCTGCTTTGTATGTTGTTCCTCAATATTTTCTTGAGGATGTTGTTCTTCGACAACTTGTGTGTTGGCTTCGACAACCATGTTTCTTACCTCAGCCTCAAGGGCCGCTTTGAGTTGTTTTTTGGCTATATAAGCCGAAATCTTTTCTATAGTTGATGCTTCAGTCATTTTCACTGAACTCACTTCCCCACCCAGTTGGATTGACATGGGCAGTTCCCCAAGTGTAATTTGTCTCCCCAATTACTTCTTTATCCCACTGGAAGCCATGCGTAGGGTGGAGGTACATGGAACAATAGGCGTTGTCGGAGGCTGTTAGGTCGAAACCAGCAGGATTGCATGGTGCTATATGGGCCAGGTTCTTGTCGAAGTTACGACTGGTGACATTGTTCACATCAACTGTGAAGTAACTTTGATCTGCTTCTATGTTTTCGACAATCCCATCTGGCCTCCAGATTGCTATCCTTTGATGCATGGAGGATGGCACAGCCCCAATCCCATGGATCCATTCTCTTCCCAACAGCAAGTTGTAATTTGCTTTTGATGCTATCACCACAAACATTGTAGGCCTGGTAATGGACCCTACAGTCAAGTTCAGTTGTATTACCCCCAGTTTTGTCCCTACCTTACCTTCATAGTTGGACAACACCATGTTGTGAGGCTGTAAGCTCATAATTTCGACATGTTGAAATTTGGAGTTTGAAGCCATCTCTGTCGAAGAATGATGAAAGAAAAGAAATTCAAGAGATGCTGACAAAGTTAAAAGCTCCAATGCTTCGACAGAAGGACAAATAGTATTCTGGCAGGATAAGTTTGGAAAGTTGTTTGTAGCTAAGTATTTGACAGAATAAGGTTGTCTTTCGACTTTTCGACAGAAAAGGGTTTTGACAAAAGTAGTATTTGGCAGATGCTGAAAGGGTTGTTTCTTCTTTAAAGGCTTCGACAGATTGAAGAGGTGCAAGGTTTCGTCACCAAAGAAGGGAATTCAAATTCAAAAAGTTGTAACCTTTTGACAGTTGGACACATGGAGGTTTCAGGGGAAGAAGTTGCATGCAGGCTGACACTTGTCATTTTTTTTATGATTTTTCCGTTTTAGGCAGTTACTTTGTTTGTATATAAATAGAATAGTTTTTGTTTAGAATAGGTGTGTGAAAACTGATACAAAAATTCCTGTAAATACTCTAAGTACCCAGTGTGAGAGAAAATGAGTTTGATATTTGGAACCATGTACATTTGAACACCATTTTTCCTTTAAGTTATTTAAATTGTCAGTTTATTCGTCAAGTTTATTTCATTTTTAAGCTTTATTTACTTTTCTGCAAGTTATAGCTTTCGACAGTTCTTCTTACTTTTGTTTACAAACTTCAACTTTATTTTGTTTTCTAAACTTAAACTTTACTTTACTTTCAAAATCAAAGTTATTAACACTTTGACAGTATTGACAAAACAAACCATAAATCAATCACAAATACTAAGAGTAGTTCGACAGAATAATTGCACATGTGTCCTAGGACTTGTTTGGTTGGTCCTGCAAGTAATCCAGTTTTCTGAGAAATTGGTTAACCAGAGGTTGTTCGTCAGAAATCACCGCGAATAAATTGGCAAGCCCAGTGGGACTAGTGCAGTTAATAAAATCTAATAGAGAACTTTCTTAGACAAATTGTTCCTTGCTACGTTGTATGATTCTTAGAAGCGGTAAACTAGCCGTAACCGACGTAGAAAGACCAAAGAGAACAAGAGGAGGAAGGATGGCTAATGCTTCAAACAATCCTAACGAAACTATTCCAGTTTCCAATCCTATCCCTTCGTCAGAAGGAATACCAGTTTCTGGCCCTGTTTTAGAACAGATCAGGCCTCCATTAGGGGATTCAATACCAACGGGTACAACGTCCCAAAATGCGCCTAGTTCTTCCACCATGGGACACGCCAGACCCACTGGAACCCCTCCCCCTGGAGGAAATACCTTCAGGCCATATCTGAATTATTCTCAGCCCTTGACTGGGAGGGAACAACCATATGGAATGCCAACTTCAATGATGGCAAGCCTACATAACTCGTCACCATTATTCTCTGATGCTATGTGTAACACGGTGGGAGAACTGACTTTAGTTATGTTGCGGATAGCAAGAGTCGCCACCGACTTTTATTTTATCCAAAGGAAAGGCATAAAAGAACAGGAAAGACCTTTTAAAAGATTTTTGGGTCCGGGGGGTAGGTTATGTAAAGGGAAGGTGTTAGCACCCTTTACATCCATGGTTATCCATGGGCTCTTAGTTACTTAGCTCACTTTAAAATGTTTTTGAAATGTGAAGTGTGTGAATAGAAATTTTCTTAAGAGTTTTATAATGATCCATGTACGGATGCGTAAAAAACTTGTGTTTGAAAATTGTTTGAAATTGTGAAGTGTTTGAAAAGTTTTTGAATAGTGAGCAAGTAACTATGAGAAACCTACCCTAAAGTTTAAGTCTTTCTGTTCTAGAATCCTTTAAGTGGTAAGACTATCCCTATTATTAAGGAACAGGTAGTCATTACCTTGGATGTGAGGGACAAGTAAGGGTCATCTGTTTATTTAGGCAACTGTGGGGTGTATAAGCAATTTTGGAGAGACTATCATCTTTATTCGAAAGGGACAAGATCATTACGAAGGCAACATTCGAAAGGGACTTGATCTTTTATTTGTTAAGGGACTAGATGACTTTATTTTGAGGGACTTTCTACTTTATACACCCTACTTGACCTTTTGATTAGGCAACAATGAGAGGTAACCCTAAGGAAGTGAGATGGCGATCAAAGATCGACTTACGTGTGTGAGTGTTCAATTTAATATTTATCTTTTGAATTAAGTGATCTAAATTAATTTTAAATTACATACATGTTACACTCCCTATTTACTAACCATGGCATAATAAATAATTTAACATTATAAAATATTACATCCAGAAGCAATTACAATAATGATAAATAAAGCAATTTAAATAAGCAAAATATTAATAAACAAAATAAATAAGCAATTATAATTGGGTTAGTGAAAATAATAATAATAAAATAAGACTAAATTAAATGGGGTTAGTAATAAATAAATAAATAAACATAATTAATAATAATAATGAAATAAACAAGGATATTATAATAAACAAAATTTTTAATGGTTAAATAAGAAAATATGAACAATTATATTAGTTATTATAAAATTGGAAGTTATATGTAAATTATAAAATTAAATCAATTATGAACATATTATGAAAAATAAATTATAATTACAAAAATTAAATTAGCAATTTTACCATATTTTTAAACATATAAGAAAATTATTCACATGCAAAAATTAAATTCTAAACAATTAGAGAATACTTTCATATTATAAAAAATAAATTAAGCATTTTAATTTTTAATTATACTTACATACAAAAATTTAAATTATAACAATTTATATATTAACAAAAATTAACTCAAGAGTTTTAATGAAGTTTATGAATATAAATAATAAAAGAAGAAAATTAGGGTTTGAAAAGAATATATTTTTTAGGGTTTTAAAAATAAATTAGGTTTTTTTTATTTACAATATCAATTTAATTATTAAATACCACATACATATAAATAAAAACATATAAAGAAATAAATATATCAATTTAGGTTTTAAGAAAATAATATAAATTTTTTAAACAAAAGAAAATGATTTATATATAATTTAGAAATTATTTTAAATTAATTTAGAAAATAAAAGGAAGAAATAACAAAGGAAATAAAATAAGAAACCAAAAAAACAGGACCTGGGATTTGAACCCAGGTCCTTTACCTGGATACAGAAGAGCCTTGCCACTGGGCTGCGCGCTGCTAGCTGATGACAAACCACCTTCATTTGGTTTTATGCTTTAAACCTGAAAATCAGAAAAAAGAAAGAAAAAGCAAAAGGCCTGGGGGAATCGAACCCAGGACCTTGCAAGCAATCACACAAACACGTTACCATTCCAGCTGGGAGAGCGAACCTGTTGATATAACCACTTTAATTCATAATATATTATAATGACTAAATATTTGGAAAAATAAGCAAAAGGTGTTGAAGCCAGGATTCGAACTCCTGCCCTCCTACAATATACGCGCATGCTTCACCACTGGGACAAGCATAAGCTTGTGAAATAAAGACAGGAACAATTCATAATATTTTAAAACATTTTGAATTTGAAATTCGCGCGCAGCTGGTCATCTTCTTCCTCTGAAATTCGTAGGTTTACCTGCGAATTTTGTTATGAAATTTCCTGCGGGTTTTCATGCACACCAAACCTGCCAATCTCATACACTCCTCAATATGCAACGATTTATCAAATTAATTACATGGTTGTGATCCCCAACTTTCACACAATTCATTTATGGTCTTAGAATCAATTTATATAGTTTAAATCAAAGAACCCTAAATGAGAGTCATAAACCCTAACTATGGCCGAATTCATTCTAGGCAGTGAAACTCCAATTAATTGGTCCAGAAAGCTTCAACACAATGAAACAAACAAGATTACACAATCAAAATCAATTGAAATTCAGTAAATTCATTGAATCGAAAAAATCAAATGTAAGATAAAAAGCCATTCGATTCATGCGATTCATGGGGTTTTAGATGATGATAAGCATGGCTATGCATTCAGTGATCATTAGGGAACCTGTTGAAACCTTTAGAATGCCTTGAAATAGTCTCTAAGGAAGAATACGAATTGAAGCTTTTTTGAGGTTTTTTGAAATTGTGAAACTTACACTTTTGAGGCTGGAATTCGTCAATAGTGATTAGGGTTATGTAATGTACTTATAGTATGATCAATTAGGTCAGAAAAGATTGAAGCTTGTGTGAAAAAATTGATTGGAAAAGATTCAAAAAGATAGGCTTTGAAAATCAAATATTTTTGCATAAACACTTGCTATTTTAGGCCAATCATCATGATCCTCTTACCACTTTGATTCCAATCAAATTTATGAATTTCTAGAAGCTTAATCTTTTTTTAATCTTTGACTTTTATATTTTATTTTAATTTAAAATGATTTTTAATGAATTAAATCAAAATAAATAAAAATAAAATGATAAAAAATCTGATTTTTGTTGACTTGGGTCGTGCATGAGGTCATAGTATGGATTGGGTCATCATATGGCAAGCCCATTTAGAAAAAATTGGTTTTAGACCTCCATTTTCTTTATAAGCTAACCAAAAATTTCCCAACTTTGCAAGGGCACACATCCTTCCATTTTAATGCTATGAGGGTGTTCTTGGATATTTTGGAAAGCTTGAAGAGTCCTCTAACCAACCCCACTGGTTTCATGTCCATATCATTTACCATTCTCAAGTTATGCCCTTTTGAAGTTGTTGACTTTTTGTTGACTTTCAAAAGGACCTATAATGACTTAGCTCATACCTTCCAAATGAAGCATTTTTAGGCTTGGCTTTTGAGACACAAAGTTGTAGAGAATTCAATTTCCTTCACAATGAGCTTTGGATGGAGACTTGGTGATGAAGCATGTGAAAGTTATGGCTGGTCAAAGTTCAGTTGACTTTTACTGAGGAAACCCTAATTTAGAAACTCCTGATTCTTGATGATCTGAAATCTCCTTGATGAATCATGATCAACCCTTGCTCAAATGATGAATTTTACTTCATATACTTGATGTTAGCAAAAAATCATGAAGTTTGACTTTGGTTTGACCACAGTTGACCTCAGTTTGACTTTTTAACTGCTTTGACTGATTTTGACTTATCTGATCATCTGACTGAGCAAACTTTTGAGAAAAATCTTGAAACTTGTCATGGGGATTCTTACACACATATAAGATGTCATGAAGCTCACTTGAAGTCTTGGAAATCCATTTATCCTGATTAAAGTCAAAACCCTAGTTTTGAATGCACTGCTTAGGAGATGCATTGTCTGAGGGAATTGTCAAACTTCTGACAATTTGTGAACTTTGTGAACCTTGTGAACCATCATAAAATGTCTTGTGAACCTTGTGAACCTCATGGGAGGTCTTGTAAACCTTGTGAACCTCATAAAGTGTCTTGTAGACTTCATGAACCTCATGAAAGGTATTGTATGTATTGTGAATCTTGTGAACCTTGTGAACCTCATAAAGTGTCTTGTAAACTTCATGAACCTCATGAAAGGTCTTGTAAGTGTTGTGAATCTTGTGAACCTTGTGAACCTCATAAAGTCTTGTGAACCTTGTGAACCTCATAAAGTGTCTTGTAGGCTTCATGAACCTCATGAAAGGTCTTGTAAGTATTGTGAATCTTGTGAACCTTGTGAACCTTCTTAGCACACAAAGTCTTGTATTGTGAGGGCAAATTTTGGGGTGCAACAGCTGCCCCTGTTCAATTTTCTGAAACCTGAGGGGTTATATTGGTATGTTTGCCAGTCGTGACATGGAAGGTTGAAGGGGATTGAACACAAAAGCCCAAAAATTTGCACTCACCGGTGCGTAAAGTGATACTGATGATTGGTTGAGTATGCTTGAGTGGGATTAAAGATGCCACTTGGAGAAAAATTCTTCAGGTACATTTCTTGGAGGATAAAGCAGTCCAAAATATGAAGGTAAACTGATAGTTTTTCAGGAAGATAAACAACGTCCCGAGGTAATAATATGCTTTCAGGAGGATATAGCAGTCCTGAGGTAATAATATGCTTTCAGGAGGATACAGCAGTCCTGAGGTAATAATATGCTTTCAGGAGGATACAGCAGTCCTGAGGTAATAATGTGTTTTCAGGAGGATAAAGCAGTCCTGAGGTAGGGGTGATAGCTTTCAGGAAGATAACAACGTCCTGAGGAAGTGGTAATCTTTGGGAAGATAAATAACGGCCCAGTGTAATAATATGCTTTCAGGAGTATAAACAACATCCCGAGGAAGTGGAGATATGCTTTCAGGAAGATACACAACGTCCCGATGAGATAATATGCTTTCAGGAGGATAACAACGTCCTGAGGAGATAATATGCTTTCAGAAAGATGAACAACGTTCTGAGGTATAAGAAGCTTTCAGGAGGATAAAGCAGTCCTGAGGGAGTAAGCTTTCAGGAGGATAAAGCAATCCTGAGGTGATGATATGCTTTCAGGAGGATAAAGCAGTCCTGAGGTAATAATAACTTTTGGGAAGATAAACAACGGCCCAATAGTCACAATTTGTTGATGAGATTTGTCTGTTGGAGAATTAACCTGGAAACAAGGTAGCATTATGTATGGTAATATTAGTTTATGCATTATGTATGCATGTATAATATGATGCACTTAAGTGATGTATTATGTATCTATGGATATGTATGTTATGGTATGATGTAAATGATGTATGTATGACATGATGCTGCCGGAAGCGTCTGGATATCTTCGTATAATAACTGTTGGCCAGGGAAAATAAATCCCGGTTTGTTGCTGAAGAGTATGGGGAATTCGTTCCCGTCTTGTGTGATAAGAAGGTATACATAACCTCCTGTCTGCTGGGGATAGCAAGGTATATATAACCTCCCGTCTGCTGGGGATAGCAAGGTATATATAACCTCCCGTCTGCTGGGGATAGTAAGGTATATATGACCTCCCGTCTGCTGGGGATAGTAAGGTATACATAACCTTCCGTCTTCGTTTGATAGTAGGGTATACATAACCTCCCGTCTTCGTTCGTCGTACTCTTATTGGAAAGTAAATTCCCGAATATCCGTATGAGGATAAAAGAGATGGATATAAATTCCAAGGGAGATGTAACTTGAAGTACTTTATGAAGATGGATTTGCCCTACTGGGGGATTTGTAACTGTCTTGTAAGGGTGAACCTGGTGAAGCTTCGTTGGAATCCTTCCCTCGTTCGTCCTTAGTAAATACTATTACTGCATTTTCATGCATTTCTGGTAAACATCAATCATATTAAGCATACATGCATTTCTGGTAAACATCAATCATATTCAAAAGCATAATACATTCAAACACAACCAATGGATGTTTCGCTTATGTAAATAGGGTAAAAGTAAATCTGGATTCAAAAATGGAATTTTATTTATATCAAAGGGTGACCCATACATGGGTTAGTTTGTACAAGGAGACATAAACCCTAGTAAGAGGATTTTGTCATAAAGTTTTACAAAACAAGGAGAATCAGCTATATGGGAAATAATCCTATTGAGTTTCACTTCTACTATTGCCATTATCTTCAAGTATCTCATCTTCTGCTGTTTGAGACGGAAACGATTGGATTGAGCTTTATCTGTTCAAACTTGGGTAAGTAACATAACTGGTTGCAGTTTCATGGGTGATCCAAACGAGACATAGTCATACGCTTTAATCCCTAACTTTTGCCTGGATTGCCTTTTCAGGTTTTCAATCCACCGGGATACCCTTTTTTGCCCAAGCCGCCTTTTCAGGTTTTCGACTTGTCGGGTGTACATCTTTTTATATATATCCCTAATTTTTGCCTAAACCCTTTTGGTTTGCCGGGATGCCCTTATTTTTGCCTAGGCCTGTCAACCTAGCGGGTCTCTTTTCATGCGTAGTATTTTTTAACTATGTCTGCGTTTACAGGCTGTGGGAAGTCTTCACCATCCATAGTAGTAAGTATCATGGCACCTCCTGAGAACACTGTCTTGACTACAAATGGTCCTTCATATGTTGGAGTCCACTTGCCCCTAGGATCACCCTGTGGTAATATGATACGCTTGATTACCAAGTCACCAGCCTGATATACCTTTGGCTTAACCTTCTTGTTAAAAGCTTTGATCATTCGTTTCTGGTACATCTGACCATGACAAACTGCTGCCAACCTCTTCTCATCAATCAAATTTATCTGGTCAAGTCGAGTCTGAATCCATTCATCTTCATCCAAGCATGCATCCTTCATAATTCTTAAAGAGGGAATCTGAACTTCAATGGGCAGAACTGCTTCCATACCATAGACTAAGGAGAATGGGGTTGCCCCTGTTGAAGTACGTATTGTAGTACGATAACCATGAAGAGAAAATGGTAACATCTCATGCCAATCCTTGTAAGTAACAGTCATCTTTTGTACAATCTTCTTGATGTTCTTATTAGCAGCTCCAACTGCCCCATTCATCTTTGGACGATACGGAGAAGAGTTGTGATGCTTAATCTTGAACTGTGTGCAGAGATCAGTAATCATAGTGTTGTTCAGATTAGAGCCATTGTCGGTAATAATTCTTTCAGAGATGTCGTACCTACATATGAGATTATTCTTAATGAATTGAGCCACCACATTCTTGGTAACAGATGCAAATGAAGCTGCCTCCACCCACTTCGTGAAGTAATCAATAGCAACCAGGATGAAACGATGCCCATTAGAAGCAGTAGGTTTGATTTCACCAATCATATCAATGCCCCACATGGCAAACGGCCAAGGAGCAGTCAACACATTCATTGGTGAGGGAGGTATATGGACTTTATCAGCATAAATTTGACACTTGTGACATGTTCTGGAGTGTTGATAGCAATCAGCTTCCATGGTAGACCAATAGTAACCTGCTCTCAATATCTTCTTTGCCATAGTATGACCACTAGAATGAGTGCCAAAGATCCCATCATGCATGTTTTCCATAATCTCAGTTGCTTCCTTCTTATCCACACAACGAAGCATAGTTGAATCATGATTGCGCTTGTACAAAATCCCATTACTCGAAAAGAACTTAGCAGAAAACCTTCTTAGAAACTTCCTATCTTTGACAGATGCTCCTTCAGGGAATTCCTAAGCTTCAAGATATCTTTTCACTTCATAGAACCAAGGCTTCTCCTCTGCCCCTTCTGTGTCAATCTCATTGCAATATGAAGGCTTTTCAAATCTATCAATAGTAATCTTGGGAGCTTCATCATCCCAGCTGATCTCAAACATGGATGCCATAGTGGCTAAGGCATCTGCCAACTGATTCTCTCTCCGTGGAATATGTCCAAAGGTAATCTCTTTGAAATGTGGGATCAAAGACAACACATGCTCTCTGTAAGGAATGAGGTTATCATGCTTGGTATCCCAATCTCCTTTAATCTGACTTACTGCCAGGGCTGAATCTCCATACACGTCTAGGAACTAAATCTTCATATCAATAGCAGCTTTAATACCCAGGATACATTCCTCATACTCAGCCATGTTATTGGTACAATAGAAACAAAGTCTGGCAGTAATCGGGGTATGACAACCTTCAGGGGAACTAATCACAACACCAATACCATTACCAAGTGCATTGGAGGCACCATCAAAAACCATAGTCCATCGGGATCCTTGTTCAGGTCCGTCATATTGTCCAGGTTCTTTGGTAATAATCATAATGTCTTCATCAGGAAATTCAAAACTCATTGACTGATAATCATCCACTGCTTGATGAGCCAAATGATCAGCCACAACACTTCCTTTAATGGCCTTCTGAGTAGTATACTGTATGTCATATTCTGTCAAGATCATTTGCCATCTTGCAATTCTTCCGGAGAGAGCAGGTTTCTCAAATATGTACTTGATTGGATCCATCTTTGAAATCAACAAGGTAGTATGAGTCAACATATACTGTCTTAGTCGGCGAGCAGCCCATGCCAAAGCGCAGCAAGTTTTCTCGAGCAGTGAGTATCTTGTTTCACAGTCGGTAAACTTTTTGCTAAGGTAGTATATTGCCTGCTCTTTTCGACCAGACTCGTCATGTTGCCCCAAGACACACCCCATTGAGTTGTCCAACACTGTTAAGTACATAATCAAAGGTCTTCCATCAACTGGTGGCATCAAAATTGGAGGTTCTAGCAGATATTTCTTGATTTCATCAAAGGCTGTCTGGCACTCATCATTCCACTCCATCACCTGATCTTTCTTCAACAACTTGAAGATTGGTTCACAGATGGCAGTCAATTGGGAAATAAATCTTGCAATGTAATTCAATCGTCCCAAGAAACCTCTAACCTCCTTCTCAGTACGGGGAGTTGGCATCTCTCGTATAGCTTTTACTTTTGCAGGATCCACTTCAATACCTTTTCCACTGACAATAAAACCCAGGAGCTTACCAGATCTAACTCCAAAAGTACACTTGTTTGGGTTTAATCTCAACTTGTATTTCTTCAACCTCTCAAACAACTTATGCAGATGATCAAGATGTTGCTCTTCATTCTGGGACCTGGCTATCATATCATCCACATATACCTCTATCTCATGATGAATCATATCATGAAACAAAGCCACCATAGCACGCTGATATGTTGCCCCTGCATTCTTCAAACCAAATGGCATCACCTTATAGCAAAAGGTGCCCCACTGTGTAACAAAGGTTTTCTTCTCCATATCTTCAGGTGCCATCTTGATCTGATTGTAACCAGAAAAACCATCCATAAAAGAGAATACCTTATGCTGAGCAGTGTTGTCTACCAGAACATCAATATGAGGAAGTGGAAAGTCATCTTTGGGGCTGGCCTTGTTCAAATCCCTGTAGTCTACACACATACGTACCTTACCATCTTTCTTAGGCACTGGTACCACATTTGCAACCCACTGAGGATAAGAAGTCACAGCTAAGAATCCTGCATTGAACTGTTTCATTACCTCTGCTTTGATCTTCTCTGACATTTCAGGACGCATACGACGAACCTTCTGCTTCTTTGGACGACAATCTTCTTTCACTGGTAAACGGTGAACCACAATGTCTGTATCCAACCCTGGCATATCTTCATAAGACCAAGCAAAGATCTCCACATAGTCACGTAACATCTGAATCAATCTGCTCTTGACACTATCCTCTAATTCAGCCCCTATCTTGACTTCTTTCCTGTTTTCTTCAGTTCCCAGATTCACAACTTCGACTGGCTCTTCATGTGGTTGTATAGCTTTCTCTTCTTGTTGTAACAACCTAGCAAGCTCTACAGGTACTTCACAATCATCCTCATTTCCGTCTTCAGTTTGATAGATCGGATTCTCGAAATTATAATTGGCAATAGTAGAACTATTATCAACAGGATCCAGAGTGGATGAGCATCTGCATTTTAGTGATGTGGGTATGTGTAAGAACACATAGCTGATAAAGCAAAAATAAAAGAAAAGAAAGACAAGGAACACAATATTTACGAAAACGAAACGTCCACTGATTTTTATTGAATGAAGTATGCAAATGAAATGACAGCCCATAACAAGCACACCATTGTGCCCCGGGTAAGGCACAAGGCTTGAGAGTTTTAATTGTTCAAGAAATTACAAACTTAAAAAGCAACAACACAGTAATAGTATTTACTCCTGACTAAAGGAGATAGGGATAACATCTTCAGCTTTCCAATTATTGAGTCCAGCACCCACAGTAGGAAAAATCCAAGCATCCAGGTTGTAGTCTTCATCATAGTCACCCACAGCATTGATCTGATTCTTCATAACCCCTTGATTGGTGATACGGACAGCACGAGCACGAAGAACAGCCCTCTGGGACTCTGCAGTGAAACCCAAACCAAATTTGTCAGACTTGTATGGGATATCAGGAAGCTGACCCCAAATAGTACAACCACCTTCATCCACTACAGCTCTAGCATCTTTGAGGGAGGCCATTGTTGGAGGTACTCTGGTGACCACAAGAACTTTCTTGACAACCGGAGGAGCTACATAATCATTAACAATCCAAGGGACCACTTCAAATGTCTGACACGGAGTTTCAACGTATTCACCTTCCACCTCCAGATACTTGAAGGTGTTCACATGACTAACAAAATACTCTTCCTCTCTATAGACAGTAACAAATTTTCCTTCCACCGGATATCTTAGATTTTGATGTAATGTAGAAGTTACAGCACCTGCCCCATGGATCCAGGGACGACCAAGCAAACAAGAGTACGAAGGATGAATATCCATCACATAAAATGTAGCATTGAAAACCTGAGAACCAACTTTGATCGGGAGATCAATTTCTCCATGCACCACTCTTCTAGAACCATCAAAAGCCTTCACCACTATATTACTGGGTTTCAGCACGGCATCTTCAGGACTCAGCTTACTCAGGACTTCTTTGGGCAACACATTCAGAGAGGAATCATTGTCTATCAATACATGTGACAGGGTAGTGCCCCTGCATTCAATTGAGATATGCAGAGCCCTGTTATGATCCCTCTTGGCAGAAGTCAAATCAGCATCAAAAAACCCTAACCCATTATCATAGGTCAGGTGGGCAACACAATTCTCAAACTGGTCAACAGAAATTGCATCGGGTACATGAGCAGTCTTCAGAAACTTGATCAAAGCTTTGGCATGAGCCTCAGAACATAACAACAAAGACAGCATAGAAATCTTAGAGGGAGTATGCCCCAACTGATCAACAATGTCATAATCACTCTTGCGAATGATTTTCAATACTTCTTCCATCTGCTTAGCAAGATCATCAGCAGCTGGCACATCAGTAGGTATAGGCTCAATAACAGGACCTTTGCCCCGAGCATCAGTGGTGGAGGTAGCAGCAGGAGTAACTGCATTCTTGGAAGTAACTGGAGGAGAGAAAACTCTTCCGCTTCGTGTGATCTTACTAGATCCGGCAATATTGTCAACATCAACAGGCATATCAGCTAAGGGTTCCTGCTTAACACCATGGATATAAACATCAGATCCATAATGCCAAGGCACAGCTTTATCAGACGTATACGGAATAGGACCAGGAGTGGTAATGACCAGAGGAGCCACTCTAGCTTCAGCAACAATCTTCACAGGGCCTTCAGCAGTTATCTTAATCGGACCCTTATGAGTGATTTTAACAGGGCCTTTGGAAGTGATCCTTACTGGTACTCTATCAACCATATCAACCTCTTCAATCTTCCTACTTTTAGTAATATGATCCACCATACTCTCTACAGACGATGGAGTCCTCTCAAACACTATGGTATATTTATCCATGAGACGCTGAATTCCATCTCTCAATCTCTAGCAACTATCCGGCTTATAGGTACAATACAAACAATCTTCACGACAACCTGGAAAGAGCCCAGCTTGTACTAACTTCTTCTTGATAACAGACAATGGTGTGGTCAACTCTGCAACTGAATAGACATGTAAATCTTCATCAATTGCATTGACAGCCTTCTCATGATTTGGCATGGGAGCAGTAATCACATTTGGAGTACCCAGAGGGTCAAACTCAATTTCTCCAGCCTCAATCATATCTTGAATTTTGTTCTTCAAGACCCAGCAACTATTAGTATCATGTCCCTGACAGTTTGAATGATATGCACATCGTGCATTGGGATTGTACCTGGGAGAGGTAACATTAGGATTCTGAGGAGCCTCTTTCAGAGTAATAAGTTCAGCCTTCAACAAGTGTTGCAATGCCTGAGCCATTGACATGTTGATCTTAGTGAACTGCCTTCTAGCCCTCTGTTGGTTGCCCTGTGGCTGTTCTGGTGTTGCAGGAGTTGGATTTGAAATATGAACTGCACTCACAGACTGATGCCTTCTATTATGATCAGGTTGACCATAAACAGCATTGGATTCTTTCTTCCCAGTGGGAGGCTTCTTTGCAGCACCTGATGAAGAAGTACCCACTTGGATCTTGCCACTCTTTATACCATTTTCCACTCGCTCTCCTGTCATTATCAACTCAGTGAAGCCAGATGATGAGCTTCCAATGAGATGACTGTAAAACGGACCATTCAGCGTACACATGAACATATCAACTAACTCCCTGTCAGTCAGAGGGGGTTGTACTCTTCCAGCTAAATCTCTCCACTTCTGAGCATACTCCTTGAAACTTTCTTTGGCACCCATAGACATGCTTTGCAGCTGCATGCGAGTGGGAGCTAAGTCAGCATTGTATTGATACTGCTTATAGAAAGCTTCAGCAAGATCATTCCAATCCCTGATGTTGACACTTTCCAATTGATAATACCACTCCAACTGAGCTCCAGATAAGCTCTCTTGGAAAAAGTGGATCCACAACTTCTTATCAGCAGTGTGAGGTTGGATTCTTCTGACATAAGACCTCAGATGCAGCTTGGGACAAGAGACCCCATCATAAACAACAAAGGTAGGAACCTTAAAACCAATGGGTATGACTACCCCAGATATCAGACTCAAATCTTCAAAATCCAGCCCAGAAGACTTCTGCAACTCCATAGCATCCATTCTATCCACCAACATCTTGAATTTGTCTTCATTAGGATCATGGTAGTAATTAGCCTCAGAATCAGAGTCCCCCACAGTGTTGTGGAGACTGCCTCCCTCTTTTTCAGACTCCTCAGATTCATAGTCTTCAACTGGTTCTTTGGTCTTAGCAAGACCTTTGAACCTTCTTCCCATGTTGATTAGGCCACCTGACCTTCTAGTCTTCTTAGTCTTCTTGGCCAGCAGTGTCTTCAATTCATCCTGCCCCTTGGACAAGTTCAGGATCAGCTCTTGGAACTGTGCATTCTGTGCCTGGAGATCCTTAACTGTTTGTTCAAGAGCCATTACTGAAATAAACAGCGAGAAGATGAGAAACTTGTGCACAAATAAACCTGTGATGCAATGATATGGAATGTAAATGTGTATGCAATGTTTTCAAGGACCGCAGAATTTAAATTTGCTTAAACAACCAAAAAGGTAAACTTTTATTAGTAGTAAATTTGTTTTGCCTCTTGGGCTTACAGAAAATGAAATGTAATAAATACAAGAGATGGGGTTTTAAGTCTCCCATGGACGTTTCCTTTTTGTGTTGAGGTATGAGTTGAGATTCCGTTCATCGTGAAGTTGCTTTATTAGTTCCAGGATTCTTTCTTGGCTTGCTTTGTAATGAGCCTCGAAAGTATCCCTTTGCTCCTTCAACTGGATCCAAGATCTCTGTAAGTCTTCCGTGTCAGTGGGCATATCTGGGTGAAGGATGATATAAGAAGTATCTCCTTCAGCAACAGGCTCCATAGTAACTGGCAGGACGGCAGGATATGGCATCATAAGAGTATGAGCACGAGACCGTACCCATCTGAGATAAGCCTCCATAGGAATAGTGTACTTGGGCTCCAGAGTCTTGCTGTCAACCTTGTTCACTTTTCCCCATGCTCATATGAACCTTTGACGGTAACCTTGCAGATTGCTGTCGTAGTCAAACACAATACCCTGAATCAACATGTCATGTGGACCATCACTCCGAGCATAACCAAACTGTCTTAAATCTAGTGAAGGGTTGTAGGTAATGCCTCCTCTTATGCCTAGAAGTGGAACATTAGGAAACTCCCCACATCGATCAATGATAGTGACATTCTCCATAGATCTGGAGCACCAATGAATATCTGAATGCGAGAGTGACATAATCCTCTTAGACCACCTGAACCCTTGCTCATTCTTCATTACTGAGCGAGGAAGGTGAGAAATAAACCACCTAGAAAGCAAAGGTATGCAGCACATCAAAGTTCCTCTTGCCCTTGTAGTACGGGTATGAAGAGAATGTAGCATGTCTCCAAGCAATGTAGGCACTGGATTGTGACTCAGGAATATGTTGATGGCATGAACGTCTATGAACTGATCTGGATTGGGGAACAATACTAAGCCATATATTAGCAAGGCTAAGATCTCCTCAAAAGCATCATGACTCATAGCCTTCAAGAACACTTGAGCCTTCTCTATTAACACCTTAGCAAGAATACCCTTAACTCCACTTCTCGTTTCTAGAACAATGTCAGCCTTCTTCAGATGTAGAGCTGCAGCAATAACCTCAGGTTTAGGCTCCCTCTCCAAGCCTGTGAATGGTTTCTGATCAAGAACAGGTATGCCCAGAAGTTTAGAGAACTCCTCCATGGTTGGAACCAACTGGTAGTCGGGGAATGTGAAGCAATGGTGCTTAGGATCAAAGAACTGAAACAGGACACTCATCATGTCTTCATTGAACCCTGAGGTGACTAGATCCAATAGGTGACCATGTCTCTTGATGAACTGGGAATGATCAGACACTTGAGAAACCAACTCTTTAAGTTTAGTAGGTATGCCCACAAAGTTGATCCTGATAGTGTTTCTACGAGCTGAAGCCATGACCTGCAACAAAGAACAAAGATAAATCCCTTGGTCCTTGAAATGGTTAGTGAAAATGGTATGCTTATGATGCATGATGATGTCATGATGTTATGTTCAATCACAAACATGTGGCACACACAAACAAGTCACACAATAGCCCTAGGTTTAAAGGCTTGCATGAGGTTCAAAGGTAAGTACCCTCCCCTGAAGTTAGGTGGTTCATCCTGTCCTACAAAAGTAACCAGGTTCTAAGGGATCTCAATATCATTGATCCTTCACAAGGGTGGTTGTTCAGTAGGCAACTTACTTACCAACCAAAACCCTCCAAGTTTAGAATCTCAATGAGTGTAGCATCGAGTATCAACCAACTTCAGTCTGCACCAAAGCCGGTTATCTCACTACTTTCTAAGGGCCAAGATGGGATAACTAGGGTTCTAAAAGTTAGTTAGTGTATTAACAACATATGGCAGCCTCATATTATCCTCAACTTGACTTAAGGAACATAAGCACCAACCAAGAAGTCACACTAACTATGGCCACCAGATCAACCATATCGGTATACGTCGTACAGTTTCCTTGGTCTATTGCCATTTACCTAAGGTACACTGGATCCGGGTTAGGATCTTTCACACATAAGAGCACCCAACAAGTAAGTATAAATCAAACAAGGCAAACAATTTTAAAGTGATCTAATTCCTAAGGGTACCCCTCTTTAATATTAAATCCCCAGCAGAGTCGCCAGTTCTGTAACACGGTGGGAGAACTGACTTTAGTTATGTTGCGGATAGCAAGAGTCGCCACCGACTTTTATTTTATCCAAAGGAAAGGCATAAAAGAACAGGAAAGACCTTTTAAAAGATTTTTGGGTCCGGGGGGTAGGTTATGTAGAGGGAAGGTGTTAGCACCCTTTACATCCATGGTTATCCATGGGCTCTTAGTTACTTAGCTCACTTTAAAATGTTTTTGAAATGTGAAGTGTGTGAATAGAAATTTTCTTAAGAGTTTTATAATGATCCATGTACGGATGCGTAAAAAACTTGTGTTTGAAAATTGTTTGAAATTGTGAAGTGTTTGAAAAGTTTTTGAATAGTGAGCAAGTAACTATGAGAAACCTACCCTAAAGTTTAAGTCTTTCTGTTCTAGAATCCTTTAAGTGGTAAGACTATCCCTATTATTAAGGAACAGGTAGTCATTACCTTGGATGTGAGGGACAAGTAAGGGTCATCTGTTTATTTAGGCAACTGTGGGGTGTATAAGCAATTTTGGAGAGACTATCATCTTTATTCGAAAGGGACAAGATCATTACGAAGGCAACATTCGAAAGGGACTTGATCTTTTATTTGTTAAGGGACTAGATGACTTTATTTTGAGGGACTTTCTACTTTATACACCCTACTTGACCTTTTGATTAGGCAACAATGAGAGGTAACCCTAAGGAAGTGAGATGGCGATCAAAGATCGACTTACGTGTGTGAGTGTTCAATTTAATATTTATCTTTTGAATTAAGTGATCTAAATTAATTTTAAATTACATACATGTTACACTCCCTATTTACTAACCATGGCATAATAAATAATTTAAACATTATAAAATATTACATCCAGAAGCAATTACAATAATGATAAATAAAGCAATTTAAATAAGCAAAATATTAATAAACAAAATAAATAAGCAATTATAATTGGGTTAGTGAAAATAATAATAATAAAATAAGACTAAATTAAATGGGGTTAGTAATAAATAAATAAATAAACATAATTAATAATAATAATGAAATAAACAAGGATATTATAATAAACAAAATTTTTAATGGTTAAATAAGAAAATATGAACAATTATATTAGTTATTATAAAATTGGAAGTTATATGTAAATTATAAAATTAAATCAATTATGAACATATTATGAAAAATAAATTATAATTACAAAAATTAAATTAGCAATTTTACCATATTTTTAAACATATAAGAAAATTATTCACATGCAAAAATTAAATTCTAAACAATTAGAGAATACTTTCATATTATAAAAAATAAATTAAGCATTTTAATTTTTAATTATACTTACATACAAAAATTTAAATTATAACAATTTATATATTAACAAAAATTAACTCAAGAGTTTTAATGAAGTTTATGAATATAAATAATAAAAGAAGAAAATTAGGGTTTGAAAAGAATATATTTTTTAGGGTTTTAAAAATAAATTAGGTTTTTTTTATTTACAATATCAATTTAATTATTAAATACCACATACATATAAATAAAAACATATAAAGAAATAAATATATCAATTTAGGTTTTAAGAAAATAATATAAATTTTTTAAACAAAAGAAAATGATTTATATATAATTTAGAAATTATTTTAAATTAATTTAGAAAATAAAAGGAAGAAATAACAAAGGAAATAAAATAAGAAACCAAAAAAACAGGACCTGGGATTTGAACCCAGGTCCTTTACCTGGATACAGAAGAGCCTTGCCACTGGGCTGCGCGCTGCTAGCTGATGACAAACCACCTTCATTTGGTTTTATGCTTTAAACCTGAAAATCAGAAAAAAGAAAGAAAAAGCAAAAGGCCTGGGGGAATCGAACCCAGGACCTTGCAAGCAATCACACAAACACGTTACCATTCCAGCTGGGAGAGCGAACCTGTTGATATAACCACTTTAATTCATAATATATTATAATGACTAAATATTTGGAAAAATAAGCAAAAGGTGTTGAAGCCAGGATTCGAACTCCTGCCCTCCTACAATATACGCGCATGCTTCACCACTGGGACAAGCATAAGCTTGTGAAATAAAGACAGGAACAATTCATAATATTTTAAAACAACATTTTGAATTTGAAATTCGCGCGCAGCTGGTCATCTTCTTCCTCTGAAATTCGTAGGTTTACCTGCGAATTTTGTTATGAAATTTCCTGCGGGTTTTCATGCACACCAAACCTGCCAATCTCATACACTCCTCAATATGCAACGATTTATCAAATTAATTACATGGTTGTGATCCCCAACCTTCACACAATTCATTTATGGTCTTAGAATCAATTTATATTGTTTAAATCAAAGAACCCTAAATGAGAGTCATAAACCCTAACTATGGCCGAATTCATTCTAGGCAGTGAAACTCCAATTAATTGGTCCAGAAAGCTTCAACACAATGAAACAAACAAGATTACACAATCAAAATCAATTGAAATTCAGTAAATTCATTGAATCGAAAAAATCAAATGTAAGGTAAAAAGCCATTCGGTTCATGCGATTCATGGGGTTTTAGATGATGATAAGCATGGCTATGCATTCAGTGATCATTAGGGAACCTGTTGAAACCTTTAGAATGCCTTGAAATAGTCTCTAAGGAAGAATCCGAATTGAAGCTTTTTTGAGGTTTTTTGAAATTGTGAAACTTACACTTTTGAGGCTGGAATTCGTCAATAGTGATTAGGGTTATGTAATGTACTTATAGTATGATCAATTAGGTCAGAAAAGATTGAAGCTTGTGTGAAAAAATTGATTGGAAAAGATTCAAAAATATAGGCTTTGAAAATCAAATATTTTTGCATAAACACTTGCTATTTTAGTCCAATCATCATGATCCTCTTACCACTTTGATTCCAATCATATTTATGAATTTCTAGAAGCTTAATCTTTTTTTAATCTTTGACTTTTATATTTTATTTTAATTTAAAATGATTTTTAATGAATTAAATCAAAATAAATAAAAATAAAATGATAAAAAATATGATTTTTGTTGACTTGGGTCGTGCATGAGGTCATAGTATGGATTGGGTCATCATATGGCAAGCCCATTTAGAAAAAATTGGTTTTAGACCTCCATTTTCTTTATAAGCTAACCAAAAATTTCCCAACTTTGCAAGGGCACACATCCTTCCATTTTAATGCTATGAGGGTGTTCTTGGATATTTTGGAAAGATTGAAGAGTCCTCTAACCAACCCCACTGGTTTCATGTCCATATCATTTACCATTCTCAAGTTATGCCCTTTTGAAGATGTTGACTTTTTGTTGACTTTCAAAAGGACCTATAATGTCTTAGCTCATACCTTCCAAATGAAGCATTTTTAGGCTTGGCTTGTGAGACACAAAGTTGTAGAGAATTAAATTTCCTTCAAAATGAGCTTTGGATGGAGACTTGGTGATGAAGCATGTGAAAGTTATGGCTGGTCAAAGTTCAGTTGACTTTTACTAAGGAAACCCTAATTTAGAAACTCCTGATTCTTGATGATCTGAAATCTCCTTGATGAATCATTATCAACCCTTGCTCAAATGATGAATTTTACTTCATATACTTTATGTTGGCAAAAAATCATGAAGTTTGACTTTGGTTTGACCACAGTTGACCTCAGTTTGACTTTTTAACTGCTTTGACTGATTTTGACTTATCTGATCATCTGACTGAGCAAACTTTTGAGAAAAGTCTTGAAACTTGTCATGGGGATTCTTACACACATATAAGATGTAATGAAGCTCACTTGAAGTCTTGGAAATCCATTTAGCCTGATTAAAGTCAAAACCCTAGTTTTGAATGCACTGCTTAGGAGATGCATTGTCTGAGGGAATTGTCAAACTTTTGACCAATTGTGAACTTTGTGAACCTTGTGAACCATCATAAAATGTCTTGTGAACCTTGTGAACCTAATGGGAGGTCTTGTGAACCTTGTGAACCTCATAAAGTGTCTTGTAGACTTCATGAACCTCGTGAAAGGTATTGTATGTATTGTGAATCTTGTGAACCTCATAAAGTGTCTTGTAAACTTCATGAACCTCATGAAAGGTCTTGTAAGTGTTGTGAATCTTGTGAACCTTGTGAACCTCATAAAGTCTTGTGAACCTTGTGAACCTCATAAAGTGTCTTGTAGGCTTCATGAACCTCATGAAAGGTCTTGTAAGTATTGTGAATCTTGTGAACCTTGTGAACCTTCTTAGCACACAAAGTCTTGTATTGTGAGGGCAAATTTTGGGGTGCAACAGCTGCCCCTGTTCAATTTTCTGAAACCTGAGGGGTTATATTGGTATGTTTGCCAGTCGTGACATGGAAGGTTGAAGGGGATTGAACACAAAAGCCCAAAAATTTGCACTCACCGGTGCGTAAAGTGATACTGATGATTGGTTGAGTATGCTTGAGTGGGCTTAAAGATGCCACTTGGAGAAAAATTCTTCAGGTACATTTCTTGGAGGATAAAGCAGTCCAAAATATGAAGGTAAACTGATAGTTTTTCAGGAAGTGGAGATATGCTTTCAGGAAGATACACAACGTCCCGAGGAGATAATATGCTTTCAGGAGGATAACAACGTCCTGAGGAGATAATATGCTTTCAGAAAGATGAACAACGTTCTGAGGTATAAGAAGCTTTCAGGAGGATAAAGCAGTCCTGAGGGAGTAAGCTTTCAGGAGGATAAAGTAATCCTGAGGTGATGATATGCTTTCAGGAGGATAAAGCAGTCCTGAGGTAATAATAACTTTTGGGAAGATAAACAACGGCCCAATAGTCACAATTTGTTGATGAGATTTGTCTGTTGGAGAATTAACCTGGAAACAAGGTAGCATTTTGTATGGTAATATTAGTTTATGCATTATGTATGCATGTATAATATGATGCACTTAAGTGATGTATTATGTATCTATGGATATGTATGTTATGGTATGATGTAAATGATGTATGTATGACATGATGCTGCCGGAAGCGTCTGGATATCTTCGTATAATAACTGCTGGCCAGGGAAAATAAATCCCGGTTTGTTGCTGAAGAGTATGGGGAATTCGTTCCCGTCTTGTGTGATAAGAAGGTATACATAACCTCCTGTCTGCTGGGGATAGCAAGGTATATATAACCTCCCGTCTGCTGGGGATAGCAAGGTATATATAACCTCCCGTCTGCTGGGGATAGTAAGGTATATATGACCTCCCGTCTGCTGGGGATAGTAAGGTATACATAACCTTCCATCTTCGTTTGATAGTAGGGTATACATAACCTCCCGTCTGCTGGGGATAGTAAGGTATATATGACCTCCCGTCTGCTGGGGATAGTAAGGTATACATAACCTTCCGTCTTCGTTTGATAGTAGGGTATACATAACCTCCCGTCTTCGTTCGTCGTACTCTTATTGGAAAGTAAATTCCCGAATATCCGTATGAGGATAAAAGAGATGGATATAAATTCCAAGGGAGATGTAACTTGAAGTACTTTATGAAGATGGATTTGCCCTACTGGGGGATTTGTAACTGTCTTGTAAGGGTGAACCTGGTGAAGCTTCGTTGGAATCCTTCCCTCGTTCGTCCTTAGTAAATACTATTACTGCATTTTCATGCATTTCTGGTAAACATCAATCATATTAAGCATACATGCATTTCTGGTAAACATCAATCATATTCAAAAGCATAATACATTCAAACACAACCAATGGATGTTTCGCTTATGTAAATAGGGTAAAAGTAAATCTGGATTCAAAAATGGAATTTTATTTATATCAAAGGGTGACCCATACATGGGTTAGTTTGTACAAGGAGACATAAACCCTAGTAAGAGGATTTTGTCATAAAGTTTTACAAAACAAGGAGAATCAGCTATGTGGGAAATAATCCTATTGAGTTTCACTTCTACTATTGCCATTATCTTCAAGTATCTCATTTTCTGCTGTTTGAGACGGAAACGATTGGATTGAGCTTTATCTGTTCAAACTTGGGTAAGTAACATAACTGGTTGCAGTTTCATGGGTGATCCAAACGAGACATAGTCATACGCTTTAATCCCTAACTTTTGCCTGGATTGCCTTTTCAGGTTTTCAATCCACCGGGATACGCTTTTTTGCCCAAGCCGTCTTTTCAGGTTTTCGACTTGCCGGGTGTACATCTTTTTATATATATCCCTAATTTTTGCCCAAACCCTTTTGGTTTGCCGGGATGCCCTTATTTTTGCCTAGGCCTGTCAACCTAGCGGGTCTCTTTTCATGCGTAGTATTTTTTAACTATGTCTGCGTTTACAGGCTGTGGGAAGTCTTCACCATCCATAGTAGTAAGTATCATGGCACCTCCTGAGAACACTGTCTTGACTACAAATGGTCCTTCATATGTTGGAGTCCACTTTCCCCTAGGATCACCCTGTGGTAATATGATACGCTTGATTACCAAGTCACCAGCCTGATATACCTTTGGCTTAACCTTCTTGTTAAAAGCTTTGATCATTCGTTTCTGGTACATCTGACCATGACAAACTGCTGCCAACCTCTTCTCATCAATCAAATTTATCTGGTCAATTCGAGTCTGAATCCATTCATCTTCATCCAAAATGGAAGGTTGAAGTTTGGAGACAAAGCCAAGCAACAGATGAGGATTGACTCCAATCCCATGCAGGTTGTGGAGGCCAATTATGCTGAACCAGAAATGGTAAATGTGGTCGAAATGGAGATCATGGCTGAGGAAAGTTTTGAAATGGTGGAAGTTGCTGAAAACTTCGACACTAACTTCACCATGATAGAAGCTGCTGTAGGTTTCGACACCCATGTAAATGTGGTGGAAGGGGCTGATGACCTTGCAGACCAGGCTAAGGAAGAAGAAGTCAAAGCTTCTGAAGACTTCGACAGTGAGAACACCGTTGAAACTACTGAAGGTTTCGACGAAAGAAATACAGTCAAGGTGGGCAGAAGTTTTGACAAGAAAAACTATGAAAGAGATGCGGAGCAGGGGGTGATCTGGGACACTTTAGGAGAATCAAATGGGAAGTTCGACTTCATGGTGAAATATTCAGCACCACCAAGCTCCAAAACAGATATCAACAAAATCCAACCCATAGGATGGGGAGATTCCTGCAAAAATGATAATGAAGAGGAGGGTGATAAAACCCTCATTGTCCAAAAAGAGGCCACTGAGGGCCTTAGCCAGGACAAGATCAAAAGAACAGAGACTGATGACAATGCCCTCATTGTCGAACCAATAAACAGTAGTACAATCAGAACCGAAGAACATTCTGTCGAAGGTGTTGCACACTGCTGCAAATACATCTATAAGGGTTTACACCCAAAAGGCAGTGTATATCAGTCAAAGGAGAATGTCCCGGAAGAAATGATGCTAGTCGAAAAAATGAACAAATTAAAGATCACAACTGAACAGAATGTTGGGATTCATATGGTGGAAATCACTCAGAAGATAGGACCAGACACCAACAAAGGAAAGAAACGTCAAGAGAAGCATCAGAAGCTGGTTTACCCAGAAGAGAACGAAAATCTTGTTGAATTCATCCAGAGGTGTCAAAGGAAGAACGCAGAGGTTATGCTCTGCCCAAGATGCAGTGCTGTGTTCGACAGGAAAGCAGCTGATGACTTAGAAGCAGCAGAAAAGACCCAGAGAAAAAGAAACTGGGGAACAGCCCCACCAACCAGAAATGAAAGGTTCGACCCAAGAAGAAGGGAGCATCATATCCAAGGAGTGGGAGAAAGACGTATCAACACCTATAAACCATCCAACAGACCAAATGACGATAGATGGGTTCAACCTATAAGGGATGCCCAAGGTCAGAAGAGATGGAAGAGTTTTGAAATGAACAGGGGTGCCTCAATGGAAGTTAAAAAGGAGGCAAGGCCAAAGTACGTCTCTGAAAACTACAAAGGGAAGAATCCTATGTCCAGGTCCCAATGGAGAAGATTCCAAAGGCAGAAGAAAATTGAAAAGGAAACTGTAGAACACAAAAGGGTTGGGCAGAAGGAAGCTGAATCAAGCAAATGTGTGCAGATTACAAGCAAGGGGAGACCTCTGGCAAAAGAAGAAACCCCTCAGAAGAATGGATCTAGTGACACCACAGAAATGCAGAAAACAAACAACAGAATGCCAGTGGACGAAGAAGTTACAGATGACTTCAGTTCAAAGCCTGATGCGTCCTTCGACGTAACCTGCAATGTGGTTTCTGTGTTGCCCAGAGACTATGACAGGATAATGGAAGTCGAAGACGAAGAGGATGACATGGCAGATGATAGCATAGGCCTGAAGCCTGTATGCTACTACATAATGAACAATGGCTGTGTCGAAGAGCAAAATGCTTTCTTCGAAAAGCCAGATGATGCAATGAAGGCTCACTTAAAGCCTCTTTTCATAAAAGGAAAGGTAGAAAACGTGGGTGTCGACAAAATTCTGATAGATGGAGGAGCAGCTGTAAATTTAATTCCTCATTACATGATAAAGAGGAATGGAAAAGATGACTACGACACTAAGCCTCACAACATGGTGTTGTCCAACTATGAAGGTAAAGTAGGGACAACACTGGGGGTAATACAACTGAACTTGACTGTAGGATCCATCACCAGGCCTACAATGTTTGTGGTGATAGCATCAAAGGCAAATTACAACTTGCTGTTGGGAAGAGAATGGATCCATGGGATTGGGGCTGTGCCATCCTCCATGCATCAAAGGATAGAAATCTGGAGGCCATATGGGATTGTCGAAAACATAGAAGCAGATCAGAGTTACTTCACAGCTGATGTGAACAATGTCACTAGTCGTAACTTCGACAAGAACCTAGCCCATATAGCACCATGCAATCCTGCTGCTTTCGACCTAACAGCTTCCGACAACGCTTACTGTTCCATGTACCTCCATCCTACGCATGGTTTTCAGTGGGATAAAGAAATAATTGGGGAGACAAATTACACTTGGGGAACTGCCCATGTCAACCCAACTGGATGGGGGAGTGAGTTTAGTGAAAATGACTGAAGTTTCAGCAATGGAAAGGATTTCGGCTTATATAGCCGAAAAACAACTCAAAGTGGCCCTTGAGGCTGAAGTAAGAAACATGGTTGTCGAAGCCAACACTCAAGTTGTCGAAGAACAACATCCTCAAGAAAATATTGAGGAACAACTTGCAAAGCAGAGTTTTGAAAAAGACTCTAATGGCGAATGGCAGAGTCAAAGACTTGATGCCATTTATGATGACGAACCTTTGGGGTTCGAAAAAGATCCAGCCCCAACCAATATGAAAATGGTGGCACAGGATCCTTTAGAAGAGATTAACCTGGGACTGGGGGCAGAGAAAAGGCCCACTTACATCAGTTCCAAGATGGACCCTCAGCTCAGAGTCGAAATAATCCAGCTGCTGAATGAGTTTAAAGACTGCTTCGCATGGGATTATGACGAAATGCCTGGTTTAGACAGAAATTTGGTTGAATTGAAGTTGCCAATACTGGAAGGAAAGAAGCCAATAAAGCAGACTCCCAGACGCTTTGCACCTGAAATTCTGTCGAAAATCAAAGAGGAAGTCGAAAGACTTCTAAAATGCAAATTCATCCGTACAACGAGGTATGTCGAATGGATTGCTATTATTGTTCCTGTGATTAAGAAAAATGGCAAACTAAGGGTATGCATTGATTTTAGAGATCTAAACTCAGTTACCCCTAAGGATGAATATCTTATGCCAGTGGCAGAAATGCTAGTAGATTCTGCAGCAGGCCATGAGTATTTAAGTATGCTTGATGGATATTCTGGTTATAACCAGATTTTCATTGCTGAAGAAGATGTTCCAAAAACAGTTTTTCGTTGTCCAGGGGCAATAGGAACATATGAGTGGGTAGTCATGCCCTTTGGTTTAAAAAATGCTGGAGCTACTTACCAAAGGGCCATGAATTCTATTTTTCATGATTTCATTGAAACGTTTATGCAAGTTTATATAGATGATATTGTGATTAAATTTGCCTCAGGCTCAGACCATATTAACCATCTTCGACAGTCCTTTGAAAGTATGAGGAAGTTTGGTTTGAAAATGAATCCTCTTAAATGTGCTTTTGGTGTGCAGGCAGGGGACTTCTTAGGCTTTGTGGTCCACAAGAAAGGGATCGAAATTAATGAAAACAAAGCCAAGGCCATAATGGAAGCGAAAGCGCCATCGACAAAGAAGGAATTACAGTCTCTACTAGGGAAAATCAACTTTCTCAGAAGGTTCATCTCCAACCTTAGTGGAAAGACACAGGCCTTCTCACCTCTGCTTCGACTGAAGAAGGAGGGCTTCACTTGGGGGCAAGAACAGCAAGATGCCTTCGACAAGATCAAGAAGTATCTGGCAAGTCCTCCAGTCTTAATATCTCCTTGTCGAAAAAGAAGCATGAGGCTCTACATATCAGCATCTGACAGAACATTAGGGAGCATGCTTTGTCAGGAAGATGAACATGGCGTCGAAAGAGCCATCTACTATCTCAGCAGAGTCTTAAATGATGTTGAAACTAGATATAGTATGATAGAGAAATTATGTTTATGTGTATATTTCTCTTGTACAAAGTTAAAGCATTATATAAAACCCATTGATGTACATATATCTTCTCATTTCGACGTAATAAAACATATGTTGTCTAAATCTATTCTACATAGTCGAATTGGAAAATGGGCTTTAGCCTTGACTGAATATTCTTTAAAATATGTGCCTCTAAAAGCTGTCAAAGGGCAAATGGTTGCTGACTTTATAGCTGACCACTCCATACTTGGAGATGAGACAAATTATGTCGAAAGAGAGCCTTGGAAATTATATTTCGACGGTTCCAGTCATAAAAATGGAACAGGTATTGGGGTATTGATCATTTCTCCCAATAAAATTCCAATAAAGTTCAAGTACAAAATAGAAGGTTGTTGTTCAAACAATGAAGCAGAATATGAAGCTTTAATTGCTGGACTTGAAATTTTGTTGGAATTGGGGGCAACAGAGGTCGAAATAATGGGTGACTCTGAGTTGGTGATAAAACAACTGACGAAAGAGTATAAATGTGTCAAAGAAAATTTGATCATGTATTTTGTGATAGCCAACAGACTCCTCAAGAGATTCGACAGTGTAATCTTTAGACATATTCCTAGATTAGAAAATCAGGAAGCAAATGATTTGGCTCAACTGGCATCAGGTTACAGAGTGTCGAAAGAAAACCTGATGAAAGTTGTCGAAGTAAGAGGAAAAGTTGTATCCACTAGGCTATCCCCATCTGATTTGGAGACCATGAGACTGGGATATGGTGATGAAGAAAACTTTGAAATTTTTAATGTAGATGATCTAGGGGTAGGAGATTGGAGAAAATCTATCAAAGATTATTTACAAAATCCAAACCAGACAGTCGAAAGGAAGATAAAATATAGAGTTATAAGTTATGTGCTCTTTGGAAATGAATTATTTAAAAAGACTGCAGAGGGAGTTCTACTGAAGTGCCTAGGAGAGACTGAAGCTTATATAGCTTTGTCGAATGTGCATAGTGGTGCATGTGGTGCACACCAGGCAGGGCACAAGATGAAATGGTTGCTATTTCGGCAAGGGATGTATTGGCCAACAATGTTGAAAGATTGTGTCGAATTTGCAAAGGGTTGTCAAGAATGTCAAATTCATGCAGGCATACCTCATATGCCAGCAAATGAGTTACATTCCATTATAAAGCCCTGGCCATTCAGAGGTTGGGCTTTAGATTTGATTGGTGAAATTCGACCAGCCTCTTCAAAAGGGCAGAAGTACATTTTAGTTGGGGTAGACTGCTTCACTAAGTGGATCGAAGCCATACCATTGACGAATGTGGATCAGGAAGCAGTCATAGACTTCATCCAGAAACACATAATGTATAGATTTGGAATACCAGAGACTATAACCACTGATCAAGGATCTGTGTTTACTGGAAGAAATATGCAGGCATTTGCAAAAGACATAGGTTTTAAGTTGCTAACTTCGACACCTTATTATGCCCAAGCAAATGGTCAGGTCGAAGCAGCCAACAAAGTAGTGATAAATTTGATAAAGAAGCATGTGGGTAAAAAAACTAGAAATTGGCACAAGACTCTGGATCAAATCCTTTGGGCTTGTCGAACGTCTCCTAAGGAGGCAACTAATTCTACCCCATTTAAATTAACCTATGGACATGATGCAGTGTTGCCAGTCGAAATCTGTTTACAGTCAATACGAATTCAAAGGCATCATGAGATTCCATCTGAAGTTTATTGGAGTAT
This sequence comes from Lathyrus aphaca, assembly GCA_963966055.1. Lineage (NCBI taxonomy): Eukaryota > Viridiplantae > Streptophyta > Magnoliopsida > Fabales > Fabaceae > Lathyrus > Lathyrus aphaca. Next base: position 321,600,967 of record OZ014524.1, on the reverse strand, counting down.
GATGATGGATGAGTTGGTTGATTTAGATGAAGAAAGGTTACGTGCTTTAGAACTGATAAAAAGGCAGAAAGAAAGAGTTGAAAAATTTTACAATAAGAAAGTGAAATTTAAAGCCTTTTTAGTGGATGATTTAGTTTGGAAAGTAATTTTGCCCATGGAGAAGAAAGATAGATTGATGGGAAAATGGTCCCCTAAATGGGAAGGTCCCTTCAAAATTTTATGAGTTTTTTCAAATGGTGCATATGAAGTCGAAGAAATAGAAAAGGACAGGAGAGTGCTGAAAATAAATGGCAAGTACTTGAAGAAGTATAAACCAACATTGCAAGAAATAAAAATAGGAACAGAATGAAATTGCAAATAAAAACTTGTCTTCGCCAAACAGATGGCGTAAAATAACATTACATGTGAAATTGCTAAAAAATTCTTAAAACAATAAAATTTCCTATTTTCTATTACAACTAGTGTTGAAGAAAAGTGGCTTTGAGTTCGTCGAACTTTTTCTTCTGAAGCTGAATTCGACGCTCGCAGAGACTCTTGCTGACAGTTAGTTCGTCAATCTCCCTGTGAAGTTGTTGAGCTGATTCTGCATGTTGGAGACCTTTTTGGAGTTCCCTGTCGATTTCCTCTTGGTTGGGCTGTTGGAGGGTGGCCTGGCGTTCCTTCTCTTGGAGGATTTTCTTTTGAAGTTCAGCAATCTGAGCCTGATAAGCCTGAATGTTGTTTTCACACTCAGCAGCAGCTTTGGTGTATTCGTCAGAAAGTTTGTTCAGCTCTGAAATTTTGTCTGTTGAAGAAGCTACGATATTCCATTCTGAAACTTGTTCTTCAGACTTAGCTGTAATGTTCTGAGAAAATTCCTTTTGACGAACCAAGTCAGCACTTACAGAGTCAATCATTGACATCAGGTCCATCACTAGTCGACTCTCTTCAGTCGAAGCCTCCAGCAGATTAGCTCGTTTCAGGAGTTTCTTTAAGTCATACTAGGCAGAAGGATTTTCAGCCAGAATCTCAAACAGGTCCACCCCAAGGATTTTTGCCTTGATTTCGTCCATGATGACACTGATGGGTTGAATGTCAGAAGTGGCCCCTGAAGCTGTCGAACCGCTGTGGGAAGAGTCTTGGAAGTTGTACCTGGAATTGAGTAGAGCTTTTAAATATTCCAGAGGTTTTCTAACTTTCAAGCTTTCAATTTCCTCGTGTGATAAGCTTGTTGAACCAGTACCCAAAGAGGTTTCTGTTGGAACTTCTGAGGAAGTAGGAACATTTTGGGAAGTCCCTCCAAGGCTCAGGTTGGTTTCTGGTTGATTCGACAGATCAACCTCTTCTTCGACAATTTCTTTGTCAGCCTCTGTGGTATCAGCTGGCTCTTGAGCTTGTACGTCCTGGCCAAGAGCATCTTCGTCAATTTCTGTTGCAGCAGTTGGTCCTTGAGTTGGTGCATCCTGGTCTGGAGCTGTTTTTTCCTCTGCAGTAAAGTCTGGGCGAAAGGGAGAATTATTGCCAGAAGATTCAGAGTCACTGATGTTAAATTCGTCGAAAGTTTGAGGCCCATGGACGCCTGCATCTGGGGTGGCTTCTTCTTGAAGCCTTTCAGCCAGAGTCTTCTCAGAGTCAGAAGGAATAACTTCTTCTTGGACTTTAGAAGTTTCTTCGACATCAATAACAACCTAAAGAGAGCATAAAAGGGAAGTTAAGATAAGAATGTATGCAGTCAAGACTAGGGATGTTGTCAGTCGAAAATAAATACCTAAGGGATCTCAGTATGAATACTCGAGTCCCCACTTCTTTCACTCCTTGAGGGAATTTTGTTGGTTGGACTGGTAGGGGGAGTTCGTCTGTGAACTATGGATCTTTGGGATGCCACTGTTTTTATTTTTAGACCTTTGTTTCTTTTCAGAGGTTGAGGTTCAGGAGATTCATCCTCAGACTCTTCGACACTCATCTCCTTTTCTTCTTGTTTTCTTTTCTTGGCTGGTGTACGAGTCACCTGCAGTAAAAAAAAAAGAGTTATTCAGTATAAAGGAATGTTGAGATACATAAATAAGAAGGAGGTGTTTTCTATTTGTCGAAACCTTCTTGGCAGTTACGGGAGATTTTTCGACTGTCTTGGAAGAAGTTCCCTCACCAGCAGTTTTCTTGATAATTCTAACAGCTGAAAGAGAAAGAATTGCATGAACATTGATATAAAACATAAAACGAGTTAGAAATAAGAGGAGGATTGTAATTTCTTCGACACCTTCAAGAATGGGTTCTTCCACACTAACATGTTCTATCCCAACATGAAGGTGCCCAGGAAAGTTGCCCAAGTGATACTTCGTCGGAACCACACGTTCGGCAAGTTTCTTGCTGGACTCGCGAAGCAGTTTCAAATCAGATCCACACACAAACCAATCTGGGAATGGAGGGCACAAGGCCACACCAAATTCTGCAGAAGGGAGTGGGGGAAACCTTGGAGGAAAGGTGGTGAAAGCAAAATTGTAACGTGCGTGAGTTGGAATGTACGAAGGCACCTCCAACCTATCCATTTTTTCTGTAAATTTTTGTTTTAAAGTTACTGCTGCTTCACCTATGGTTCGACGAAGATCATTGGGCCTGTAAATAGTTTCAAAATACTTTTGAAACTTTTTAATTTCTTTGATATGTCTATCTGTACATTTTTTCTTCTTATCCTGCACAAAAGTAAAAGCGTTCGTCAGGAGAGTGGTGAAAGTTGCAACATCAAAGAATTTGTTAGTATAGTATTCCTTCCACCAAACGTCGAAGTCTTCAGTGCATAGGAAGCTTGGTCGAAAGATGGTGGGGTAAACTTCCAAAGATGAGTCGAAGAATTTGTTGTATAACTCTAAACTTCTGTCGAAGCTTTGAAATGAGTTATAGAATATAATAGAGCCTTTCTTGTGATAAATGGGCTTCGTCTTCGTCTGTATTAGCCCAAATTGTCTAGCCACCAGGTTGGGTTGGTAGACAATGAGAGACACTTTGGTGTTGTTGAGACAGTGGTGGGAAAAAAAGTGCCTTGGCATAAGGAAAGCCTCCCAAATGGATATATAAGAGTCTTCTTCTTTCTGGTTCTCCATTGGGAGTTGTCTTGTGAACCATCTGGGACCCACATTTCTGTTGGCAAATGGTGCCATGGAAGGAGTGAACTTATAGCGTTTGGCGAACATCATTATGTAAGTGGTGAATGCTTGTCGGATACCTATGTTGTCATCAGTAGGGGTTAGTTGGACTAACCTAGGCCATTCGACGCGCCTTTCTTTCACCTCTTCTTCGTCAACTGGCATTTTGACAGGGATGCAAGCTTCGAAGGTTGCGTTTAACCACAATTGTAGGAGCCAGAAAGGGCCTGTGAGACTAATATTGCCTTTGTCCTTGAGGGTTTTTAAATTACTCACACTTTCACTCAATGATTCGTAGAGGTTTGCCAAAAGCAACTCACTCAGGCAGAATGCAACTCCATTATGAAGTTGATTAGCCATGATAATATAACTTCTGGCAACCTGGAGTGACCTAGTGCAGAAGACGAATTTAGCTAGCCATAGAGTGAGGAAGGCAATGTGCTCTCTGTCAGATACTTCCTCATTATCTTCGCCTTGGTGATGAGTGATAAAGACGGAATATCCAGCATGCTTGGTGTCGAAGCCTATGGGGTCCTTATTTAGGTGTTCAGGGTTGAAAATTTCTCCTAAAGGACTGAGGCCAGTAATGGCTGCTATGTCGAACAGGGTAGGAGTAACTATACCACAGGGTAGGTGGAAAGTGTTGAAGGTACTATCCCAGAAGTACAAAGAGGCCAGCAGCATGTTCTGGCAATAGCGTGGACCTTCCTTCGACAGTTGGATCAGGTCATAGATACCAGTTTTCTTCCAGAATTTCTCTTTGACTCTTTCGACCCTAGTGAGCCAAGCTAAGTAGTCGGAGGGATCTTTCGTCAAGGGAGGACTCCTAAAAATCCTAGCTTGATTCAAATAAGACAGATCTATCTCTGTCGAAGCTATGGGAGTTTCAGGTTTTTTGGATGTTGTTTCGACAGGCTTAGGGTTCTTGCTAGCAGCTATGGGTTCGGAAGCAGAATAACAGGGATAAAAGTCTTTCAAGCGGTTAGGGTCAGCATTAGGATCAAAAATGGGACCTAGCATGGCATGATGAACTCCAGAAACTGAGATAGGAATCATTACCTGGGACCTGTAGATGCTTGCTTTCTCCCTTTCATTTGGGGGTTCTGGAATGTATTGTTGTTGTTGCACTTGCATGGGTCCAGATAGTGTATGAGCAGGAGGAAGGTCAGTTGTTTTCTTTGTCTTCTTGGCGCTACGATCAGCAACAGTCTTTGGAGGAGCCATTGATGTGAGAAGATGAGAAGTTTTGAAGGAGCAGAAAGCTTTGAAAAGGGTTTTAATGGAGTTTCTGCGTTAGGAAAGGGAAGAGTTTTGAGGATGTGAAAAAGAAGAAAAGGTTGTTGAAGGTGGTATTTATAGAAGATGAGAAGATAAAATAAATAAATAATAATAATAAAAAGAAAAATGAAAAGACTTGTCAGTTGGAAAAGTGGGAACATGCGTTTTGATCCATTGGTGGTTATTGAAAGTGACGGTTGGTAGGAGGCCATGATTTAGCTAAAATATAGGGTTATGGAGGATTGTGTAAACGTGGGCTAGACGTGACGTTTTTCAGAAAGTGGAAATCATGGTGTTTTCTTGGGACTCAACAAAGTTACTTTACAATAAATGAGGCTGACAGGATGTCAAAGGTCATTTCGACAGCAAAAGATATTTCTCCAGGGACTAGTCGAAAACATCTTTGCTGGGGGCAATTTGTAAGCTCATAATTTCGACATGTTGAAATTTGGAGTTTGAAGCCATCTCTGTCGAAGAATGATGAAAGAAAATAAATTCAAGAGATGCTGACAAAGTTAAAAGCTCCAATGCTTCGACAGAAGGACAAATAGTATTCTGGCAGGATAAGTTTGGAAAGTTGTTTGTAGCTAAGTATTTGACAGAATAAGGTTGTCTTTCGACTTTTCGACAGAAAAGGGTTTTGACAAAAGCAGTATTTGGCAGATGCTGAAAGGGTTGTTTCTTCTTTAAAGGCTTCGACAGATTGAAGAGGTGCAAGGTTTCGTCACCAAAGAAGGGAATTCAAATTCAAAAAGTTGTAACCTTTTGACAGTTGGACACATGGAGGTTTCAGGGGAAGAAGTTGCATGCAGGCTGACACTTGTCATTTATTTATGATTTTTCCGTTTTAGGCAGTTACTTTGTTTGTATATAAATAGAATAGTTTTTGTTTAGAATGGGTGTGTGAAAACTGATACAAAAATTCCTGTAAATACTCTAAGTACCCAGTGTGAGAGAAAATAAGTTTGATATTTGGAACCATGTACGTTTGAACACCATTTTTCCTTTAAGTTATTTAAATTGTCAGTTTATTCGTCAAGTTTATTTCATTTTTAAGCTTTATTTACTTTTCTGCAAGTTATAGCTTTCGACAGTTCTTCTTACTTTTGTTTACAAACTTCAACTTTATTTTGTTTTCTAAACTTAAACTTTACTTTACTTTCAAAATCAAAGTTATTAACACTTTGACAGTATTGACAAAACAAACCATAAATCAATCACAAATACTAAGAGTAGTTCGACAGAATAATTGCACATGTGTCCTAGGACTTGTTTGGTTGGTCCTGCAAGTAACCCAGTTTTCTGAGAAATTGGTTAACCAGAGGTTGTTCGTCAGAAATCACCGCGAACAGAGGCTTAGTGTCGGAGTCATCTTTTCCAATCCTCTTTATCATATAATGAGGAATTAGGTTCACAGCTGCTCCTCCATCTATCAGGATTTTGTTGACACCCACGTTTTCTACCTTTCCTTTTATGAATAGAGGCTTCAAATGAGCCTTCATTGCATCATCTGGTTTTTCGAAGAAGGCATTCTGCTCTTCGACGCAGCCATTATTCATTATGTAGTAACATACAGGCTTTAGGCCTATGCTATCATCAGCCATATCGTCTTCTTCGTCTTCGACTTCCATTATCCTGTCATAGTCTCTGGGTAACACAGAAACCACATTGCAAGTTACGTCGAAAGACGCATCAGACTCTGAACTGAAGTCATCTGTAACTTCTTCGTCCACTGGCATTTTGTTGTTTGTTTTCTGCATTTCTGTGGTGTCATTAGATCCATTCTTCTGAGGGGGTTCTTCTTTTGCCAGAGGTCTCCCCTTGCTTGTAATCTGCACATACTTGCTTGATTCAGCTTCCTTCTGCCCAACCCTTTTGTGTTCTACAGTTTCTTTTTCAATTTTCTTCTGCCTTTGGAATCTTCTCCATTGGGACCTGGACATAGGATTCTTCCCTTTGTAGTTTTCAGAGACATACTTTGGCCTTGCCTCCTTTTTTACTTCCATTGAGGCACCCCTGTTCACTTCAAAACTCTTCCATCTCTTCTGACCTTGGGCATCCCTTATAGGTTGAACCTATCTGTCGTCATTTGGTCTGTTGGATGGTTTATAGGTGTTGAAACGTCTTTCTCCCACTCCTTGGATCTGATGCTCCCTTCTTCTTGGGTCGAACCTTTCATTTCTGGTTGGTGGGACTGTTCCCCAGTTTCTTTTCCTCTGGGTCTTTTCTGCTGCTTCTAAGTCATCAGCTGCTTTCCTGTCGAACACAGCACTGCATCTTGGGCAAAGCATAACTTCTGCGTTCTTCCTTTGACACCTTTGGATGAATTCGACAAGACTTTCATTCTCTTCTGGGTAAACCAGCTTCTGATGCTTCTCTTGACGTTTCTTTCCCTTGTTGGTGTCTGGTCCTACCTTCTGAGTGATTTCCACCATATGAATCCCAGCATTCTGTTCAGTTGTGATTTTCAATTTGTTCATTTTTTCGACTAGCATCATTTCCTCCGGGATATTCTCCTTTGACTGATTCACACTGCCTTTTGGGTGTAAACCCTTATAGATGTATTTGCAGCAGTGTGCAACACCTTCGACAGAATGTTCTTCAGTTTTTATGGTACTACTGTTTATTGGTTCGACAATGAGGGCATTGTCATCAGTCTCTGTTCTTTTGATCTTGTCCTGGCTAAGGCCCTCAGTGGCCTCTTTTTGGACAATGAGGGTTTTGTTACCCTCCTCTTCATTATCATTTTTGAAAGAATCTCCCCATCCTGTGGGTTTGATTTTGTTGATATCCGTTTTGGAGCTTGGTGGTGCTGAATATTTCACCATGAAGTCGAACTTCCCATTTGATTCTCCTAGAGTGTCCCAGATCACCCCCTGCTCAACATCTCTTTCATAGTTCTTCTTGTCGAAGCTTCTGCCCACCTTGACTGTATTTCTTTCGTCGAAACCTTCAGTAGTTTCAATGGCATTCTCCTTGTCGAAGTCTTCAGAAGCTTTGACTTTTTCTTCCTCGGCCTGGTCTGCAAGGTCATCAGCCCCCTCCACCACATTTACATGGGTGTCGAAGCCCTCAGCAGCCTCTATCATGTTGAAGTTGGTGTCGAAACCTTTAGTGGCTTCTACTATCTCAAAGCTTTCCCCAACCATGACTTCCAATTCAACCATATTCACCATTTCAGGTTCAGCATAATTGGCTTCCACCACTTGCATGGGATTGGAGTCAATTCTCATCTGTTGCTTAGCTTTGTCTCCAAACTTCAGCCTTCCATTTTGGATTGCATTCTGGACCAGATCCCTGAAAAGGTAACATTGAGAAGTTTTATGACCCAAAAAATTATGGTATTTGCTAAAACCTCTCTTTTTCTGTTGGTCTACAGGAGGCTCCTTAGTGCCTGCTGGTTTTATTAACTGACCATCTTTGACTAATAAATCAAAGATTTCATCACATTTGGTGATGTCGAATGTATAGGTTCTTTTAGGGAACATGTCATTCTTTTCCACTTCGACTGGATTTTTTCCATTCGACGGGGCTAAAACTTTACAGGAATATGGAAGGCCTTGTTTTAGTTCTGCCAGATCAATTTCTTGCTGGTCGAAAATGACTGGTTCATTTTCGTCATAATCATCTTCTTAAACTATACCCACATAGGCCACTCTTTCCTTCTTGTTTTTATTTGATCTAAATTTTTCATTTTTTAGTCTTTCTATTTGCCTTACTCAATTCCGCTAGTTGTGCCATGTCTCTCAAGTACTGGGTATCCAGTTTTTTCCTTATGGAATAATCCAGACCCCCTGCAGCCATTTCGACTAGTTCTTGTTCCGGCACTTGTGTAAAGCATCTGGCTTTTAATAATCTAAACCTATTCAAGTAATCATCTATAGGTTCAGAGAATTTTCTTTTGACACTTTCCAACTCTTTCAAACTTATCTTAGTTTGTCCCATATAGAATTGTTCATGGAACAATTTTTCTAATTGGGCCCATGTGAATATTGAAATTGCAGGAAGAGAAGTAAACCAAGTGAAAGCATTTTTTGTCAAAGAACTTGGGAAATATTTCATCCATAAGTTCTCATTATTAGCAATCTCTCCTGCCTCTATCAAATAACGCGTTACGTGTTCTATGGTGGACTCACTAGTATCCCCTGAGAATTTAGTGAATTTGGGGACTTTCCACCTTGGCGGTAACTCTTGTTGCAGAACGTATTCAGACAAAGGGGAAGTATAACTAGGCCTTTGTAATCCTACGTTCACTCCGTTCTGCGCCATTATCCTCTCAACCATAGTTGCAATATTATTTTCGACAGGCAGGTTGTTGTAACGCATTCTCTGCTGTAATATTTCATCAGCATTTTGGTCTCTTTGGACTATTATTCTTCTTGGTTCCTGTCGAATGGGTTCCTCTACATTAGGTTGTTCAACTATTACCTCTTGGCCCCTGGGATTTTCATGAGGGTTTCCTAATGGCCTTTGGTTTATAGTAAGTTCCTCTTCGACAGGCCTATTGGCAGGATTTTGATTCAATTGCATTCTTTGTTGTGCCTGAGGGACTCCAAAAAAATCAGCAATGCGTGCCATCTGTTCTGCCAATATTTGGTTTGTTTGGGTAGTATTTTGTATTAAAGGATTAAACAATTCCCCCATTTGTTGTGTCAATGCCTGCACCATGTCATGATTGCTTTCATCCATCTGTTGACGAATTACTTGTGCAGAATGGTTTGTCATAGTGGGCATATGGAAACCTGGTGGAACTTGATTTATTCTGTTTCCATTTCCACCATATCCTGATCCCTGCAACGGTGATGACATTTGAACCATAGCATCAGAGAATAATGGTGACGAATTATGTAGGCTTGCCATCATTGAAGTTGGCATTCCGTATGGTTGTTCCCTCCCAGTCAAGGGCTGAGAATAATTCAGATATGGCCTGAAGGTGTTTCCTCCAGGGGGGGGGGGTTCCAATGGGTCTGGCGTGTCCCATAGTGGAAGAACTAGGCGCATTCTGGGACCCTGAACCCGTTGGTATTGAATCCCCTAATGGAGGCCTAATCTGTTCTAAAACAGGGCCAGAAACTGGTATTCCTCCTGACGAAGGGATGGGATTGGAAACCGGAATGGTTTCGTCAGGATTGTTTGAAGTATTTGGCAAGTTAGCCATCCTTTTTCCTCTTGTTCTCTTTGGTCTTTCTACGTCGGTTACGGCTAGTTTACCGCTTCTAAGAATCATACAACGTAGCAAGGAACAATTTGTCTAAGAAAGTTCTCTATTAGATTTTATTAACTGCACTGTCCCACCAGGTGTGCCAATTTGTTCGCAGTGATTTCTGGCGAACAACCTCTGGTTAACCAATCTCTCAGAAAACTGGGTTACTTGCAGGACCAACCAAACAAGTCCTGGGACACATGTGCAATTTCTTGTCGAAAACACTCTTAGTATGAATAATGATTTTGTGGTTTGTTTTGTTAATGATGTCAAAGTATTCAATGCCTTGAGTTTGAAATTAAAATAAAGTAAAGTTTTAAACAAAGGTAAGAAAAGTGTCGAAAGATGTAACTTGCAGAAAAGTAAATAAAACTTGAAGATAAAATAAACTTGATGAAACAAACTGGTAATTTAAATAACTTAAAAGATAAATGGTGTTCAAACGTACATGGTTCCAAATATCAAACTCATTTTCTCTCACACTGGGTACTTAGAGTATTTACAGGAATTTTGTATAAGTTTTCACACACCTATTCTAAACACAAAACTATTCTATTTATATACAAACAAAGTAACTGCCTAGAACGGAAAAATCATAAATAAATGACAAGTGTCAGCCTGCATGCAATCTCCTTCTCTGAAACTCCCATGTGTCCAACTGTCAAAGGTTGTAACTTTTAAATTTTAAACTCTCTTCTTTTGGTGACGAAACATTACACCTCTTCAATCTGTCGAAATCTCAAAGAAGAAAACCCTTCAAAATTTGCCAAATAATGCTCCTGTCCAACAACTCTTCTCTGTCAAAATGTTGCAAGATACAGTCATCTTGTCAAAGGTTCAGCTATACAGAATTTTCCAAACTTGTCTTGCCAGAACATTACTTATCCCTCTGTCGAAACATTGGAGCTTTAAACCTTGTCAACATTTCTTGAATTTCTTCACTTTCATTATTTTTTAACAGAAATGACTTCAAGTTCCAAATTTCAATATGTCGAAATTATGAGCTTACACAAGTACATGATTAAAGGTCTTCCTTCAACTGGAGGCATAAGGATTGGTGGCTCTTGTAAGTATTCCTTGATCTTATCAAAAGCCCTCTGGCAGTCTTCGTTCCACCTGACCGTTTGTTCTTTTCTTAACAACTTGAACAGAGGTTCACAAGTTGCTGTAAGGTGAGATATGAACCGTGAAATGTAGTTCAATCTACCTAAGAACCCTCGAACTTCTTTCTCAGTTCTTGGTGCAGGCAATTCTTGAATGGCTTTGACTTTATCAGGGTCAACTTCAATCCCCTTCTCACTTACAATAAATCCCAGCAGCTTACCGGATCGCACCCCGAATGTGCACTTGTTGGGGTTCAACTTCAGTTGGTACTTCCTCAGACGCTTGAATAACTTCAACAGATTTACCAGGTGGTCTTCTTCTGTGAGGGACTTGGCAATCATGTCATCCACATAACATTCGATTTCTTTATGGATCATGTCGTGGAATAATGTTACCATAGCCCGTTGATACGTTGCACCAGCATTCTTCAGTCCGAATGGCATCACCTTGTAACAGAACGTGCCCCAGGGTGTGATGAAAGTTGTCTTCTCCATGTCTTCAGGTGACATCTTGATCTGATTGTATCCTGAAAATCCATCCATGAAGGAGAACACCGAGAACTGAGCCGTATTGTCGACCAATACATCAATGTGAGGTAAAGGGAAATCATCTTTCGGGCTGGCTCTGTTCAGATCCCGGTAATCCACACACATCCTCACCTTGCCGTCTTTCTTAGGCACAGGTACAATATTAGCAACCCACGGCGGATAGCTAGTCACAGCAAGGAACCCGGCGTCCCACTGCTTTTGTACCTCTTCTTTAATCTTCATTGCCATATCTGGGCGAGTACGGCGCAGTTTCTGTTTAACCGGTGGGCAATCTTCCCTTAAAGGCAGCTTGTGCATGACAATATTGGTGTCCAACCCTGGCATATCCTGATAAGACCAAGCAAACACATCCACATATTCACGAAGCAGGTCAATCAGTTGTCTTTTCACTGAGTCTTGTAAGCAGGCCCCGATCTTAACCTCTTTCACATCTTCATCCGTACCAAGATTAATCGTTTCGACCTCCTCCTGATGAGGAGTGATAACCTTCTCCTCTTGCCTTAACAACCTGGCTAGCTCTTCAGGAAGCTCATAATCTTCTTCAACCCCTTCATCAGCTTGATTGATTGGATTGTCAAAGTCATACGAAGCCATGGCTGTGCTGTTGTCGGTGCAGTCTGAAAGGCACTCTCTGCAAGGGTTTAGATTGTTCGTTTTAGTGATCGATTTTAATCTTTGTTTAGAAAAAGTGAAATGAAGTTGTCATTTTGAAAACATTGCCATTTTATTTTTTGTACAAAAAGAAGAATGAAAAACAGTGAGCGAAAAGGAAAAAGACTCATTTGCAAAAGATGTCTGATATTCATTGATTGATCTGTTTGCACAAAAATTACAAAGATGGCCCGATTACAAAATGAGTCTTGTCATCTTGGGCAAGATGCAAGACTTGATGCATGCTTAAAATATACAGGAAATAATAATTACTCTGCAGGAGTAACCCTTATAATTTCCTGGGAATACCAGTTTGAGATACGGTCCCCCGGGATCCTTGGACGTATCCAGCTCTCCAGGTTGCGTTCATCTTCCGACTCATCTTCCAAGTTGTTCACTGCACCCGGGGTGAGCATTCCCCCGCTGACAAAACTGGGCTTCTTGGCAGCCTCTGATTGATCTTGTTGAGTTGGTTTGTAACCCAACCCAAATCTGTCCTCCTTCTTCTCCACAGGCAACAGCTTGCCCCAGCCTTGGGCAGTCCCCTCTTCAACAACCTTCCTGGCTTGCTGATAAGACGTCATGGAAGTCCCCAGTACAGCAGATGCTTCATTTATGTTCAAGGCCTCAAACCCCTGGCTCATGGTTTCATGGATTTCTCCATCCATCTCAATATACTTGTATGTAGCCAGATGGCTAACAAAGATGTCCTCTTCACCACAGATGGTGATGATCTGGCCTTCCCACTCGAATTTCAGCTTCTGGTGAAGGGTAGACGTAATAGCGCCAGCAGCATGGATCCAAGGTCTACCCAACAAACAGCTGTAGGCCGGCTGAATGTCCATCACATAGAAGGTAATCTTAAAAGTCTGCGGGCCAATCATCACAGGCAGATCAATCTCCCCTAGCACTGATCTTTTAGAGCCATCGAATGCTCTTACCACCAAATTACTCGGACGTAAGGCCAAGCCATCATACTCCAGCTTCACCAAGGCTTTCTTTGGTAGAACATTGAGTGAAGACCCAGTGTCCACCAGTACATGGGATAGAACAACACCCTTGCATTCTAGAGTGATGTGTAAAGCCTTGTTGTGGTTACGTCCCTCAGTTGTTAAGTCAGCATTGGTAAAACCCAGTCCATGACTGGTATTGACATTTGCTACCACGGTTTCTAGCTGATTAACGGTGATCTCTTCTGGCACGTAAGCTGCGTGCAAGACTTTCAATAATGCATTCCTGTGAGCTTCAGAACACATCAACAGGGATAATATGGAGATCTTTGAGGGCGTTTGGTGAAGCTGATCCACCACTTTGTAATCACTTCTCTTTATAATTCTCATAAACTCGTCTACATCTTGTTCAAAAGACGTCTTCTAAGTTTCTTTGATAGCTGGCTCTTCAACTACCACACTCTTTCCTTTTGCTTTTGCAGCAGCTTCTGCTTCGGCATTAGGTTTTTGAGTTTGTGAGGCAAAAAGGCGTCCGCTTCTGGTGAAGCCTCCGCCTCCCCCAACATTATCAATTTGTGGAGAGGGAGTTGAAGAATCCAAAGTGATTTTCTCCCCGTTGCAGTAGAGGTCAGAGCCATAATGCCAAGGTATGGCATTACTGCTTTCATATGGAACGGGTCCAGGTACTGTGATGGTAACTGGACTGACTGCTGCAGAGGAGGGTACTGAAATAGTGTGCGGATCGTAGTAGATGGTGACTGGTTATCTGGCAGGAGATGCCACTGTTTGTTGTTGAAAATTGTTGTTTGGAGGAACATATGCTGGATCATAGTAAATAGTGATTGCTGAAATATTTGTTGGCGTTGTAGAAGATTCTGTTGAATAAATGGGTGCTGATGTTGTAGAAGAAATGGTTGTTGACATCTGATTTGAAGTGATGGACGGAGCCATTGTTGATGATATTGATGAATTGTTCGGAATGATTGTTGTTGCAGTTGTAGAAGAATCAGGAATTGTTGTCAAAGGGATTGCTGGATTTGTAGGCGCTGATGTTGTGATATGAAGTATACCACTTTTGATAAGACCATCTATGCTGCTTCTCAAGTTGTCACACCCGTTGACCGAAATGTTGCAATAACCACAACCGAACTCACACCCGGGGAACATCTGGCATTCTAGGAGCTGAGCTTTAATTTCTACCAGAGGTGTCCGAATCTGCCCAACACTGGTGATTAAGAAAGATGGTTTATCTTCCTCAATAGCATTAATTCTTGGTCCTCCATGATTGGGCATGGGATTCTTGTTGACATTTGGAGGGGGGCAAAATTGAGGGCTTTGGAATCCACTAGATCCTGCACTTTCATTTGTAAAGCCCTGCATTTCTCAGTACTGTGGCCAGGTGCATTCGAGTGAAAAGCACATCTGGCGTTGGCATCATAATTTCTTGGAAGACTGGAAGGATCTAGTGGTGCCAATGTCCTTAATTCAACCAAGTTGAGTTTCAGGAGTTGTGTCAATAAAGCGGCATAAGGCATAGGGATTGGGTCAATCACCCTATTGGCCTGTGATGGTCTTTGTTGAAAGGGTCTTTGTTGTTGATTGTTGTTGTTGTTGTTGTTGTTGTAGTTTCTTTGTGGCGGATACTGAACTTGCTGTTGATAGTGTGGTTGTTGTGGTGGTTGATATGCTGGTTGCTGAGGAATCGGAGCTGGAATAGTGACAGCTGCCACTGACCTATGAACATACTGAGGTCTGCCCCTGGTGGCATGAATAGCATTTGCCTCACCGGTTCTTCTGGGTCCCACAAAAGGCTTCCTAGGATTACTTGACGAGCTTGCACCATTATCAGAAATTTTACCCATCTTCAGAAGGCTTTCAATTCTTTCTCCAGCTATGACTACGTCAGCGAAGCTGGTGGAAGAAAAAGCAGCTAGCCTGTCAATATATGTCCCCTGCAGGGTATTCATGAACATGTCGGCCATTTCTCTTTCCGACATGGGTGGATGGACAGCAGCAGCAAGCTGTCTCCACCTCTGGGCATATTCCCTGAAGCTTTCTCTGGAGGATTGAGACATTCCCATCAGAAGGGTTCTGTTAGGAGCCATGTCCAGATTGTATTGGTACTGCCTGATGAAAGCCTCAGCTAGGTCCTTTCAGCATCTGATAGTAGCTCTGGTCAAGTGAGAGTACCACTCCCTTGAAGCCCCAGTCAAACTGTCTTCAAAGTAAAACATCCACAGTTTTTCATCCATGGTGTATGCCTTAAGTCTTCCCAGAAAAGACTGCAAGTGTGTTCGTGGGCAGGAGGTCCCATTGTACTTTTCGAAGCACGGGGGTTTAAACTTATGGGGAATCCTTACCCCGTCCACTAAGCCCATATCCATGACATCAAAACCCAGGGAATTTTGAGACTCCAGAGATCTCAACTTCTCAGAAATTTCATCAAGTCTCCTATCATAGACTTCATCCCCAGCTCCCATCACAGTGAACTGCTCTTCTTGGGAATCTTCTTGTAAGACTCTTCCTCTAGTAGTATTTCCTTGCACAATACCCGGGATGTTGACTTCCGGATGCAGATGAGGCCCATATACTGGTGGGCTAACATGAGGCTGACCCCTCTCATTGTTACTTGTTCCTCCAGTTCCCAGAGGAGGTTCTTCTGGAGTTTGCCTTTCTACTAACGCCCTCAATCTTTCTTGGCTTTGAGCCAAGCCATTCATTACTTCCATGAACTGGGTCATTTGATTTCTCATCTCCAGCCTTTCATTAACCATCTGGGTCCTGACCTCTGTCAGCTCTTGTTGTACTTGATCCATCTGGATACCAAGAAGGTTGTTGCGAGTAGGATATCTGTGCGGACGGTTGAAAGGGAACACCCGACGGCGAGCAATAATTCCTGAATCACAACAGAGTTAGTAACAAACAAAACAAAAACCTACAAAACAAAACAAAAGTTAGTATGCAATGCAGTATGCTTATTTGTTTCCAAGGTATCCGGCTTGGCACTTGGTTTTGACCTTTCCAGACCCTGAGGAAGATGCTTTGATGTTGCTTGAGAGAAGGAAAACTCAATGAAACAAACTTACAAATACATTACATATGGTGGATCATACATAGTTTGTTTTTACAACATATGCCCCTGAAGGGTCAAAATACAACATAAAAAGAAAAGTACATGAAATGGAAATAGCAACAAGAAAAGTGATCAAACATCTAAGCCAAACTCATCCTCCTTAACTTCTTTCAGAAGTGCTTCAGTTACAGGACCAGCCGGATGCTCTGTAAAGCTTCTGATAAGAAGGTTTCTGGTGGTGATAGCAGTGGTCAGCTTCTTGTGTCTGTCTTGGTCCTTTGACCTCTTCACACCAGCCTTAAGCTTCAACTCTGAAATTTCCTTCTGGGCTGCTAGCAGAGCCTCCTGTTGCTTCTTCTCATTGGCCTCTAACTGCTCAATCCTGGCCTGAGTCCTCTTATCCTCTAGAGTGCGAGCTTCAGTGATTCTGACCCACCTAGCTTGACTTTCTTTCAGATAGAGATCAGTTCTAGCCTTCTGAAACTGGGCCTCTTTATAGGCATTCTTCAAAATTTGCTCTCCTGCTCTTGATTTCTTGATGTAGTCCTCTGCTTTCTCAATCCTAGCTAGATGCTCCACCTTTAGCTTTTCTAACCTCTCAATGTCTAGACGACCATCACTCCTCTCCCAGAGGGTCTTCTTCAGAGCTTGAGACAGATTCTCATTCCTCTCCTTCAGTTTCTCAAATTCCTCCAGGCTGACAGTGGCTGGAGGTGGTGCTGTGGATGGTCCAGGTGCATCCTCAATGGTGAAAGGCATCCCAGAAATTTGAGCCCTAGCATGAGACCACTCATAATACTGAGCTGAGGCCACATTGTTGCATTTCCCAAGAATGGACATCCCCTTGGTCTGGATGTTGTCCCAAGCCCAGGATGCTTGTCTGACAACATCTAGATTAGGCTTTATCTCACAATACAGGGTTTCAGCCAAGTCTTGCACTCTGGGAGGGTGAACCAAAGCATATCCAAATTGTCTTTTAAACAGAAAAGGATTGTAGTTGATGCAACCCTTCACTCCTATCAGAGGTACATTGGGGAACTGCCCGCAGCTAGTAATTATGTCCCTGCCTTTGGTGCTCTTGGTACACCACCTGATGTCATCTGAGGTCAAAGCAACAAGCCTCCTGGGCCAATTCTTCTATTGGTGAGGGTTCAGGAAAGCATCAGTTTTGGGTAAGTGTTTAAGCAGCCAGGTATGAAATAGAGGAGCACAACATCTTACCAACCTCCCTCTCTGCTTCTCATTCCTTTGGTGGACAGAATAATAGAAATCTCCCAGCAAGGTGGGCACTGGGTTCCTCAAAAGGAAGAGATGAATAGAATTCTTGCTGATAAACTTGGGCTCGTCTGCAAAAAGTATAACCCCATATATACTGAGGGCTAACAATGCACAAACTGCCTTCCATTCTCCCAAGGAGGCCTTCAGGATGGACTGAGAAGTCAAGAAATCCAAGTGTAGGCCAGGAATTCCAGCCTTTGTAGTCATGTTCTGCTCAATCAGAATAGGTTCCAAATATAGTGCCTTTGCCACTTCCTCATTGCTGGGAGAAGCCATCTCTGGGTTGAAGGGGATACCACCCCTGATAGGCACTCCAATCAGTGATGAAAACTCCTCCAACAGGGGTCCCAACTGAAAATTCTGGAAAGTGAATCATCTCAAAGGAGGATCATAGAACTGCAGGCAAGTGTGAATCAAACTCCTCTGAGAAGGGTCTAAGTCCATAACCATATCAAGGATGCCTCCATAATGTTCTCTGAATAATGGGATATGGTCTGGAGTGATAAGTGTCTGGACCTGCCTGATGCCAGCCAGCACAGGCTCAAAGAAGTGGTATGAAATGTTGCTCTTCTTGGGTGCCATGACTGCTGATGAAGAGCTGAGACAAATGCTGATAATGAAGACTGATACTAGAAGTGAGCCACTGATAGGCCGAGGATGATGATGGAGGTAGCTGAAGCAGGCAATTGATGAAGATGGCTGAAGCAGATAACTGATGAAGATGACTGAAGCAGATAGCTGATGAACAGGGGTCTATGCAGATGAAGGGGTCAAAACCAAGCCAAATGTAATATGGATACCCTGAAAAGCAAATAAGCAAATGTTAAATGATGCAATGATGATGTATGCAAATGATATGCAAGGGTTTGTGATCAAGCTGGATCTGATTACTGCCTTGATATAAGAGTCCATGTATGTCTAAGAAGTCCAGATGGAGGTTCAAAAGTCCAGTAACCAAGGTGGGGGACTCAAATAAAGAGTCACATGTCCAGGGTTAAATCACAAGAACTGTCCAAAGTGAAGCATTCTTAAAAATAAGTACCAAGGTATGATGTGGCCAAGGGTTCCTGCAAACCTGTAAACAGCCCAACCCCCTCACAGGTGATGTTCTAAAACAAGGATCCTCAGACTTGGATCAGTTATGAGAAGTGTAAGCACTTCTGACCCGGAGGTACAGTGTTTACAATAACCATAAAAGATCCTCCTCTAATTCACCTCAGTTTCTGAAGGTCATAGTAAAGGTCATCCAGACTTAGCAGGCTTCCCAGATAGCCCTAGCACTACAGGAGATCTGTAGCACAGAGTTCTCAAGAAGAAACCCATATCTGAACCGTGTTTCATATTCCCGCACCAGACCGAAATGGAATGGGAAAGAACATGAACCACTCTAGCCTAGGTGTCACTCAGGTCCCAGGTATAGGACCTTAAACTCTCAATAGAACCCCACCCACCAAAGCAAAAACCAGATCCAGCCAGATGACAATATGACAGTATGATATATAAAGTTGTAAAGAAAGCAATAAATAACTATACATAAAGCAGTAAATAAAGCAAATATAAACACAATTAGCACATAACACCCCAGTAAACACAAATCAAATAAGCGCTAGGAGGAACCCACAAAAAGAACCAGAAGCCCTGGTTACAGTATAAGGTTCCCCAGCAGAGTCGCCAAGCTGTCGCTCCCACCAAAATGAGGCTAAGTCAAATGGGGTACGGACGCGAGTGGTCGGCGAAAGAGAGATGAGAACACACAGGAGTGAACTCAGAAAGACAAGAGTCGCCAGCTAGGCATTTTTATCCCGGAGGAAAGGTAATGCTGCATAGACCTAGAAAGATATGGATAAGACAGTCGCGAACCAGAGAAACTGAGAAAGGGGGTTGGTTACAACCTGGGAAGGTATTAGCACCCAGATTGTCCGCCGTACTCGACGGGATCCACGCTTAAAAGATTTGTGTTTTAAAGGGGTAGTGTCAGTGCAATTTGTGTATCAAAGCTGGAAAGGGATGTACAGGTGTCAGTGTAAAAAAGGGTGTGAAGTGTAGTATATAAAGTGTCAGTGTAAGAACAAGAAGGGAATGCTCAAGATTATGAGGCTTAAAGAATAAAGCTGGAAAGAGGGGGAATATACAGAGACTTTTGTTCGATAACTGTTAAGTTATGCCTACGTATCCTCTCGTGCAATGAGGAAGTCAGAACACCGTAACCCAAGGAGACTGAATGATGAATTGTCTTGTGAACTGCTTGCTTGTCTATGCTCAAGTGTATGACCTGTCTGGCTCAGGTGCAAACTGTCTTGCATTAGACGGAGGAAGCAAGTTCTCGTTTATGAGTGAATGAGGTGAGAAAAGAATCCCGAAGGAGACGATTATTGTTTGTTTTTGTATTTTCAGTCTTTTATTGCTTTTTGAAGTTTGTCATAGGTTAATGAGCTTAAGCCTAAACCAATGGGTTAGTAAACTCATCACATCTTCCCTCTGATTAGGGGTAATGAGAATGCCTCAAGTGTGAAGTCAGTATCTCACACTTAATCACCATGATGTAGGATTAAGATCATTAACCTACTTGTGATTATTTAGATGTTTTTGGTGTTTTTGTTTAGTGTTAAGTAATGAGACTAAGCCATAATCAGGGATTAAACAGACTCATTACACCATCCTAATAGAAGGATAATAGATGAGAATGTTTAAGATGAGGAAAGCTCCTCAACTTAATCCATGATTAGGGATTAACCTCATGACAAAAAAAGCCTTTATTAGATGGATTTTAGTTAATGATAAGATGAAGAAGTGAGTTTTATGGTTTGTAAGACAACTTGAGGGGGACTTGTCCATTAACACTAGGGTTAGTCCTTCTTAACCAATTAAGGAAGAAATAGAACCCTAATGCAAGGCCCAAGTTACAAGCTTGATGTCTTGATTATTATTAGTTGATTGATTAAAGGATTTAAACACATTAAGGGTTTAACACTTAGGATTAAAGTTATACACTCCATCCTAATAGAAGGATGCAGGCATAAGCTTAATCACAAAGCCTTAAAACCTTTAGGGTTTAGTCCCTGATTATGAGATGAGAAGAGAGGACTCAAAGAGAGACAAAGGTAAAACCTAAGTGGGGGACTATTCAAACCCTAATTATTGTCATGCTTGGTTGTTCCTATGGTTTATGAGGTTTGCAAGAAAGATCTTCAGAGAAACCACCAAGAAACAGATGAAAGGAGCAAAGAGAAGCAAAACAACTTGCTTCACTTAAGAAGTCAAGTTGCTTGAAGAAAGAGGGTGAGATGGACAAGAATGAGCAAGCTCAATCCAATACACAAGACAAAATGCAGCAATGATGCATAAGAGAGATGAAAAGAGATTGTGAGAAGTGAAGGCAAATTCACTTCTCAAACAACTTACCACCTGAAAAGTTAGCAAAAGAAATGAAATGCAATGCAAAATGAGATGCAATGTCATGATGCAAACCAAAACCAGAAGCATGAGTATGATGTTAATGATGCTAAGAGATGATACAAACATGATACAAGGCATTAGAATGATCATACAAACATATGGATGCAAGAGAGGCATGCTTTGAACCATGGATGTTCATGAAAAGTTATGGAATGCAAATGACATATAACATGGCCAATGAAAGATGCAATGATCAAACATGATTCTAATATGTCCTAAGATGTATCATGAATCAAATGGATGCACAAAATGTCATGGCAAGTCATGGTATGCAAACAAATGGAAGATGGATGCAAAGGAAGGCATGAATTAGGGTTATATGCAACATACAAAGCAAAAATCCAAAACCAGAAGCAAATGACATGATAAAAATTTGAAAATTCAATCAAAGGAATCCTAAACCTATACAAACTCACTGCCCAAAGGAGGGGATCCAACTCTTAACCAAATGAGAGCTATGAATTTTCTAAGTTTGCTAGGGTTTTAGGGTACCTTGACAAGAAAAATGCAAAACAAATTGAAAATGCAAGATCAATCCAAACCAATTTAATCCTATAAACTACATGTTATGCAAGATGCAATGCAAAAAGAATCATTGTCCAACTCTCAATGGTTAGGCAGAAATGAATTTTTGAAGTTTGTCACAAAATATTGCCTCAAAATGAATTTAATTCCATTGAAAATGATCAAAAGGCAACAAGAACAAAAAATAAATTTAGTTTGAGGGTTGGACAATGTTTCTTGATGTTACATGAATTTTTTTGTGATTTTTAAATACCTAAAAGTATTTTTAATTAATTAATTTTCATTAACTAATTAAAAATAATATTTTAAATGATATAAAAATAATTTTTAATGCAAAAAATAAAAATAAAAATATTTTTGGTTTCTGAAAATTAATAAAATGCTTGACAAAAATTTTCAGAATTTTTCAATGTATTTTGCTATTTTTAAAAATTCGTGGAAATTAAATATGAAACAAATAAAATAAAAATGAATTTTAATAAGAAAATGAGAAAGTAAGCAAATCCAAGGGTTGTGGTTCAAACTGGGACGCGTGGGAATTGACTTAGCGCGCATCTGGACGGCTGAAATTCAAACTACGCTAATTATGATTAAACCCTAATCCAGTGCCCTAATCACTTTCAGATGACCGGAACAGTGTTCCGGTCATCTTCTCCGGCGGGCACAAAACCTAATCCTCTTCTCTAGACAAAATCAAAAGCTCTAAAGCTCCAGATCACATCTCCTAATCACCCTGAACACGAATCAAGCATCAAAACAAATTTATATAACCTACAACTCAAGATATGGATCAAAACATAAAATCTGGAAAAGTTTCAGAGCTTCGATACAGGCTTATTTCTCAAACATTTCAAAAAGTAAAAACATCAGAGTGATCAGCAAAGCATGAGGAACAATCTAGGAACTTAAAAACTCATTTCTGGAAAATTTGTTCATCATGTTACCTGAGGTTGAGCTTTCAATCCAGGAGCTTTCTGGCTGCTTCTTTGGCTCAAACAAGTCCCAATGATCCTCTTTAGAAGCTTTTGACACTTAGCTGGAGTTTATATGGCCTTTAGAGAGAGTTGGCAGAAGCTCAGGCCAAGGGAGTGTGAAAATCGTATTTGTGATGTGGGAGGTTTCAGGCCAAAACAATGGTTGGTTTGTGATCAGTGGAACATGCTGAGATGTTCTATGAAGTTTGTTTGTGTGTTTGATGTTTGTGTTGTGTGTTTCGAATGGTTTTTTTATAAGAGGTGAGTTTCTTGAACTATGGTTTATGATCTCTTTCAGGCTTGTGTGTGTGGTGTGTTATGCTGGCTTTGGTCCACTTATCACAACTAGAGAGGTCAGAGGAGTTGGTGTGGACTGTTGTGATTGGTATGGCTCAAGTTGCAAAAAGTCAAGAAAGTTGTACTTGGAGATATGGGAAAGTGGCAGGCTGAGATAGGGGCATGGTTGAGTTCAGCAAGGATCAAGGAATGCTTTTGGATCAGATTTTGTGAACTGAGGCAAGTGGATGAGAAGTTTTGATCCCTTTTGCAAATTGTCACAACTTTGCCCCCTTTGGAAATTCTTCAAGTTCAAGGCACCAAAATGCAATGTTCTTGGGCCAATTCTGACTTTTAGAAGTCACATGATCATATTGTGAAGAGTTTGTGCACATTTGAAGTCTTTAGAATGCTTGATCATACCATTTTGCAAAATGCCTCTTTGGTACAAAACTTGATTTTATGTGATTTTTCCCAACTTTGACAAGCCATAACTTTTGATCCAAAATGAATTAGAATGAGTTATTGTACTTTTTGAAAAGGGAATGATCCATTCTACAACTTTCATGACCAAAGTTTTCCCATTTGAAGCATTTTTGAATCAAAAAGCAAGGGTTGAAAAAGTTTCCCAAAATGGCAAGTTTCCATTACAAGTCATTTTCCCAAAAAGTCAACTTTGCAAATGGCTTGAAATTCTTCAATTTTGTGAACTTCTAACATCTTCTATGATCAAATAAAGATCATACATGATCAAAATGATGAAGAACAACCTTTGGTTGGGTCATTGGGGGCCTCAGATGCCCTGATTTTGCACTGACTTGCTCAAAAAGTCAACTCTTGATCAGATGACTTCCCCATGGAATTTCTTCATGAAAATTGATATGCATGATCCCTATACCATATAGAGACCAATAGAAACAAGAATGACCAAAAAAATTGGAGTTATGGCCTCTGAAACCAAAACCCTAATTCTAGGTCATCTGTGCAGTCAAACCTGGCTCTGCCACCATTCCAATCTCAGTTCTTGTGATTTTTTGACATTATTGACTTTGAGAGGATATAATACGATGCTTGAACATACATGGACCCCTTTGAAGTGATTGATGACCTTTGGAGTGGCTCAAATGGCTCTTGGATTGCTCAGATCACAAACCCTAGATGCAGATGACTTAGAACCAATGCAGTGAGACAAAAAATGCAATATGAGATGCCATGATTGAGTTTATGCATATGAGGATATCACAAGCCATGGTGTGAATGGGTGAGGGCAAATTTGGGGTGTTTACATTTAGGAATTGAAACAATGCATGTACATCGTCAGCATAATCTGTTCAAAAGCATACTGCATAAGATTATGGTATTGTTTTCGTCATCCTCCCTCTACAGGCTTATAGCTTTATCAGGAGTTAAATATCACAAAATAGAAATATGAAGCATAGTTCAAAATATAGTGAAACGAATGGATTAATTCAAGACAAACATATGCAATGCATTAATGAAAACAAAAGTTTAACATAATAGTAAGTGTTTAAACAAACAAAAGAAATTACAAATGAAAGTTCAAATGTTGTCCCATCCAGTTGGCTGAATGTCTTCAATTGCAATCTGTGAACTTTCAGGAGCAGTATATTTCACCATGAAATCAAATTTACCATTTGGGTGTCCCAAGGTGCCCCATATCTCAACAGGAATAGGTAGGTTTCCTTTCTTGCTACCCTGGGCAATTTGTCTTGCAGCTTCGGTGTTTGATGGACGATAGTAGAATTCAACTTGACCTTCTGGAGTAACCTCTAGGATTCCTTCGTCAATCAGGTCTTGAATATTTTTCTTCAATGCCCAACAGTTATTAGTATCATGTCCAGGACTGTTGGAGTGATACTCACACCTTGCCTTGGAATTATAGTGAGGAGAGGCAGTATTAGGATTTTGAGGAGGACTTTTCAAAGAAATTAGTTTCATCTCCAACAAGCATTGCAGAACTTGTGACATTGGAGTGCTGAACTTGATAAACTGCCTTCTACATTCCTTGTGTTGCGGTGGATTAACCTTATCAGGTCTTTCTTCTTCAACTGAAGAACAATCAATGGTAACCTGTCTCTTACCTTCTTTTATCCTCATCTTCTTTTCAACCAAATCAGCTTGTTTTAATGGGGGTTGACTAACACTTAGATTCCTAACTTCATTACTTTGAAATTTATGGACAAAGGTTCTTAGCTCTTCCTGCCCCTGAGCTAAACTTTGAATAAGAGCCACCTGGTCATTCATCTGGGTCCTTATTTCTGTCATCTCAGCTTGTAGTTGTTCCAGCTGATCATCCTTGTTGTCCTCAGGATTCTTCTTCTTATCAAGCAATATCTTCAACTCATCTTGTCCCTGGACAAGTTCAGAATCATCTATTGGAATTGTGCATTCTGAGCCTGGAGATCTTTGATAATCTGTTCAAGAGCCATTTCTGCTGAAATAAACAGCGAGAAGATAAGATACTTGTACATAAGAAACCTGTGATGCAATGATATGGTATGTAAATGCGTATGCAATGTTTTCAAGGACCGCAGGATTTAAATTTGTTTAAACAACCAAAAAAAGTAAACTTTTATTAGTAACAAATTTGTTTGCCCCTTGGGCTTATAATAAAATGAAATAAGTACAAAAAATGGGGTTTTAAGTCTCCCATGGACGTTTCCTCTTTGTGTTGAGGTATGAGTTGAGATTCCGCTCCTCGTGAAGTTGTTTTGTTAGCTCCAGGATTCTTTCTTGACTTGCTTTGTAATGAGTCTCAAAAGTATCCCTATGCTCCTTCAGCTGGATCCAGGACCTCTGTAAGTCTTCCATGTCAGTGGGCATGTCTGGGTTAAGGATGGTATAAGAAGTATCTCCTTCAGCAACAAGCTCCATAGTAACTGGTAGGATGGCAGGATATGGAATCATAAGAGTCTGAGCACGAGCTCGTACCCATCTGAGATAAGGTTCCATAGGAATAGTGTACTTGGGCTCCAGAGTCTTGCTGTCAACCTTGTTCACTTTCCCCCATGCTCGTATAAACCTTTGACGATAACCTTGCAGATCGTTGTCGTAGTCAAACACAACACCCTGAATCAACATGTCATGAGGACCATCACTCCGAGCGTAACCAAACTGTCGTAAAGCTAAGGAAGGGTTGTAAGTAATGCCTCCTCTTATGCCTAGAAGTGGCACATTAGGGAACTCCCCATAACGGTCAATGATAGTAACATTCTCCATAGATATAGAGCACCAATGAATATCTGAATGAGAGAGTGACATAATCCTCTTGGACCACCTAAACCTTTGTTCATTCTCCATCACTGATCGAGGAAGGTGAGAAATAAACCACCTAGATAGCAAAGGTATGCAGCACATCAGAGTTCCTCGTGCCTTTGTAGTACGAGTATGAAGAGAGTGTAAGATGTCTCCCAATAATGTAGGCACTGGATTACGAGTCAGAAATATGTTGATGGCGTGTACGTCTATGAACTGGTCTGGATTGGGGAACAATACTAAGCCGTAGATCAATAGGGCTAAGATCTCCTCAAAAGCATCAAAACTCATAGCCTTCAGGAACACTTGAGCCTTCTCTATCAACACCTTAGCAAGAATACCCTTAACTCCGCTTCTCGTTTCTAGAACAATGTCTGACTTCTTCAGATGTAGAGCTGCAGCAATAACCTCTGGTTTAAGCTCTTTCTCCAAGCCTATGAAGGGTCTCTGATCAAGGATAGGTATACCCAATAATTTAGAGAACTCTTCCATTGTAGGAACCAGTTGATAGTCGGGGAATGTGAAGCAATGGTGCTTAGGATCAAAGAACTGAAATAGGACACTCATCATGTCTTCATTGAACCCTGAAGTGACTAGATCCAGTAGGTGACCATGCCTCTTGATGAATTGGGAGTTTTCAGAAACTTGAGAGACCAATTCCTTAAGCTTAGGAGGTATTCCTACAAAGTTGATCCGGGTAGTATTCCTACGAGCAGAAGCCATGACCTGCAACAAAGAACAAAGATAAATCCTTTGGTCCTTGAAATGGTTAGTGAAAATGCTATGCTTATGATGCATGATGATGTTATGATGTTATGTTCAATCACAAACATGTGGCATACACAAACAAGTCACACCATAGCCCTAGGTTTAGAGGCTTGCATGAGGTTTAAAGGTAAGTACCATCCCCTGAAGTTAGTTGGTTCATCCTGTCCTATAAAAGTAACCGGGTTCTAAGGGATCTCAATATCATTGATCCTTCCCAAGGGTGGTTGTTCAGTAGGCAACTTACTTGCCAACCAAAACCCTCCAAGTTTAGGATCTCAATGAGTGTAGCATCGAGTATCAACCAACTTTAGTCTTTACCAAAGTCGGTTATCTCACTACTTTCTAAAGGCCAAGATGGGATGACTAGGGTTCTAAAAGTCAGTTAGTGTATTGACAACATATGGCAGCCTCATATTATCCTTAACTTACTTAAGGAACATAAGCACCCACCAAGAAGTCACACTAACTATGGCCACCAGATCAACCATATCGGTATACGTCGTACAGTTTCCTTGGTCTATTGCCATTTACCTAAGGTACGCTAGATCCGGGTTAGGATCTTTCACACATAAGAGCCCAACAAGTAATATAAAGCAAACAAGGCAAACAATTTAAGTGATCGAATTCCTAAGGGTACCCCTCTTTTATTAAATCCCCAGCAGAGTCGCCAGTTCTGTAACACGGTGGAAGAACTGACTTTAGTTATGTTGCAGATAGCAAGAGTCGACATCGACTTTTATTTTATCCAAAGGAAAGGCATAAAAGAACAGGAAAGACCTTTAAAAAGATTTTTGGGTTCGGGGGGTAGGTTATGTAAAGGGAAGGTGTTAACACCCTTTACATCCATGGTTATCCACGGGCTCTTAGTTACTTAGCTCACTTTAAATTGTTTTAAGAAGTGTAGTGTGTGAATAAAATTTTCTTTAAGTACTTTATAATGATCCATGTACGGATATATATAAAGTCTTTGTTTTGAAAATTTGTTTGAAAAATGTGAAGTGTTTGAAATGTTTTTGAAGAGTGAGCAAGTACATAAGCGGAACCTACCCTAAGTTAAGTCTTTTCTGTTCTTAAATATCCTTTAAATGGTAAGACTATCCCTATTATTAAGGAATAGGTAATCATTACCTTGGATGTGGGAGGGACAAACGAAGGGACATCTGTTATTTAGGCAACTGTGAGGTGTATAAGCAATTTGAAGGGACTTATCATCTTTATTCGAAAGGGACAAGATCATTACGAAGGCAACCATGAAGGGACTTGATCTTTTTATCTGTTAAGGGACTAGATGATATGAGAGAAGGGACTTTGCTTTACACCTTACTTGACCTTTTATTTAGGCAACATGAGAGGTAACCCTTAAGAAGTGAGATGGCGATCCAAGATCGACTTACGTGTGTGAGTGTACCAATTCAAATATTTATCTTGAGATTTAATGATCTAAATTGATTTTTAAATACAAACATGTTTTACACTCCCTATTTTACTAACCATGGCATTTAAAAATAAATAATAAAAATTACTACTACAACTATTACATATTGGATACAATTACATTATAATTAAAAATAATTAAAATAAATAAGTAAATAAATAAATAAATAATTGGGTTAGTAATAATAATAATAAAATAAATAATCACATAAGAAGTAAATAAATAAATAAAGGGGGTTAGTAGTAATAAAATAAACAAGAATAAGAATAATGATAATTAAAAGTTCAATTTTTAAATGAATAATTAATTTTAAGGTTTTTAATTAATAATAGAAACAAATGATAAATATTATATATTAACAAAATATGACTAATAGTCTAATTATTTTAATTTCATATACATATTATAAAAATATCTAATCAAAATTAAATAAGCATAAATTATATATATAAAATAAAATTAGGGTTTAATTATTGAGAAAAATACATTGGGGTTTACTACTTAATTAAAATATAAACAAAAATTATGAAATTAAAATAAACAAATAAATTAATATTTACAATTAGGGTTTATAAAAATATTAGGGTTTTAGAAAATATTAGAGTTTTTCTTATTAATTTACAAAATAAATCAATTTATTTACAAATTATATATATATACGTATTATGAAATAAATATAAATAAAAGATTTTTTAGAAAAGAAATCATGATATTTTAAGAATATGAATAAAAGTATTTTAATAGTATTTATAAATTATATTTACTAATTTAAATAAAATAGAAATAATATAATAACATAAATTAAAATAAGGAAAACATGGAAAATTGATCAAAAAGAAAGGACCTGGGATTTGAACCCAGGTCCCCTACCTCATATGCATAGCACAAAACCATCCAGGCCAGCGTACGCTGGTGTCATTTATGTGACACCTAATCTTTAAATAATATACCTTCAAAATAAATGATAAAACACAAAAAAATGTCCTTCAGCCAGAGTCGAACCTGGGTCTTAAAGGTTTCTAACGCACACGCTTACCACCAGACCAAGCAGCCTTAACTGAAATAAGATAGAAACAATTACAAAAAATATTAAATCAATTTTTGAATTTCCTGATGGCGCCTAGAGGTCATCTTCAACCTTGGTTCCTGCAAATTTACTTGCGAAATTTCCTACAAGTTTTCCTGCGAATTTATTTTCGTAGCAAAACCTGTAATTTTCAAACGTTATTCAAACAGTGAAATTTTGCAAAATTAAAGGTATCATTGAGTTCCATGTGACATTTGCAATCACTCCATGTTCTTATAATTCATTTATCTTGACTTAATAATAAAACCCTAAAAGAAGCCGCAAACCCTAATATTGGTGGATGACTTATCCTGCATCAAAAATGAAATCAAAGATACCAGAAACGATCTATATTCAATTACAAACAAGAATCAACAATCAAATTCATGTTAGAATGCTTATATGAATGAAATCGAAAACTTCAAATTCAAGATGAACATGGATTCGGTTTATGATGTTTGACATGCTTTTGATGCTTTTAAGGACTGAAATAGATTCAGTGATGTCCCAAGAACATGTAGCAACCTTCAAATTGTCTTGAAAGTGTCTTTAAGGAAGAATCCGAATTGGGAGTTTTTGATGAATTTTTGAAAACCCGAAACTTACTCTTGAGGCAGCCAATTCGTCCCCATGCATTTGTGTAGTTTGTATATTTATATAAGAATGGAATTAGGTCAAAAAAGTGGTGGATTTGTGGGCTTAATGGATACCTTGAGTGTGAAGAAATCTCGTTGCCAAATTAGTCAAAAAATCAAATATTTTCATGCTATAATGCCTTAGCACGAATTTGGATGGTTTTGAATCAACTTAAATGGTCATTAAGAGTTTCTAGAAGAAGAATCACTTTTAAATATTCAATTTTCATATTTTATTTTGATTTTAAATGATTTTAAATGAATAAAATCAAAATAAATAAAATAAAAATAATAAAAATATGAATAAATGAGGATTGGGTCGTGCATGATGTCATGTTGAAGTTTGGATCACAAAATTGCAAGCCCATTTGGAAGAAATTGGTTTTAAGGCCCTATTTGCTTCATAAACCTCCCAAAAATTTCCCAACTTTGCAAGGGCACAAATCCTTCAATTTTAATGCTATGAGGGTGTTCTTGGACATTTTGGAAAGCTTAAGGAGTCCTCTAACCAACCCCATTGGTTTCATGTCCATATCTTTTACCATTCTCAAGTTATGCTCTTTTGAAGTTGTTGACTTTTTGTTGACTTTCAAAAGGACCTATAATGTCTTAGCTCATACCTTCCAAATGAAGCATTTTTGGGCTTGGCTTGTGAGACACAAAGTTGTAGAGAATTCAATTTCCTTCAAAATGAGATTTGGATGGGAAAAATTTG
The DNA here is from genome assembly GCA_963966055.1 of Lathyrus aphaca. Lineage (NCBI taxonomy): Eukaryota > Viridiplantae > Streptophyta > Magnoliopsida > Fabales > Fabaceae > Lathyrus > Lathyrus aphaca. The sequence continues at coordinate 321,570,637 of OZ014524.1, read as the reverse complement.
ATGAAGCATTTGAAAGTTATGGCTGGTCAAAGTTCAGTTGACTTTTCTTGTGAAAACCCTAATTTAGAAACTCCTGATTCTTGATGATCTGAAATCTCCTTGATGAATCATGATCAACCCTTGATCAAATGATGAATTTTACTTCATATACTTGATGTTGGCAAAAAATCATGAAGTTTGACTTTGGTTTGACCACAGTTGACTTCAATTTGACTTTTTAACTACTTTGACTGATTTTAACCTATCTGATCATCTGACTGAGCAAACCTTTGGGAAAAGTCTTGAAACTTGTCATGGGGATTCTTAAACACATATAAGATGTTATGAAGCTCACTTGAAGTCTTGGAAGTCCATTTATCCTGATTAAAGTCAAAACCCTAGTTTAGGATGCACTGCTTAGGAGGATGCATTGTCTGAGGGAATTGTCAAATCTTCTGACTAATTGTGAACTTTGTGAACCTTGTGAACCTCATATGATGTCTTGTGAACCTCATAAGATGTCTTGTGAACCTTTTGAACCTCATAAGATATTTTGTGAACCTTTTGAACCTTGTGAACCTTGTGAGCCTCTTAGTACACAAAGTTTTGTCTTGTGAGGGCAAGTTTTGGGGTGCAACAGTCGGCGACCCTGCTGATTGGGTCGTAACCTGCCCGGGAAACTATGACCGCATCTTCTCAGATTTCCGGAGTCGGGCGTTCTCCATGTATGAATACGCAGTCTCGGTCCTGGGGGTTACTTTGCCCTTCAGTGACTTTGTGAGTGCCGTGCTCGGGCACCTATGCGTTGCCCCTTCCCAATTGCATTCCAATTCGTACGCGTTCTTGAGAGAGTTTGAGATGACGTGCGCCCATCTGGGTGTTGGTGCCACGCTTCCTCTGTTTTTCCGCCTGTTCTCCCTGCAGCGCCAAGTCGGGCGAGGAAACGATCGAAAGGGGTTCGTGTCTTTCAAGCAGAGGACGAAAATCTTCAAGGCCCATTCAGAATCTATCCGGGCCTTTAAAACTGATTACTTTCTGATCAAACCCGCGAGCGCGGTGGCTGTGAGGGCAATAAGCTTCTTGGGGATAGACACCGACGAGAATGACGAGCCTAAGCTCGACGATCAAGGGCAGGTGATCCCAAGGAGGTTGTGGCTGTTCCCATTTTCCTAGAACTATGCTCACTATGAGAAACTAGTTAGTGAGTTCGTTCAGGTGGGGGACTCATTGAATGATGATGACACGACCAGTTTCGAGGCCTTCAGAAGATTGATAGCGTCCTTCACTCCTACCCCCCTGCTGGAAGGAGATGGAAAATTGATGCTTGAGCAGGATGGGGGGAAGCTGTGGGGCGCCCTTTGATTAATGTTACCGAATTACTGGCCAGCAGTACCGGGCACAAAGTGTCCGACTACTTTGGTATCTATTTATCTATATTAGTCAAATTTTCGATTTAACTTTGTCGTCCACGACTGATCTGATTTTCTTTCTTTTTCAGGCTCTCTGTCGAACCCACTAGATAAAATTCAAGAACGCCTGCTTCAGCAGCAGAGGAAAAGATCAAGGGTCGTGCAGACCAAGCTAACGGAGACGAGTGGTTCGGGGTCGGGCCCCTTGGTCCAAGGCTCTCCGAGCGCCTCGACCGGCTCTCTGATGAAGAAACATAAGTCCGCCGCCACTGTGGACTTGACGGCCAACGTTTCTCCGAAGCCGAAGCATGGGCTGCCGCCGTGCTTCGTGAAGCACAATTTCTTTGAGGGAACGAGCATGGAAGTGGACCGTGTGGATTCCTTGTTCTTGGAAGGCATGGACCGTCCTTCCCGGAGGTTATCCTTGGCCCAGGATGCAAGCACGGTCATGCGGGTCCTGACAATGGCCTGGCTGACGGCCGAAGGGAGTCCTGGACAGGAGCGAGAAATGGGTAGGCTGAAGGAGAAGCTGGCTGCCGCTGAGGCGAAACTGACAACGGCCACCGAAGAGGCTAAAGCCGCGGCCAAGGAGTTGACTGACCGGGCCAACGTCATTGCCAAGTTGGAGGTCGACAAGAAAAGGGTGCTGGAGCAGAATAAAAAGTTGAAGGACGCTTTCTGCCCGAAGGAGGACGAGGATGAAGAAACCAAAAATCTGGTAACGAGGGCTCAATTGCTTGCTTGGATCGACCAAGACATGGAAGATCTGAGCTCATCAACTGAGCTCAGCTTCCAGAACGCGGTGGATCAGATGAAGGCTCTCCACCCTGACCTGGCTTTGGACGTTGGTCGAATCAGCTATCTGTACAAGGTAGAAAACGACCAGATTGTGGTTCCTTCGGACCTGGTGGTAGATGATTCTCAGCCGGGGTCGATTGCTCAGCCAGAACAGCCCGAAGCGCAACCGGAGCAGGAGGAGGCTCGTCAGGAAGAAGGTCGCCCGGAAGGTGAGGGTAATTAGTTTTTGTCCTGCGTGCCATATAATTTATTATGTTTCTTTTTGGGGGCGTGGACCCCTTTGCATGTAATCCTGAACAAGTCGGTCCTTCGGGGTCGCATCTTTAATTTCATATGTACGACCTTGGTGGTCGGTTTCTATATTTCATTTGTTCGTAATGATGCGTCCGTCGGAGGACATATTTTATTCGTTATTTTTACTAAGTGTTTGGTATGCATCTTTGCATTAATTGAGAGTGCTCGAATAAATACGGGGTGCGTATGTGATCTGTTGGTTAGGGGGACCAATCAGATTTTGGAGTTTTTACTCCTGGTCAATGCCCGGGCCAAGGTAATGGCCCGGGCTCCGTGGCTTGAACATCCCATCGCGAGCTGGGGTTCTACTTGGTCGTGGTACTTAGGCGACATCGAACTCGTTTGAGTATTCGTTCGTGCGGCAAGTTTCTTTTTTCCTTGAAAAGAGATCTTGCTTGACTGTCATTTTTGGGCTGTCGTGCTCGTACCTAGGCACACAGTTTTCAGTCGGTCCCTTTGCTCCTTGCTTGAAAGTTGAGCAGGGCGACTTTGTGATTTAGCTGTAATATTGTTTGAGTTTCTCGGCGTTCCAAGGCCGAGCAAGCTCTTCCCCGTGTAAATTTCCTAAATAATAGGCTCCGTTCTCAGTTTTTGCTCGGACGCGATACGGGCCCTCCCAGTTGGGTGTAAATTCTCCCTCGCGGGGATCCCTGTGATTTCTTCTAAGGACAAGACTGCCTACCTCGAACGTTCGTCATATGACCTTAGAATCATACCGAGCGACTATTTTTTGTTTGAGAATGGTTTCTCGAAGAGCAGCTTCTGACTGAACTTCTTCAATCATGTCGAGCTCGTCCCTCAAGGCTTCGGAGTTGGCGTCTTGGTCCATAGGGGATTCTGTGCGTTTGGATAGGACGTGCATTTCTATAGGGATCATCGCCTCGGTTCCATATGCTAATCGAAATGGGGATTCCCCGGTTGTCGAGTGGGGTGTGGTCCTATATGCCCATAGTACGCTGTGTAACTCCTCGACCCAATGCTTTTTATGCTCGTCCAATCTTCGTTTTAAACCTCTTAGGATTACTCTATTTGCGGCCTCTGCCTGTCCGTTAGTTTGGGGGTGCTCGACCGACGCGAAATGTTGTTTCGTTCCTATTGATGCGACGAATTCTTTGAAGTGTTTATCCGTGAACTGAGTGTCGTTATCGGTTACGATGGCGAGCGGTACCCCGAACCAGGCGAGGATGTTTCTCTTGAAGAAAAGTAGTATGTTGAGCGCGGTGATTTTGGCTAAAGCCTCAGCTTCTATCCACTTGGTGAAATAGTCGACGCCCACAATTAAGTACTTATTTTGACCAGACCCGACGACGAATGGTCCTAAAATATCCATCCCCCACCATGCGAATGGCCAAGGTGATGACAGTGATTTCAACTCGGATGGGGGTGCTACGTGCACGTCCCCGTGCCGTTGGCATTTGTCGCATCTTTTCACGTGCTCCTTCGCGTCGTGTTGAAGTGTGGGCCAATAATACCCTGCCCGAAGAATTTTTCGAGCCAACGACCTTCTGCCAGGATGTTGCGCGTTGATTCCTTCATGAACTTCTCTCAGTACGTGCGGGACGTTTTCCTCTTCTACGCACCTGAGGAGGGGCGTAGAGAATCCTCGACGATACATTCGTCCACCTACTAGGGAATACAGGCATGCCCTTCGGCGTATAGTACTGGCCGCTTTTGGGTCGGTCGGTAGTTCTCCCTTAGTTAGGTAGTTAAATACTGGGGTCATCCAGCAGCTTGTGTCGCCCACGAGATTAATGTCTACGTGGACCGATGATCGCCCAATGCTAGGTCGGGGAAGCGTTTTCTGTATGACGGATTTGTTGTTTCCTTTCCTTTTAGTGCTCGCCAATTTGGAAAGGATGTCTGCGCGGGTGTTGTTCTCTCGCGGGATGTGTTTGACTTCCACACTTCTGAACCGTTTCAGTTCGTCTTTTACGAGGGCCAAATATTCGGCCATGTTATCGTTTTTGGCTTGAAAATCTCCTCGAACTTGGCTCGCGACCAACTGAGAATCTGTGCTGATTGTGATCTCTTCTGCTTCCAAATCGGTCGCGAGCCGTATGCCCGCTAGAAAAGCTTCGTATTCTGCCTGGTTGTTGGAAGTGGGGAAAGATAAGGTTAGGGACACTTCAATGACGTTTCCTTCTTCGTTTTCCAAGATAATTCCAGCTCCGCTACCTGCTGGGCCAGATGCTCCGTCCACGAAAATAACCCACCTGGATGAGATTTTCGGCTCTTGCTCGGTGAAAGTATGTTCAGCCACAAATTCGGCCAACGCTTGAGCCTTGAGAGCTTATCTTCCCTCGAATTTGACGTCAAACTCGGATAGTTCCAATGACCACTTTAACATTCGTCTGGCCATGTCTGGTCGACCGAGCAATTGTCTTATGGGTTGATCGGTTCTTACGATGATGGTGTGAGCCAGGAAGTAATGGCGTAGCCTTCTGGCTGCGAGAAGGAGGGCCAAAGCCACCTTTTCTATCTGGATATATCGAATTTCCGGGCCATGGAGTGCTTTACTTGTAAAATATACAGACTTTTGCCCCTCGGGTAGGTCGCGCACGAGTGCCGCGCTTACTGCCTCGTTTGCAACGGCGAGGTAGAGATAAAGTATCTCCCATCCTTCGGGTCTAGATAAGACCGGGGTTTCACTCAGTGCCTTTTTTAGGTGGGACAACTCTAGCTCGCACTCCTCTGTCCATTCGAAAGTTGCCTCTTTGCGAAGGAGCTTGTAGAAAGGGAGAGCGTGTTGAGCGGATTTGGCTACGAACCGAACGAGGGAGGTAAGGACCCCGTTTAGTGACTGTATGGATTTTTTTAGAAGTAGGTGTTGGGAGTTCCGTGAATTCCCGACATTTGTCGGGGTTGGCCTCGATGCCTCGTTCAGTCAAGTAGAATCCGAGGAATTTCCCTGCTCGGACCCCAAATGTGCATTTTTCAGGGTTGAAACGCATCTTGCACTTTCGTGCCTGATCGAACACTTTCCGTAAGTGGGATGCGTGGTCCGTTTCTTGTTGAGATTTGACGATCATATCGTCCATGTATACTTCAAGCATATCTCTGATTTCTGCTCGGAAAACCTTATACATCATGCGCTGATATGTCGCGCCCGCGTTTTTCAGACCGAAGGGCATAACGTTGTAAAAGTAATTGCCCGATTCGGTCATGAAGGCCGTGTATTTTTTGTTAGACACGGCCATGGGTATCTGATTATATCCTGAGTATGCGTCCATGAAGGACAATAGCTTGAAACCGGACGAATTGTCGACCAATTTATCAATGTTAGGTAAAGAGTATGCATCTTTCGGGCATGCCCGATTGAGATCGGTATAGTCAACGCACATTCTCCACTTTCCATTAGATTTTTTCACAAGTACAACATTTGAAATCCAGGTCGTGTACCTGGCCTCAGTTACAAATTTAGCCTATAGGAGGTCTTTAACAGCAGATTCAGCTGCTTCGGTTTTTTCGGTCGACTATTTCCTTCTGCGTTGAGCGACCGCCTTGTGTGTTGGGTCAGTGGAGAGGTGGAGGCAGGCTATCTCGGGGTCGAGCCCCGGCATCTCTGCAGCGCTCCAGGCGAACAGATTTGTGTTCCCTCTGAGGCAAGCTTCCAGCTGTCGCTTCACCAAGTCGCGCATATGTACCCCGATTTTAACGCACCGAGCTGGGTCCTCTCCCAGAGGAATTAATTCGAACTTTCCATCTGGTATTGGTCGGGATAGCGACTCTGTTGGCCTTTGGACGCCCTCGCTATTGTCCGAGAATCTGCAGTCTAGGTCGATTGAGTCCACCTGAGGGAAAGCCCTGGGAACATCTGGCGAATTTGATGTCGAAGGATTCGGTTGGTATGATATTGAGCTGAGACCCTTCGATGCTGCTTCGAAACACCTGCGAGCAGCGTCGATGTCTCCGTGCAATGTGGCGACCTTACCTGAAGTAGTGTAATACTTCATCTTCAGGTGAACGGTGGATGGCACGGCAATTAGCTCGGCTAATGTTGGTCGTCCTAGGATGCATTGGTACAGCGACGGGCAGTCCACGACTAGGAACTGGACCTTGACCGTCCTGGCTGTCTCACCTGCTCCGATGGTGACAAACAGATCGACATAGCCCCATGGTCGGGAGACTGCTCCGTTGAAGCCCTGCAGGTCTAATCCGACATATGGAGTTAAGTATGTCTCGTTCAACTGGAGTGTCGAAAACAGCTGGGAGTACATAATGTCGCAGGAGCTGCCCTGGTCCACCAGGATTCTTCTCACATCGAAATTTGCCATGCGTGCCTGGATGAGCAGAGGAATGCTGGCGTTGGGCGCCCCTCCCAGAAGCTCCTCCCAATAAAAGGCAAGGGGTACCGAGCCTTCCCTTGGTGGGTCCAAGGTGGCGTTTTGCGAGGGCCCCTTCGCAATCAGTTGGTCGAATTTCCGTTTTACGGACCCGACCGTGACTTTATTGAACCCTCCTCCCGAGATGACCATTGCGGAAGGAAAAGTTTCCCATGGACTATGGGAGGAGAGATACCTCGGATTCTCGGCGTGGTCCGGTAGGAAGAAATCCTCCGGGCGATAAATGCTTAGAGCGACCTGCATGTTTGCATCCGCAGGGATGGGTATGGCTTCCTCGACTTTTTGAGTCTCCTGCGCTTCTTGTCGAGGAATGTCTCTGGACTTGGTGAACTGTTTTAGGTGCCCGTCCTTAATGAGAATCTCGATTGCATCTTTGAGATGGATGCAGTCTTCTGTGTTGTGGCCGTGACTCTAGTGGAATCTGCAATATTTTGTTTTATCCGTGCCCGGTTTGCTGGGTTGTTGCCTCGGAAAACGTACCCCTGCTTGTTTGAATTCCGAATTGGCACATTCAGACAAAATTTTCTCCCTGGAGGCTAGGAGAGGTGTGTACTCGTGTGTAAACACCCCAAATTTGCCCTCACCCATTTCATCATGGCTTGTGATCATTTTTTATTTGCATAAATTCAATCATAGCATCTCATACCACATTTTTTGGTTCACTGCATTGATTCAAAGCCATCTGTATCTAGGGTTTGTGATCTGAGCTATCCCTGAGCCATTTGAGCCACTCCAAAGGTCTTCAATCATCCCAAAGGGGCCCATGTATGTTCAAGCATCATATTATATCCTCTCAAGATCAAAGAAGTCAGAAAATCACAAGAACTGAGAAAGGCATGGAGGCAGAGCCAGGTTTAACTGCATAGATGACCTAAAATTAGGGTTTTGGTTTCAGAGGCCATAACTCCAAATTTTTTGGTCATTCTTGTTTCTATGGGTCTTTATATGTTATGAGGATCATGCATATCATTTTTCATGAAGAAATTCCATGGGGAAGGCATTTGATCAAGGGATGACTTCTTGAGCAAGTCAGTGCAATATCAGGGCATCTGAGGCCCCCATTGACCCAACCAAAGGGTGTTCTTCATCATTTTGAATTTATATGATCTTTATTTGATCATATAAGGTGTTAGAAGTTCACAAAATTGGAAATTTTCAAGTCATTTGAAAAGTTGCCTTTTTGGGAAAGTGACTTGTAATGAAAACTTGCCATTTTGGGAAAGTTTTTCAACTTCCTCTTTTTGATTCAAAAATGCTTCAAATGGAAGAACTTTGGTCATGAAAGTTGTAGAATGGATCCTCCCATTTTCAAAAAGTACAAGAACTCATTCTAATTCATTTTGGATCAAAAGTTATGGCTTGTCAAAGTTGAGAAAAATCACTTAATTTTCACTTTTGTACCAAAGAGGGAAAGTTGCAAAACTTCATGCCAAGGCAAAATGTGACTTCAAATGGACTTCTATGCATTACACAAACATAAACCATGACCTAAAAATCAGAATGCACCAAAGAACTCTCAAGTTTCATGACTTGTGCATTAAGAAACTTCAAAAGGGCCAAAAGTTTACAAAATTGCAAAACCACACATAAACTCTAATCCACTTGCAAATTGGCCTCAAATTCATTTCCATGGTTCTCCTTGATCACAGCTGAACCAAGCCATGCCTCTAAACCATCCTGTCATGACCCATACCTCAAAGGACAAGTCACATTAACTTTATGCAAGTTGAGCCATACCAATCAAGCTAGGCCATCAATAACTCTCTGACCAATCACAGCTTCACATACATGCCTCATGGATCACATTTCACACAATCTTGGAAGCTAGAACCTCCCACAAGTCAGCATCCTCAAAACTCTCCTCTTATGCATTTTGCTTCGAAACTCAGCACTCAAGTCTCAAACATCAAAACAAACTTCACAAAACCATTCACCATGATCCTCTGATCATTTCCCGATCCTCATTTGGCCCTGAAACCACCCCAAGAAGAAACACGATTTTCCACCCCTTCTGAACAAAACTTCATCAATCTCTTAAACCAGCCATAAAAAATTCCAAACAAGCATTGCAAGCTTCTCAGGGGGTTCATTAAAGGCATCTTGGACCAAAGAAGCAACCAGAAAGTTCCAAAGATCAAAGCTCCAGTTCAGGTGAGCTCAAGAACAATTTTTCCAGAAACTTGTATTTAGGTTACTAATTGATTCTCCATGATTCACTGATGATGCTGATGTGTTTGGTTTTGAAAATAGTCAAGTATTAAGCATGTATGAGCTCTCTGAAATTTTTTGACCTAGAACTAATTTGTTTCGATTCAGCTTGAATATGTGAAATAAATTTGTTTTAGTGAGTGATTCTTGTTGAGTGATGTATGAGGTTGGATTCTGGGCAGAGAGATTAGGTTTTAGAAGCTTGGGGAGAGAGATAGCAAAATCTCAGGGGAGATGTGGCCGGAGAAGATGACCGGAGGTCATTTCCGGCCACCTGAAAGTCATTAGTGCATTAATTGTGGTTAGGGCTCAGTTTTAATGTGAGCCATAGATCTGTTTGACTTGGGTTGACCCGCGCGCAAATGAATGGACCAGATTCACCATTAAAACCCTAATCCTGATTTATTAAATTAATTAATCAGGTTTAATTCAAATCTAGCCAGTTTGAATCTGGGCCACAGGATCTGGCGCCAGTCAATTCCCTCCAAATTCGTTTAAACCTCAGCCTCAGGATCTGTTGACTTCTCCCTAATTTCATTTTTATTTCATTTATTTTATATTTAACTTCTATGAATTATTAAAAATAGTAAAAAACATTTAAAAATTCTGAAAATTTTTGTCAAACATTTCATTAATTTTCAGAACCCAAAAATATTTTAATTTTAATTTTTTGCATTAAAAATAATTTTTAAATCATTTAAATGTTTATTTTTAATTAGTTAATATAAATTAATTAATCAAAAATGCATTTAGGTATTTAAAAATCACCAAAAAATTCACATTGCATTTTAAAACATTTAGAAACATTATCAAACTCTCAAAACAAATTTCTTTTTGATTCTTGAACTATTTTGACCTTTTTCATTGGAATTAAATTCATTTAAAGGCAATATTTTTGTTCAAACTTAGAAAAATTCATTCTGCCTAACCATGAGGAGTTTGATGATGGTTCTTCTTGCATTGCATCCTTCACATCATGTAGTTTCTAGGGTAAAATTGGTTTGACTTCATATTTCATTTTCAATTTGTTTTGTATTTTTTATTGTGAGGTATCCCAAAACCCTAATTGACTTGAGAAATTCATAACTTTCACTATGTTAAGATTTAGGTCCGCTCCTTTGGGCAGTGAATTTGTGTAGGTTTAGGGTTCCTTTGATCCCATTTTCAATTTTTTGTCATGACATTTGCTTCTGGTTTTGAATTTGTTGTTACATGTTGTGCATAAACCCTAATCTTTGTCTTCCTTTGCATCCATCTCTCACATGCTTGCATTCAAGAACTTGTCATGACATTTTGTGCATCCTCATGACATGTAAGACATCTTAGGACATATTAGAATCATGTTTGATCATTTAATCTTTCATTTTCCATGCTATGTGTTCATATCATTTCATAAACTTTCATGAATCTTTATGTTTCAAAGCATGCTTCATTTGCATCCTCATCCTTGTATGATCATCCACAACTCTTGACATGTGTTTGCATCATCTCTTAGCATCATTGAAATCATGTTTATGCTTCTGACTTTGGTTTGCATCATGACATTTCATCCCATTTGCATTGCATTTCATTTCTTTTGCTAACTTTTTAGGTGGTAAGTTGTTTTGAGAAGTGAATTTGCCTTCACTTCTCGCAATCTCTTTTCATCTCTCTTATGCATCATTGCTGCATTTTATCTTTGTATTAGAGTGAGCTTGCTCATTCATGGTCTTTCCCACTTTCTTCCTTCAAGCAACTTGTCTTCTTAAATGAAGCAAGTTGTCTTGCTTCTCTCTGTTTCTTTCTCCTTTCACCTGCTTCTCTCCTTGGTGGCTCTTTGAAGATTCTTTCTTGCAAGCCTCATTAACCCTAGGAACAACCAAGCATGATAACAATTAGGGTTTGATTAGTCCCCCATTTAGTTTTGCCTTTGTGTCATCTTTGAGTCTTCTCTTCTCACCTCATAATCCAGGACTAAACCCTAAAGGTTTTAAGGCTTTGTGATTAAGCTTATGCCTGTATCCTTCTATTAGGATGGAGTGTATAACTTTAATCCTAAGTGTTAAACCCTTAATGTGTTTAAATCCTTTAATCAATTCATCTAATAAATCACTAAGACATCAAGCTTGTAACTTGGGCCTTGCATTAGGGTTCTAATTCTTCCTTAATTGGTTAAGAAGGACTAACCCTAGTGTTAATGGACAAGTCCCCCTCAAGTTGTCTTACAAACCATAAAAATCACTTCTTCATCTTATCACTAATTAAAATCCATTTAATAAAGGCTTTGTTTTGTCATGAGGTTAATCCCTAATCATGGATTAAGTTGAGGAGCCTTCCTCAGCTTGAATGTTCTCATCTATTATCCTTCTATTAGGATGGTGTAATGAGTCCATTAAATCCTTAATTATGGCTTAAACTCATTACCTAACACTAAACAAAAACTCCAAAAAACATCTAAATAAATGCAAGTAGGTTAATGATCTTAATCCTACATCATGGTGATCAAGTGTGAGGTGTTTACCTCATGCTTAAAGTATTCTCATTACCCCTAATCAGAGGGAGGATGTGATGAGTTTACTAACCCTTGGTTTAGGCTTAAGCTCATTTTCTTATGACAAGCTCCAAAATCAATAAAAGACTGAAATATCAAAAACAAACAATAATCGTCTCCTCCGGGATTCTTCTCTCACCTCATTCACTCACAAACGAGAACTTGCTTCTTCCGTCTAATGCAAGACAATTTGCACCTGAGCCAGACAGGTCATACACTTGAGCATAGACATGCAAGCAGTTCAGCAGTCAATTCACCTTTCAGTCTCTTTGGGTCGAACTACGGTGTTCTGACTTCCTCATTGCACGAGATGATACGTAGGCATAACTTAACAGTTATCGAACAAAAGTCTCTATATATTCCCCCTCCTCTAGCCTTATTCTTTTAGCCCCATTATCTTGGGCACTTCATTCTTGTTCTTACACTGACACTTCTCTTATACACTTCACTTTTCATTTACACTGACACTTGCATTCTTTCCAGCTTTGATACACAGATTGCACTGACACTACCCCTTTTAAAACACAAATCTTTTAAGCGTGGATCCCGTCGAGTACGGCGGACAATCTGGGTGCTAATACCTTCCCAGGTTGTAACCAACCCCCTTTCTCAGTCTCTCTGGTTCACAACCGTCTTATTCATCTCTTCCTAGGTTTATGCAGCATTACCTTTCCTCCGGGATAAAAATGCCTAGCTGGCGACTCTTTTCTTCTGAGTTCACTCTTGTGTGTTCTCTCTCCTTTCGCCGACCGCTCGCGTCTGTACCCCTTCTGACTAGGTGTCATTTGGTGGGAGCGATAGCTTGGCGACTCTGCTGGGGACCCTTATACTGTAACCAGGGCTTCTGGTTATTTTTGTGGGTTCCTCCTAACGCTTGTTTGATTTGTGTTTACTGGGGTGTTATGTGCTATATGTGTTTATGTATTTATTTTATTGCTTTATGTACAGTCTTGTTTACTGATTTTCTTACAGTTTTATACATCATACTGTCATACTATCATTTTGCTGGATCTGGTTTGTTGTCTTGATGGGTGGGGTTCCATTGAGAGTTAAGGTCCTATACCTGGGACCTGAGTGACACCTAGGCTAGAGTGGTTCATGTTCTTTCCCATTCCATTTCGGTCTGGTACGGGAATATGAAACACGGTTCAGATGTGGGTTTCTTCTTGAGAACTCTGTGCTACAGATTTCCTGTAGTGCTAGGGCTATCTGGGAAGCCTGCTAAGTCTGGATGACCTTTATTTATGACCTTCAGAAACTGAGGTGAATTAGAGGAGGATCTTTTATGGTTATTGTAGACATTGTACCTCCGGGTTAGAAGTGTTTACACTTCTCATAACTGATCCAAGTCTGAGGATCCTTGTTTTAGAACACTACCTGTGAGGGGGTTGGGCTGTTTACAGGTTTGCAGGTACCCTTGGCCACATCATACCCTGTTACTTGTTTTGATTAAGAGTACCTCATTTTGGATAGTTTTTGTGATTTAACCCTGGACATGTGGCTCTTTATTTGAGTCCCCCACCTTGGTTACTGGATTTCTGAACCTTCATCTGGACTTCTTGAACATACATGGGCATTATATCAAGACAGATAATCAGATCCAGCTTGATCACAAACCCTTGCATATCATTTGCATACATCATCATTGCATCATTTAACATTTGTTTATTTGTTTTTCAGGGTATCCACCTCATATCTGGCTTGGTTTTGACCCCTTCTTTTGCATAGACCTCAACTTCAGCTATCTTCATCAGTTGTCTGCTTCAGCTGTATCCATCATCACCAGCATCAGCCTATCAGTGGCTCATCTCCAGTATCAGTCTTGATCTTCATCAGTAGCTATCTTCATCATCTTCAGCAACATTCATGGCTACTCCCAGGAAGAGCAACATATCTTACCATTTCTTTGAGCATGTGTTGACTGGTATCAGGCAGGTCCAGTCACTTATCACCCCTGACCACATCCCATTATTCAGGGAGCATTATGGAGGTATCCTGGATATGGTTATGGACCTATACCCTTCTCAGAGGAGCATGATCCACACCTGCCTACAGTTTTATGACCCTCCTTTGAGATGCTTCACATTCTCAGACTTTCAGCTAGGACCTCTGTTGGAGGAGTTTTCATCATTGATTGGAGTACCTGTCAGGGGTGGTGTCCCCTTCAACCCAGAGATGACTTCTCCCAGCAATGGAGAAGTAGGAAAATCACTGTACCTAGAGCCCACTTTGATTGAGCAGAATATGACAACAAAGGCTGGGATCCCTGGTTTGCACTTAGATTTCTTGATTTCTCAGGCCATCCTGAAGGCCTCTTTGGGAGAATGGAGGGCAGTTTGTGCATTGTTAGCCCTCAGCATATACGGGGTTATATTGTTTACAGATGAGCCCAAATTTATCAGCAAGAATGCCATTCATCTTTTTCTTCTGAGGAACCCAATACCCACCTTACTGGGAGATTTCTACTACTCCATTCACCAGAAGAATGAGAAACAAAGGGGGAAGTTGGTGAGGTACTGTGCTCCTTTGTTTCACACCTGGCTGCTCAAACACCTGCCTAAGTCAGATGCCTTCCTGAACCCTCACCAACAGAAGAATTGGGCCAAGAGGCTCATTGCTTTAACTTCAGATGACATCAGATGGTGCACCCATAGCACCAAAGGCAAGGACATTATCACTAGCTGTGGGCAGTACCCAAATGTACCTCTGATAGGAGTAAAGGGTTGCATCAACTACAATCCTTTGCTGTTTAAGAGACAACTGGGCTATGCTTTGGTTCACCCTCATAGAGTGCAAGATTTAGCCGAGACCCTGTATTGTGAAATAAAGCCTAATCTAGTTGCTGTCAGACAAGCATCTTGGGCTTGGGACAACATCCAAACAAAAGGGATGGTTATTCTTGGAAGGTGCAATAATGTTGCTTCAGCTCAGTACTATGACTGGTCCCATGCTAGAGCTCAGATTAATGGAATGCCTTTCACCATTGAGGATATACCTGGACCATCCACAGTACAGCCAACAGCCACTGTCAGCCTGGAAGAATTTGAGAAGCTGAAGGAAAGGAATGAGAATCTGTCTCAAGCTCTGAAGAAGACCCTTTGGGAAAGGAGTGATGGTCGTCTGGACATTGAGAGGTTGGAAAAGCTTAGGGTGGAGCATCTGGCTAAGATTGAGAAAACAGAAGACTACATCAGAAAAGCAAGAGCTGGGTAGCAAATATTGAAGAATGCCTGTAAGGAGGCCAAGATTCAGAAGGCTAGGACTGAGCTCTATCTGCAAGAAAGTCAGGCTAGGTGGGTCAGGATCACCGAAGCCCATACTCAAGAAGATAAGAAAACTCAAGCCAAGATTGAGTAGTTAGAGGCCAAGGAAAAGAAGCAACATGAAGCTTTGCTGACAGCCCAGAAGGAGATTTCAGAGTTGAAGCTTAGGGCTGGATTGAAGAGATCAAAGGATCAGGACATGCACAAGAAGCTGACCACTGCCATTGCCACCAGAAACCTCATCATCAGGACTATTACAGAGCATCCAGCTGGTCCAGTGACTGAGGCACTTTTGAAGGAGGTTAAGGAGGATGAGTTTGGATTGGATGTTTGACTTCTTTGCTTGTTGTTCATTTCCATTTGATGTACTTTTCTTTTTGTTGTATTTTGACCCTCCAGGGGCATATGTTGTAAAACAAACTATGTATGATTCACCATTTGTAATATATTTTAGGGTTTCTTTTTCTCAACAACATCAAAGCATCTTCCTCGAGGTCTGGAAAGGTCAAAACCAAGAACCAAGCCGGATACCTTGGAAAACAAATAAGCATACTGCATTGCATACTAACTTTTGTTTTGTTTTGTAGGTTTTGTTATTATTTTGTTTGTTTCTAACTCTGTTGTGGTTCAGGAAATATTGCTCGCAGAAGGGTGTTCCCTGTCAACCGTGCACACCGGTATCCTACTCGCAACAACCTTTCGAGTATTCTAATGGAGCAAGTACAGCAAGACCTGACTGAGGTCAGGACCCAGATGGCTAATGAAAGAGTGGAGATGAGAAACCAAATGGCCCAATTCATGACTGTGATGACTGGCTTGGCCCAGAGCCAAGAAAGGTTAAGGGCATTGGTAGAAAGACAAACTCCCGAGGAACCTCATCCCGGAACTGGAGGAACTAGTAATAATGAGAGAGGTCAGCCTCATGTTAATCCACCAATATTTGGACCTCATCTAGATCCGGAAGTCAACATCCAGGGAAATGTACAAGGAAATACTGCTGGGGGGAGAATCCTACAAGAGGATCCCCAGGAGGAGCAGTTTACTGTCATGGGAGCTGGAGATGAAGTCTATGACCGGAGGTTAGATGAAATTGCTGATAAATTGAGATCTTTGGAGTCTCAGAACTCCTTGGGTTTCGATGTAATGGATATGGGGTTAGTGGAGGGGGTGAGAATTCCCCACAAGTTCAAACCCCCGTGCTTTGAAAAATACAATGGAACCTCTTGTCCACGAACTCACCTGCAGTCTTTTCTGGGAAGACTTAAAGCATATACCATGGATGAAAAACTGTGGATGTTCTACTTTGAAGATAGCTTGACTGGAGCTTCAAGAGAGTGGTATTCACACTTGACTAGAGCTACTATCAGATGCTGGAAGGACCTAGCTGAAGCTTTCATCAGGCAGTATCAATACAATCTGGACATGGCTCCTAACAGAACCCTTCTGATGGGGATGTCTCAATCTTCCAGAGAAAGCTTCAGAGAATATGCCCAGAGGTGGAGACAGCTTGCTGCTGCTGTCCAACCACCCATGTCGGAAAGAGAAATGGCCGACATGTTCATGAATACTTTGCAAGGAACATATATTGATAGATTGGCTGCCTTTTCTTCCACCAGTTTTGCTGACGTAGTTATAGCTGGAGAAAGGATTGAAAGCCTGCTAAAAATGGGCAAAATTTCTGATAACAGTGCAAGTTCGTCTAGTAATCCCAGGAAGCCTACAAGGAGATCAGGGGAAATCGGATTCCCACAGACGGCGCCACCTGATCGTACCTGGAGATCAGGATTCGATACGGCTGGCTTCGAGAGCTGATGAAAGACGGTCGATGAGGAGAAAAAGGGGGTGTACCTACAAGGCACTCCGATGCTAAAGTAAGTAACCGAGCAAAGAGTGGGCAAGTACGAGAATAAAGGTCAGAGAATTGAATACCTGACCCTTCCAAATGAGAGGGTTTATATAAAGGGTTAAATGGAAGATTATTGGTCCATATTGTGAGGCGCGGATCGAGGAATCCGTAAAAATAGGCAACGGTCAAGACTAGCCGTTAGGGAACTTCGTCGTGGTCGGTATGCTTATGCTCGACAAAGACCATTATTCCCAATTCTGCTCGACGTCGAGCATAGCTATTGGATTGGTTTGCATGGCCCAATTGTGGGGATTGGGCTAGTCCAGAACATTTATGATGAAAATGAATATCCTATTTTCACTAACTTATATAATTATTTTTATAAAATTTGACTTTCCTCTTCATTTTTATCCTAAATCAAAATAAATAAATTTATAAAATTTTGTTGTGTTTTTTAATGGTAAATTTTATCAAATACTTCAAATTCATTTCTTTAACTTAGTTTATATATTAGTCGACGGTTTAAAACTTTTAAATATTAAAATTGTGGTATGGGGTTTTAATAAAGATAAACGGGTGCAATTAACAAGACATCAACAATAAGAATCGACCCATACAAAAAAAGCCTAAACGTATAACACTAACAAAAAAAGCCTATAAAAACCACACATCTCACTGTAACTCATCAAACCCTAATCCACATTCAGTTCTCTTCTCAATTTCTAGATCTAGGTTCTCACTTTGTTTTTCGATCAACGTTTTTTTTTCTTTCAAAATTCTTCAGTCTTTTATTTTAAATTTTCGTTTGAACACGGACAGGGATGATGATTGCTATATTCTGACACCTCTTGTATGAGATAAATCGTAAGATTTATCTTTGAGCACATTAAGCAACTCTCTGAGTCCTTATTCTTCCAATTTTTATCTGTTTCAATTTTTATTTTTGAGTTTTTGTTTTGTTTTTTTTAATTATCGTTTAACCCTAATATTGCAATTTCATTGATGATCGATTTTGTCTGTCAATGAATCTATCATTAGGTTAAATTAATGTTTATGTTGGATGTGTTAACTTATGCGTTCAATTCAATTTTAATCTTTGGGAATCTCTTATTGGTTTTTCCTTTGATTGAATTGATACATATTATTATTGTAATTGTAATTGTTACTGTATTTTTTTCTCTGTTGTTTAAGATGATGTTGAATGATGAAAATTTGACGGATTACAATTGATATGATTTATTCATAGATGATTTTATAATCAGCTACTTCTGACTATATCAGTTGATATGATTTATTCATAGATAATTTTATATAATTAATTTTTCTATTTATGCCAATGATGCAAGTAAATATTTGCTACTCTTGATGGAATCACTCCAATTGATGAATATTAACCACCAAGATCTCTGAGGCTTTCTTTTATTTGTTTTTCGTTGTACACTCATTTAACTATTTTATTATCTATGTTGACAATATACACAGATTGTTTTATACGGTGTTGAACCATATTGTAGGTGAAACCTCATGCTAGGTTTGAAATGCTGGCACCTCCTTATTTTTTGAAAAATTTGCATAAGGCTTTAGTTAATTATATATGATTCAATTTTTTAATTAATGAATCATTCTTTTTTATTTTTTTTCTTTTTCTTTTTATTTATTTTAGATATTAGTCTCTTAAAATCAAGTGCAGTTAACCTTGCCCAATTTTTTGTGTAAGTTAAAATTTAATATTTTCCAAAATATAAAATTATTTTGGATATGAAGTATATGGCTCATTTAAAATCATAGTTGTAGTACGTTCTTAATTGTTTTTAAAATAATGCTGTAACTTACCCCATGGTAAGTTAATTTAATTTTATATAAAATTTATTTAAATTTAAAATAAATGGTTTAATTATAAATGGATAATAATCATATAAAATAAAGAAAAATACACTTCCAAAATTGGTTAGGTAAACAATTTTCTATAAAAATTGAAGCAACTGATCTGAAAATTTGAGAAGGATATGAAATTATTATATATTTTTCCATCTCCTTTGATTCAGTATCATATGGAAAGTATAGGAAAGTATAAATTATAGATGATTTTTAAAATTTCGTAATAATAGAAATTCAGTATCATATACTGATAATTCAATCTCATAGTTTATAGTTTAATAGATTAATTAGGGATTATATTTTGATATTTTCAATAGTTTGAATCAGTATAAATAAAATAGTCATTTCCAGAATTGTCAGTCACATGCATCAACAATGAACAAACAATTAAAGCACATCGTTTGTGTAATTCCTCAGCTAGATCATTTCCAGGATTTCTTATATAGATATCTTAAATTACTTTAGATTGAATGATCTAGCTGAATGATCTACATAAGTATAAATAATGATCTATATAAGTAATTTAAGAGATAAATAGTTTAAAGTATCCATTTATGTTCACATTTGTTCCAAAATTCCTCCTCAGCCAGAGGAGGTACTTAGAATGAATTGTGTTCCAATTAAGAATTTACATTTGCAACAGACTTTTCCTCCTTGTTTTTACTTCTTTTTCTTGTTTTTTAAAGCATGCTTACTTAGTGTTATGAAATAATCAACCATTAGCAGTTAAAAACAGAATATGAATATAAATCATAAGAAACTTCAAACTAAGAAAGGGATGGATAGGTATTTACTCTGTCGAGCTATCTCCTAACAACTGCAAATACAAATCATTTTGGCATTCATTAGCACATTAATTAAAATGCAAATTCATTCTAAAATATGTATACAAACAATTGCAGTTTTCATCGATTCGGTGAATTTGTACCTCTGTCTTAATAGAAGATGTAGTCTTAGCATGTAGTGGATGATATATTGTAGGTTTTTGAGTGGTAGGATTGGCAGAAGAGACTTATAGACATGCCTGGGCTGGTTTTGGTTTTTGCTTGCAAAAATTTTGTGGCTTGAAACCTCATAACAAACAATAAAACTCATTACAAAATAAAATATTAAAATAAACATGTCATAGAACCTGATGGTTTCTTATCTTCAAGTTTGATAGAGTCCAATGACTTGATTAGCTCAATGATATCACCAAACTTACTTGGTGACTCTAGTTTCCAATCATCCTAGAAATAGTTTGCACAAAATACAATGAAATCATTGTTTTATGAATCATCAATCATCTCATGATAATTACAAAATAAAATCTATTGATCGATGGAACAAAATAAAAGCAGCCTTCTGGATAAACAATTAAATAGAGTGCACATGGTTAAACAATTAAATATTTTCATACAATGAGTAGATCAAGGCCCTATTAATGGACAAACATACTCATTATAAACTTGAAGCCCTATTAATGGACAAACATACTCATTATAAACTTGAAGCCTTGGAGATGTCGTTGTCATGAAATAACACCCATCTGGAGACCATTCAACTAAGGAAAAAAAGTCGAGTTGCCTGCGGTTACGATGTGGTCCTGTTCAGTTCCCATATCTTCTGCAATTTCAATGCAATGAGAAGCTACTAAAGAAGTTGGAAAAGCAACTGCAGCAAAAACCATGACATTAGGCTTTTCGGACGATGCTATTGAAGTTGTATCAATTATTAAATAATTGATGTATTGGATATAATCACAAGTTGAATGGAAAATACCCCGTTCCTCACCAAGTTTCAACTCAAACTGAACTTAGAAAATGCTTGTTGAAGTAAAGTAAATCATGCAGATGAATCTCAGCAAGTATTATTATTGATTTATATACATTTTAGATTGAATCGATCGGCTAGGTTATATAGTAAGTTAAGTACCTTTGTTTCAATACTTTCCTTTGGCGAAACCTGAGGATAACGCCATATAGATAATTACTCAAATAACTTGCATCAAAAGTTGATAATCAATACAAACAAAAATAACATGAACATAAGACATTATTAAAGTCCATGGTTTCCAATTTTCATGCTGCATTGCATTGTGAAAACTTCAAAGTAAATGTTCTTACAGAATCCATAGAGGTACTGAAAACGAATTAGACTTCAAAGTAAATGTTCCAAGAACACTGAAGCTAACAAATTCATCATCACTGCAAAAAAAAATTAGACTTCATAAACACTATTAACAATTAACTTTTGTGTGAATAATAATTATACCATATGTATAACAGTCGTCATTGTTTTGTGATCGCATAAAATTTCCACAATTTCAGTCTTTAGTGTTGTATGGACACTTTCACCACTGATTTGAGTAATTTCACCACCTATTCATGCTAGTGTTGGATTTCCAACCCATACATGAGAACCATCAATAATGTTCACCGGTACAGACTGCAAAAACATATTCAACATTTAAAGAAAACAGGTGAGTTCACAGAAACACAACAGATGTTCCAAAGAGTCAAAATCATATCTTTACAAGGAATGCATTAATTTTAAAACCTTGTACAACATATCTATACATATCACTGTGATAAGCGTTGATAGTGAAATCAAAACAGATTCAACCTTTCATATATAGATTCAAACACAAATAATAGCAAAAGTAAAAAAGATTCAACCTTTTATTTATAGATTCATTATTTTAGTATGCAAAATCTAACAATAGGAAAAAGCAAAGCACATGGAAAAATAGGATTTAGTGTGATTTCACCATAAAATGCACAAACCTGCCAGAAAATGATACGAAGTTACAGTTACGACGCGGTGCCGAAATGTATTTTACAATGGTTGAGTGGAACTATCATTGTTTGAACGGGCTTCAATGAAGGAGAGAGAAGAAGAGAAATGAAATACTCGACTTTTGCTTGGTAGCTGTTTCAGAAATGTACACGTATTAGTGTGTGATTCGGGTTTGAAAAAAAGGGGGGACATTTTGTTAGGGAGCCAATTATCGATAGCCATTTGGCAGCAAGAAAGAAGTTGAGGTATGATTTATTTTAGTGATTTGTTAGTTACCGAAATATCCAAAGTCATGTGTAAAAAAATAATTTTAGAAGGGCAAAAAGGTCAAGGCATACAATCAACTTTTTAAGGGTTGATAGTAGATTATGAAATAATATTATGAAATAATAACATTTGAAGGTGTTTTTTTGAAGACATGGGGAATGTTATGGAACGAGATGAAGAAAAGGGGCAAGCTGAATTGAGGGGTCCAGATATAACAGAAGAGAGGGTACCTCAACTCAGGCCCAAAAGAAATTATGGTAGGCCCAAACATCTTAATGATTATAAGATTCCTAAGTTAAAGAAAGGCGGGAGAAAAAGGACTTAGAATTCTAGAAGCTACTATAATTGCTTTGCCAAGGGTATCACGTTTGTTTTGAGTGATGACTCACCAATAGTTTGTTAATAATATATCCTTGGATTTTAGTCCAAGAGAACACTATTTATATTCTAGTTGTACTATCAATGAATGCAAGCAATATTTGGGTGAGAATAGAATGTAGATTTATATTCTCTTGTTAGTTTTCTATTTCCTGTATTGCATTCATAACAACTTAACAGAAGACAACATTGCTCTATGTGCACCTACAAGCTCCATAAATCGGTTCCTGGCGTAAGAATATCATTGTACTTTCCCGATTGATTTATCCTTCCTTCTTTCATGACCTAAATGAATTGTAAGAACGAGAAAAGTACTCAGAAAACAGTAAGCTCTAATGTTTGATAATTTGAATTAAGGAGCGTGATGAAATATATAAAATACTCACAAGTATGAGGTCAACGTTAGATAAAAAGTCTACTTGATGTGTTATTTATATCACACTTTTTGTTTTTAAAATGCCAAGCAAACACTCATGAAACATTATAGTAGTAGTAATCATACAGTTAGATACAAACCTTTCCATCAAAATGCATAACAAAACATATTGTAGTGAAAGCAAGAAGTTTAGAAAATAAATTGTACCTTAAAGATATGGGATACTATATGAGCATCAACAATACTAAAGGGATCATCGAGAAGATATATATCGACATCTTGGTAAAGTGCACACGCTATTTGTACTCTTTGCTTCTATCCACCACTCAAATTAATTCCCTTCTCTCCAATAATGGTATGATCACCAAATGGTAAAACCTCTAGGTATTTCTTCAAAGAACATGCTTCTAGCACCCTCTCTAATAATTAGATGAAACCTAACTTTCCCTCACCTTTTAGAATATATGCCTAGGATGTTTTTCACAATCTCTTTTAATAACCTCATTACCCAAACTCTCATTATTATAGTTTTTTAATTCAATCATTAAATATTAATAATAAATTTAATTTTCCATCCAATCTCCTATTTTCTAATCATTTAATTACTATACCATTATTTAAATTAAATATAATTATTTTAAATCCATATAAACTCAATAAATCCACATTTATTCCACTAATTCTTATATTCATCAATAATCATGTAATTTCAATATATAATAAAACATGAATGATTCACTGAGCATCATAAAATTAAATAAATGAAAAATTGGGGTGTTACATGAAACAGTAAACAATGAACCACAAAAGAGTTACATGTTGACCTACAAGGACAAGACAAGTTCCATCAAGGCTCAAGGACTATCAGATATACTCTGATGGAACCATTTTAGAAGAAGGTGACCTGGTGCATAATATGACTCTTATGGTAGATGTGGAATATTGGAACAAACCCTAGTACAAATAGCATGTCATCGAAGTCTTCTTAAATGTTATTGTTTAATTGGGTTTAATTGGGTCTTGTGTTATGGATCCAATTGTTTAAGTTAGCTTGTACTCTAAGTTAGCTTGTAATGGGTAATTGTTAAAAAGCCCATTAGGTTAGTATGTTAGTTTTATTATAAATAGCATACTAGTCTCTCATATTTTGCATAAGGGAAAATAGGAAGATAAAACCCTTATACAAAAGTGAGAGAGGTTATTTGTTATTCTTGTAATCTTGTTTAGAGAGAAAGGAAATAATAGCAGTTTATAACCAATCCTTGTTGTTATTTTAGTAACCATTAATCCCAACCCTTGTGGGTTTGCTAACTAATCACAAAGAAACCTATTATACTTTGTTTCTAAGGTATCTAATTCACAACAAATTGGTGCGGTGAGCATGGAGAAGATGCCTTCAACAAAGTATGAGATTGAAAAGTTCATTGGAGTGAACGATTTCGGTCTGTGGCACTTGAAGATGAAAGCCCTACTTGTTCAACAGGATTGTTTGGAAGCGTTGAAGGGAGAGACAACCATGAATGTTGCGTTGACGACAACTGAAAAGACGACCATGATTGAGAGAGAACACAATGCAATATTGTCGAGCCTCGGTGATAAGGTTCTTCGACATGTATCAAAGGAGACGATGACATCAGGGTTATGGTTGAAACTTGAAGCTTTGTACATGACCAAACCGTTGGTGAATCGAATCTACCTGAAGCAAGCCTTATATTCATTCAAGATGAGTGAAGACAAAGTGTTGGATGAGCAGTTGGATATGTTCAACAAGCTGATTCTTGATCTTGAAAATATTGATGTGAAGATCGATGATGAAGATCAAGTGTTGTTGTTGTTATGCGCTTTTTCCAGAACACATGCTCACTTTAAAGAAACCCTCTTGTATGGAAGAGAGTCCCTAACCTTTGAAGATGTTCAACCTGCCTTGTACTTTAAGGACTTGAATGAATGGAAGGAGCATAAACCTTTGACGGTTGGTGAAGGTTTGGTTGTTAAGGCGAAATTCTTGCAAAAGGATGGTAAGTTCAACAAGAAGAAGGGCAAAAGTCAGCAGAAGTGTTATAGTGGTGAAACATCTGATGTTCGATGCTGTCATTGTAAGAAGGAAGGTCACATTCGAAAGGTGTGTCCGGAAATCCTGAAAGATCATGGAGGTAATGATAATGGCAATGTTGTCATTGTTCAAGATGATTTTGACTCATCTGATGTTCTTGTGGTTTCGAGCGACGACTCAAGAAAAAAGTGGATTATAGATTCAGGTTGCACTTGGCACATGACTCTAAACAAAGATTTGTTCGAGGAGCTATGTCTTCAAAATGGTGGATCGGTGCTGCTGAGAAACAACAAAGCTTGCAAAATTGCAGGTATTGGATCTATGAGATTCAAGCTCCATGATGAGTCAATAAGACTATTGATTGAAGTTAGGTATGTACCTGACTTGAAGAGAAATTTGATTTCTCTTGGTGAATTCGACAAGAAGAGATATGTTTTTCAAGGAGAGAAAAGTATTCTAAGAGTCATTAAGGGGTCGAAGGAAGTCTTGAGAGGCGTGAAGAAACAAGGCTTGTATACCCTTGAGGCTAAAGTTGTAAGTGGTTTGACAAATGTTGCATCCATAAAAATGTTGTCGAAGACAAAATTATGGCACACGGCATTGGGTCATGTCAGCGAGAGAGGCCTGGTCGAACTGGGGAAACATAACATGCTAGGTGGTGACAAAGTCGAGAAGTTAGAGTTTTGTGAACCTTGTGTATTTGGTAAATCCTGTCAGGTGAAGTTTAACAAAGGTAAACAAAAAACACATGGATCCCTTGATTACATCCATGCTGATCTTTGGGGGCCTGCAAGGAATCCTTCACATTCAGGTACAAGATATTTTCTATCCATAGTTGATGACTATTCCAGAAAGTTATGGGTATTCATTCAGAAGACGAAGGTTGAAACTTTTGAGAATTTTAAAAGTTGGAAGGTTTTGGTCGAAACTCAAACTGGCAGAAAGGTCAAAAGGTTGAGAACTGATAATGGCCTTGAATTCTGCAATGAAGCTTACGAAAGTTACTGTGTCGAGTCTGGGATTGGAAAGGGAGACCTTATACCTGTATATGTCCGTAGCAACCGAGGTCGTCAATGCCGCTCTAATCAGAGAAACCAACGAGGGACAAAACCCATCTTCTTCACGAGCAAAGCACTCCAAGGCCCCGAGCTCAGATACCAACAAATTGAAAAGGTTGCATTAGCTCTCATAAACGCCGCGAGGAGATTACGTCACTACTTCCTCGCTCACACGATCAAGGTAAGAACCGATCAACCAATTAAACAACTCCTCGGGAGGCCAGACATGGCCGGCAGAATGCTAAAATGGTCGTTGGAACTTTCCGAATTCGATATACAGTACGAGAACAAGAAAGCTCTGAAAGCTCAAGCCCTGGCCGACTTTGTAGCGGAAATGACTCACAGCCCGGTACCAGCGGACGGCACCCATAAATGGACGATCTTCGTCGACGGCGCCTCCGGCACGACGGACAGCGGGGCCGGGATCATCCTCGAAAACAAGGACGAAATCCTGATTGAGGTCTCACTAGCATTAACTTTCCCAGCATCCAACAACCAAGCCGAATATGAAGCTTTCATCACCGGTCTGAGATTGGCCGAGGACTTAGGAGCAAAGGAAGTAAAAATATAAACAGACTCCCAGCTCGTAGCATCACAAGTACGGGGAGAGTACCAAACCAAGAACGACAACCTCATTGAGTACTTAGCTCTAGTCAAAGAAAGACTCGAAAAATTCGAGAAGTGGGAGGTTCAACACGTACCTCACGAGCATAACACACGAGTAGACATCCTATCGAAACTAGCTAGCACGAGAAAGAAGGGCGGAAACAAATCAGTAATCCAAGAAATCCTTCCTCGACCTAGTATCGAGAAGCCGCCTCCCCCACTTGAGGTTAACGTGATCGGGGATACTCATTGTTGGATGACACCCATCTATGATTACCTCACAAAGGGCGAACTCCCCACTGCCCTAAAGAGGCGACCGTCACCAAACGTAGGGTGTGCTCGTACGTCCTCCTCGAAGGGAAACTCTACCGTAAAGGACTCTCCATCCCGTTACTCAAATGCGTCGAAGAAGAGAAAGTTCCCGACATATTGGGGGAAATGCACCGAGGAATCAACGCCCAACATCTCGGCGGACGATTGCTCGCATGCAAGGCTCTTCGAGCAGGCTACTATTGGCCGACTATGCAACACGACTCCAAGGAACACGTCAAAAAATGCGACAAATGTCAACGACACGCCGACATGCACCTTGCACCCCCGAACGAACTAAAAACACTTTCCTCTCCTTGGCCCTTCGCGTGGTGGGGCATGGACATCCTCGGAACCTTCGTAACTGGATCATACCAGAATAAATACCTCATTGTAAGGGTAGACTATTTCACCAAATGGATCGAAGCAGAGGCACTGGACAAAATAACAACGCAAAACATTCTTCGATTTTTCAAACGAAATATCCTCGCTCGGTTCGGCATACCTCAGGTCCTCATCACGGACAACGAGACGCAATTCATGGACGGAGGATTTCAGGACTTTGTGGCCAGCTTAGGCACTAAACAACATTTCACATCCGTCGAGCAACCTCAAACCAACAGACAAGCGGAGGCGGCCAACAGGGTAATCCTGCGCGGGCTGAAGCACAGACTCGGCGAGGCAAAAAGGGCATGGGTCGAGGAATTACACAGCGTCCTATGGGCATACCGCACGACACCACATTCCACGACCGGGGAAACCCCATTCCGACTAACATACGACACCGAAGCAGTCATCCCAATAGAAATACGAGAGCCGACGAGACGCATAGAGGAACCCCTCGACGAGGAAATGAACAACGAGGCACTTAGAGCCGAGCTGGATCTCGTCGACGAGATCCACTCCGAAGCAGCCCTTAGGGAAATATCCCTCAAACAAAAAATAGCCTTGTGCCACGAAGCAAAGATCATAAAGAGAGAGTTCCAGGTGGGCAGCCTGGTCCTCAGAAGAAATCAAAAAAACCCAAGAGAGGGTAAACTGGCCGCCAACTGGGAGGGTCCCTACGCGTCCGCGAGAAGACGAGCAACGAGGCCTACTATCTGGAAAACCTACAAGGTGAAGAACTCGCTCGACCATGGAACACAGAGAAACTTAGACAATATTACAGCTAAATATGTCGCGGGGAGACATGGGAGGTACGACCACGCTCTTCACCACCAAAACTACAGGGAGGATCCACGCTACCCAGGGACAAACACGATCCCTCCAGCGGACACAACCCTCCCCGACATTTGGGACCTCAAGCGAGCCCCAGCGTCGCAGTACCAAGATTGGTAGGGCACCCAGCTCGCGATGGGAAGGCCCAAGCCCCGAGGTCGGAGTTCTCCAATCGCGAACCCGACTTCGATTTTAGGCGAGCACAAAGCCCGCTACCTCATCGGTTCCCTAAACCGGCGAGACCAACATAGTCGAGCATAAACAATTCAAAAAAATATAGCAAATATATAATGAATAGAACCGAGCAAGGTGATAGCTAAAATAAAACATTCATTTAAACACGGCCGTAGCCGAAGAAAATACAAGCAAGCCCGAAGGCCAATATTCATACAAACTGGGCACGCAGGCCATACAAATTAGGCACGCAGGCCATACAAATAAACAAAATAAAAATCCAAAGACTCCGCCCAGAGTTACTCTTCCTCTTCTCCCAACTTCTCCTCCGCTTCGAAGGGTCACACAATCTCCCCGTCCTGGGCGCAGTAATTGTGAGCCGACCCCTCTGTCATCAACCCAGGGTTCAGTATCCTCAGCTGGTCGACAACATTGTCAAACCCTTCTTTGAACACGACCACCAGATCCTGGTTGAGAGAACGGATGTGTCCCACCAGTTCACCCCGGGAACGGAGAGCGAGCTCCTCTTCATTCTCATCCGCCAGGGGACGGACGGTGCCCTCGAGCAGAGCCAGACGAGCACGGAGCTTAACATTTTCCTCGGCCACTTTCTTATGCTCAGCAGCTTGCTCCTCCAGGCTCACCTTTTCCGCCTTCAGCGTATCCCGCTCCACTTTCACTTCCTCCAGCTCCTTCTTCAACCCTTCCTGCAGCTGATGCTCCTCCTTATAATCTGACAGGTCCTTTGACAACTTGTCCTTTTCAGAACGGACCTTCAGAAGGGCATCCTCCAGGGAAGCCGTGGATACAGAGGTGTCGGTCAGAACCATGGCCGTCTCCATCACCCTGATGATTGCAGCAAGATCCCTCGCCAATTCCTTTCGCCGAACATCAGCCTCCTGGCTCAGAATGGCCTTCGCCTCGGGCGCTGACATAGCAACAACACCTTCAGCTTTGAAAAACTCATGCTCTATATAGCAAGGAGGCAGTAGATAGCTCCCAGGGCTACCCGGACTGCTGCCCCCCACCAAGGTAGACCTAGCAAGAGTCCCATCCAAGCGCTTCTGCTTGAGGAGAGGGGAGGTAGATGGAGGCGGGATATTTGTATCTGGATCGGAGAGGAGCGTTGGACGGGCGATGGGGAAGTGGGCACCGGGCTAGCCGTGTTCGAGGTCCCCGCCCCAGAGTCACCAGCTACTTCCTGGACACGAGGTGCCGCCTTTTTCTTTTTCTTGGGAACCCTGTCCGGGGCTCCTACTTGGTTGGCAAGCTTGAGAACTCGGTCGCAGGCAGTGGGCATAGCACCTGCAAAACAAAAAACACAAACGTCAGCGGGAAAAACACGAGACGAAGAAACATAGGAATAAAAGAACACCTACTCAACAATTCCATAGCCTCATCGTCAGTATCACATTCGAGCAGAGCCTTCGTGTTGATGAGACGGGGTTCGCAGATCGGCATCCCGGCCTCATCGACATAAGGGACACCTTTTCGGTCGACCCAAACCGCCAGGTTGAAACTCTGCACGAATTCCACCAGCTTCTTGTAAGCAATTCTGTCCTCGACACCCAGACTCGAGAACTTCACCCGATAATGGCTGGTGGAAAGATCAAAATGGTCGGGCTGCCACCTCAACGGTTTCCTCGACATGAGCTTCTCCTCCCCGTCCGCATCTCGCTTGTAATAATAAAGAGAATGCAGGGCGAAACGGGTGATCGGCCTCACCACATACCATCGCCCTTTGAAGTGTCGGGCGGAATCCACGTACGTCTTGAATAGCCTCACCGACTGCTTAAAGGAAACCCAGCTGTGAAGCCCTCGAAGACCGGACCGTTGAAGGTGAAAAATATGGAAGAAGAGGGGCCGAGTGCACCCGATGCCGAGGAAACGGCAAACTAATTCATACGCCCGCATGAAAGCGATGGCGTTGGGGTGCAACTGCGACGGCGCCAGCCGAAGCCACTTGAAGACCGACATTTGAAATGAGTTGAAGGGAAGCCTGACCCTCGCCTCCCGAAAAGCGAACTCGTACATGGAAAATTGTTTCCCCGGGAAGCGATGACATATCCGGTCCGCCTCTTTAAGAGCACGACACTGCCAATTCTCAGACTCCTCGGGACCCAGGTCTTCCACCTCGGCGTAGGCACGGGTCGATTCATCGCAAAAATAAGATTCCTCGTCCAAGGGTTTGTCCACAACCCAGGAGAGGTCGTTTTGTCCAGACGAGGAGACGTGCTCAGTGCCCCCCGACACTTCCCTCCTCGACATTTAAGCGCACACCATATTCTTCTACGGGCCGCGATTCAGTATCTTCTCCCCTGGCTTGAAGATGCCCGGTCGTACCTGAAACGCAGACAGAAAAAGTGAATTCGACATCGCATCAAATCCACCCTTCCACTGCAAGTCAAGTGAAAGGGCGTAAAACTAAAAACGCACGCCCCAAAACCTGATTACTGGTCTAGGACCGACGAAGGGGCAACCTTCGCGAGCAAGTGAAGTCCTAACCCGCGAAGTGACACTGACGTAGACTCTACGCCCGCGGCCACCAGACCCTCACTTAGGAAAATTCACACACATGCCTGCCCGTGACATGCATATACGTATGAATTTTAAGCCTGAGACATTCATACACGCATGAATTTTTTGCCTGTGACATACTCAAAACGCCCGGTTCATTCATACGAATATGAAATTTTTTCCCGGGATATCCTAACCCTACCGGAAATTTTCACACTTATAATCTAATAGGCTGTTCCTAGACTAATTTTACCTACTTTATACAAATAAATCATGCAATCCCTAGCTACAAGACGCAAAAAACATAAAAACAGAGGATTAGAGGTGGTACCTGACATAGTGAAAATAGGAAATGGAACGGCGGCGCTCGAGTAAAGTCGGCGTTTCAGGTGGCGGAGACGGGCAGAGAGAGGATTTTTCTTCAGAGCTTCTGGTGAACGTCAGAGCGAAAAAGTTCAAATGAAATGGTTTATCCCCTTTATATAGCCATAAGCGCGTGGATTGACGCGTCAAGTCATCATTGCCTAGTGCCTACGCCGCCGTTTGCACAGTAAACGAAGCGACGCACCATTAATGCTGAGACACGTCAATCCATAAGGAATCTTGAACGACGCCGAGCAACTGTACGCCTCCCCGACTCTATGAAAACATCCTCGACTCTGTGAAACGTCCTCGACTCTGTTGAACGTCACTTGCCCGACGAAAAAGAATACAACAGTCAATTCTGTAAACTTCATGCTCGACTCGGCTATGCGCCCGCTGCTTTACCCAACGAGCTTGCGCCCGACTACAATACAATTCGTCGCTCCGACTCGGAGACTCGACTTGGGGGGCTCCTGTTCCGGATTGGCCCCCAAGACTAAATTTGGCTATGGCCCAATTTACCAAGCAGAGGTCCATATACTTGAGTAGGGACGCCTAGCAGACGGGCAGAGACATCTAACGGTCGGGCATACATTTAGGACGGGCGGAGGGCAAGTCTGCCAGGTCACTTGCCACACCACCCAGCTGCCCCTTATTATCTCCTGAAAGATAAGAGCAGTTGGACCAAGGACCAGACCTCTTAGCTAGGTCTTCACGCTTCTCACGCGTTCCTTGGCAGTTCTTCCTTAGGCCTAGCTGATCCAGCCCAAAGAAGGATCTTGTCCCGGGGCTCACTATAAATACCCTTTTTCACTAAAGGGTTAGGTATTCTGATTCACGCTATAACTTGCCTATTCTATTGTACCTCTACTTACTTAAGCATTGAAGTGCCTTACAGGTACAACCCCCTTTCATTTCTCACGTTCTTTGGCCGTTACATCAAGTCACTGGAAGGTCCTCCTGATCAGGTAAGATCACATTATATTAGGGTTTATCTTTTGAGTCTTTGTTTGTGTTAGCTTTGTGCACCAATCTAGCGTCTCCTTTCATATCTTAAGGCATGAAGTTTGGTTTGTTAGTTGTAAAGCTTTGTTCCAAGACATTAAGTCTATGAGCTTGAGAACAAAGTGTTTCTTCCATAATAAGAATTAGTGTTGAATCTTTTTGTACACCACTCCATATTTCAGTAACTTGGCATAATTGTTAGTTTGTCTTAGTTGAGTTGTAAATTCAGCAATCAATAGACTTGTTATTGAGGTTAATCAATATGGGTTTGTGTTGAAGAAAATGAGTGGGTTCTCATATTTAGGGAGAGACCTAAATAGAAAGTCACTAGAATTATGGAGAGACATAAAACTTCATAAGGTTTGGGGGTTCTTATACGACTAATTATTCTTATTTGAAGTAGTAGATTTTCTTTCTTGGGTAGAGTTCCCCCAGATGTAAGTGTGGTTTCACCGAACTAGGTTACCAATTTCTCGTGTTCTCTTTATTCCTTTTCTACTTCATCATCTTATATATGTTAAGATACTTTACACTATTAGTATATTGATATATCACGTTGGACTTGTCTCAACATTATGTTCGACATTTGTCCCCTAAGAAACAAAATTTCACTTGGCATCAGAGCAGACACCCTGCTTTGTTTGAGTGAGTTCCATGGTTCTTATTTTGTTCAATATGGAGAACTTCAAAGAAGGAGGAGTTGTTTATCAACCAAATATTTGTTATGATGCTAAGAATCCTCCAAAGATTGTTGACAATTATGAATAATATAATGTCTAAGCAGAATGTAATTCTGAAGAGAATCTTAGGCTTACTAAGATCTTTAGTAAAGTCATAAGACAACTCAAAAAGAGATCTGAGAAGAAATTCCCTACCAATGTTAAATAACATTAAACATAAAGAAAATGATGGTAAAAAACAAAATCTTAATTGTTCCTGCAGATGCAAAAAGATCCAATGTCTTAATTGCAAAGATTTTAGACATGTTCAAGCTGAATGCACAAGTTTTCCAAAGAGACAAAGAGGAATCTCTAATGTCAAAAATGAAGAAAAAAATGAATCTGATCAAGCAAACAAAGTTGTAGCCATCAAAGACATAAAAAAGGTTTTGCAGACTGATGAGACATCAAATTCAAATAAAAGGTGTATTGCTCATATTCAGATAATATAATGCAGAATGTCAGGTAACATGTCTCAACATCTTGTAAAACATGATTATCGATTCATTAATTGTGTCTCCTCCATTCCCATGTACCATTGTAAGGTGTATGGTAGGCAACTGCACCATCAACGATTGTATCCTTAGTGGAATGAGAAGTTTTAAGGGAAACATCGACGAATTTGGCTTGGCAAGCCTAATATGCTTGTTGTATGTTTTTCCCACGGAGAGTTCTCTTGTGAAGATTGGTATATTGAAAGTAGCTTCATTAGACAAATGATATGAGAAACAAACTTTGTTGCTCCTTGTGATAGCAATAAGAGAAAGAAATTTGTAAAGATGAAGATGGTGGTTTCCACTGCAAAGCAGAATGTTGAAGATCATGCTTTAGATATCATGGAAGACATGTTATAAACTTAAATACATAAAGCTTAAGGGTTTTGTCAACCTGAGAAGCAAATCAAGATGGTTCAACATCTCACTCATACTTCTGACTTACCACATACATAATTTATGAGACTCAAACAAGAAGTTGTCATTGGAGGGAAGGCTAGTGGTCAGACTGGAGGTCCTCCCAACTTTGAACAATCAGAAATGGTTTAGAAAAAGAATCTAAAGAACAATAATAAACGTGACATAACTCTCCCTATTTGAGTTTCTTCTCGTATGTCCTGAATTTTGATTAACCAAAAACATGATAATATGTATGGAGTTTATCAGTCATGTATTTATTATTATTATTATTATTATTATTATTATTATTATTATTATTATTATTATTATTATTATTATTATTATTATCATAAATACAAATTTAATAAATATTAAATTAAAATGATGCATATGACATTAGTTAAAGAAAATGATTTAAAAAAACATTTTCATGATATGAGATGGCAATTGGTGATTGGTTTGTCATCACACATGTGATTTCTGCAAAGTGGTTTTGACTTTTGAGAATTTTATATGAATTAATTAGAGCGTGCTTCTGTGATATATTCCACCAACAAAATATTCGTTCTGATAAATATTTATTAAAAAGTGAAAGAAATGGATTTTTGTGTAAGCTCTTACTCTTCTTTCACTACCCCTCTATCATTCATTCATTCACTCAATTTGGAACTTGGTTTCTCCAATTCAACCAATTTTCACATGTTGGAATCAGTGGAAGAAATGGATTCCATAATCTTCATGCTTTCTTGTACAACAAATTCAAACTAATTTTTCAAGGTATCAAGTATGAACATGATGGTTCTTCATAATTTTGCATTTTACTGCTAAATTAGTTGCTTTCTATGTGTTTGCTTAAATGTTTGAGAGACCAGAGCATAGGAACTATGTTTCACATGTTGCTTTGAAATTTGTTAGTAATTTATTGTTTATGATATAGATTTATCTATTTCAGGTTTCTTTCTTTGTTATGTTGATGATATGTTAACACAGTTGTATGTGAGGGTGTGCAAATCAGGCTACTGCACAGAGTCTACAATTTGACATTTGTGGATATAAAGGGCCTCATAAAATATTTGTTGGTGTTAAATCAGGACAACCCTGCACAGAGCCTTCATAAACTTAAACAGTCCTGGTTTTTAACAATATGACTAAACATGCTCTTGAAGAGTCCCTTTTGAAGGGTGAAGCTAGTGTAAGCAACAACAGTTCTGATTCCAAAAAGTTAGGAGGAAATGAAATTTTAACCAGTTATTTGAATGCTGGATTTTTTAGCATTCTTACTTTCTCATGGATGACTCCACTAATAACATTAGGGAGTAAAAAGACTTTAAACCATCAAGACCTTCCACTTCTTTCCACAAATGATAGTGCTTATGGATCTTTTTCAACTTTTAGAAAAAACCTTGAGTTAGAGTGTGGTAGTGTTAGTACTGTGACAACTATTAAGCTCGCCAAGGTGCTGTTTTTATCGACATCGAAAGGGATTCTTATATCTGGCATATTTGCATTTTTGTACGTATGTGCTTCTTATGTAGGTCCTTACCTTATCGACAACCTTGTTAAATATCTCAATGACGAAAACAAGGTTAAGAATGAAGGCTATATTTTGGCTGCAACATTTGTTGCGGCAAAGCTTGTTGAGTGTCTTTCGCAAAGGCACTCAATGTTTAAGTACCAACAGGTTGGCGTTAGGCTGCAATCAATGTTGGTGTCAATGATCTATGCTAAAGGATTGACACTTTCGTGTCAATCAAAAGAGGGACATAACAGTGGTGAAATCATCAACTTAATGACTGTTGATGCTCAAAGGATAAGTGAGTTTTGTCGGTATATGCATGATCCATGGATGGCGGTTCTACAAATTTCTTTGGCTTTGTTTATTCTTCATAGAAGTGTCGGGGTTGCTTCACTAGCTGCTTTTGCTGCAACTGTTATTGTTATGTTGCTAAACCTTCCTATGACTTCACTGCAAGAGAGATTGCAAGCTAAGTTAATGGAGTTCAAGGATAAAAGAATGAAGGCGACGTCTGAGGTTCTAATGAACATGAGGATTATTAAACTTCAAGCGTGGGAGATGAAGTTCTTATCAAAGATTATTCAGCTCAGGAAGTTAGAGGAGATGTGGCTAAAGAAATGTCTTGTTGTTACCGCAATTGTTAGATTTCTCTTCTTTAGTGCCCCAACATTTGTTGCTGTTGTTACTTTCGGTGCTTGTGTTCTTCTAGGCATTCCACTTGAAACAGGAAAGATCTTATCTGCTCTAGCAACATTTAGAATTCTTCAAATGCCTATCTATAATATTCCTGACACAATTTCAGTGATTGCACAAACTAAGGTTTCCCTTGATAGGGTCGTCGCTTTTCTTCGACTAGATGATTTGCAGACTGATGTGGTGGAGAAGGTTCCACGAGATAGTTCTGATATAGCAATTGAAATTGTTGATGGAAATTTCTCTTGGGATTTATCTTCTGTCAATGCAACATTGAAAAGCATAAATCTTAGAGTTTTTCATAATATGAGGGTCGCTGTTTGCGGTACTGTTGGATCAGGCAAGTCGAGTTTACTTTCTTGTATAATAGGTGAAATGCCAAAGATATCTGGTAACTTGAAGGTGTGTGGAACAAAGGCTTATGTTGCTCAATCACCATGGATACAGAGTGGAACGATAGAAGAGAATATACTATTTGGGAGAGAGATGGATAAGGAAAAGTATGAGAAGGTGCTAGAAGCGTGTTCATTGAAGAAAGACTTAGAGGTTCTACCATTCGGTGATCAGACCATTATTGGAGAGAAAGGAATCAATTTGAGTGGTGGACAGAAGCAAAGAGTACAAATAGCCCGTTCACTTTACCAAGATGCCGATATATATCTGCTCGACGATCCCTTTAGTGCTGTTGATGCTCATACAGGATCCCATCTTTTTAAGGTACTATTTTCTAAACTGTCTTGCTTTCACTACAATCTGTTTTGTTATGCATTTTGATGGAAAAGTTTGTATCTAACTGTACATTTACTACTACTGTATTATTTCAGGAGTGTTTAATTGGCCTTTTGAAAACAAAAACTGTGATATACATAACACATCAAGTAGAGTTCTTACCTGATGCTGATCTTATACTTGTGAGTTGTTTATTTATTTCGTCATGCTCCTTAATTCAAAGTATTAGACACTATAGCTTACTGTTTTCTGAGTACTTTTCTCTTTCTTACAATTCAATTAGGTTATGAAAGAAGGAAGGATAACTCAATCAGGAAAATACAATGACATTCTTACATCAGGAACCGATTTTATGGAACTTATAGGCGCACATAGAAAAGCATTGTCTTCAGTTAAGTCTTTAGAAAGAAGGCCTACATTTAAAACATCGAGTATTTCTGGAGAAGTCACAGGTTCATTAAGGGATTATGAACTTGAGCAAGAAGTGGAAAACATAGATGATCGGAACGGCAAGCTAGATGAAACAAATATGCCAAAAGGCCAACTTGTTCAAGACGAAGAACGTGAAAAGGGTAGTGTTGGGTTTAAAGTGTTCTGGAAATACATAACAACAGCTTATGGAGGAGCTCTTGTACCTTTCCTATTTCTTTCACACATACTCACCGTGGTTTTACAAATTGCAAGCAATTATTGGATGGCTTTGGCAACTCCAGTTTCAGCAACTGCAGAACCTGGTATTGGAAGCTTTACTCTGATGGTTGTCTATGTTTCTTTGGCAATTGGAATTGCCTTTTCCACCCTGGTCAGAGCATTTCTTGCTGCGGTAGTTGGATACAAGACTGCCACCATGCTCTTCAATCAAATGCATTTGAGCTTCATTCGAGCACCAATGTCATTTTTTGACTGCACCCCAAGTGGAAGAATTCTTAATAGAGTATGTCATAAAATGCCAATAATCTTCACTGGTTTATTTTAAAGAAACTAGTTGTTTACCTCATCATTGCGGAAATAGATTTGCTGCAGTAAATATGTAATGTAGTTACTGATATTGACGGTCTGATTTAAATCAATGGTCAGAATAATCGGAGCTGTTTGATCTCAAATTTGATTTTACTGCGTGAAACTGCATGGTATTATTATTGCAGGCGATCCGTATCCCATCATGGCTTCTTGCATTGATTTTTACAGTTTGATTTCTCTATAAGATTTTTTCAATATTTATCGAAATGACCATATTGAATGTAATTGCTTATCTAAATTTAATTTTACCTGTTTGTTTTAGGCTTCGGCAGACCAAAGTACAGTAGATATGAATATTTCAAATCTAGTGTGGGGATTTACCTACAATCTGGTTCAGCTCGTGGGAAATATTGCTGTGATGTCTCAAGCTGCATGGCAGGTATTCATAGTAGTGATTCCTGTCGTGGCAGCTTGCATATGGTACCAGGTACTCTCTGTCTCATATTAACTGTTGTCTAAGGTTCTGTGCAGTTTTTAAGAAAATCATTAAGTGTACTAACTTTTATGATAAAATTAGTTTCATTTATTAAAGTATCATTATTTATGCCTAATAAAAGAATGCTTCTTTGTATGCAGCGATACTACTCAGCATCAGCACGAGAATTGGCACGATTAACGGGTATATGCCAAGCGCCAGTTATACAACATTTTTCTGAAACGATATCCGGATCAACAACCATAAGATGTTTTGAGCAAGAATCAAGATTTAATGAAATGAATATGCAATTGATAGACAAATATTCCCAACCTAAATTATACAGTGCTAGTGCAATGGAATGGTTGAGTTTCCGATTGGATCTTTTATCCTCTGCCATTTTTGCTTTCTGCTTGGTTTTCTTGGTATCTTTTCCAAGTTCAATAGCTGATCCTAGTGAGTATTTCAATTTTAATTTGTATGCATTAACTAATCATACTCACTCCTAAAGACATTAGGCATAAAACAACAATTTTTTTGTGTGAAGGCATTGCGGGATTGGCTGTTACATATGGGATTAATCTAAATGCTGTACAATTCAAATTAATTAGGTTTCTTTGCAATTTGGAGAACAAAATTATATCTGTAGAGAGAATACTTCAGTACACCTCCATCCCAAGTGAAGCACCTCTTGTAATAAAAGACAATCAACCAGATCATTCTTGGCCATCATTTGGAGAGGTTCATGTCCAGGATTTACAGGTACTAACTACACCGTTCAATAACAACTTAGCTGATATCAAAACCTACCGATATGCTGGAAGTTTTCCTCATGTAAATAATATATGTAAAATTTTGCGCTAATATAAAATTAATTAGCTTGTCAGAGATATGTCAAGA
Organism: Lathyrus aphaca; assembly: GCA_963966055.1. NCBI lineage: Eukaryota > Viridiplantae > Streptophyta > Magnoliopsida > Fabales > Fabaceae > Lathyrus > Lathyrus aphaca. The sequence goes on along the minus strand of OZ014524.1, from coordinate 321,532,102 downwards.
TGATAATCATTAGGCTATAAAATTTTACCTTCTAATAGATTTGACACAAGTAATTAATATGACCTATAGTTATCATGCAATGGTAGGGTCAACGACTTTGAAACTCTTTTAAAAATTACTAATGGTGTATTAGAACCAAACTAATAAACCAAAGTTACATTTGGTTTTTGTTTATGTATTAACTTACAATGACCAATTTCTATTGACTTATTTGAACTTATCTACTTGATAACTACTTGTGAGACTGTTTGAGATAGCATATGGAAATAACTTTTAACATGTCATAAATTATTTTCACCTTATTTCCATAAGCTCTTTAGGATAGTTTATGAAAGCAGTTTCACTTTATTTTATCTTTTGTTCTAGAAATAACTTATATATAAGCACTTATATGATAACTCATATCGTAAAAGTGTTTAATTTAGTTGTTTATCCAAACAGAGCTCAAGTGTCTATCAAGGTATTTTAGATTTGTATCCAACCTAAAACAAGGTATTGTATGATATAGGTTCAATATGCCCCTCATTTGCCTCTTGTTTTACGCGGACTTACATGCACTTTTACTGCTGGAGCAAAAACTGGCATTGTGGGAAGAACAGGAAGTGGAAAAACAACTCTAGTGCAAGCACTTTTTAGACTTGTTGAGCCTGTTGTGGGACAAATATTGATCGATAACATCAATATCTCGTTGATTGGAATCCATGATTTACGGTCCAGAATCAGCATAATTCCTCAGGATCCAACAATGTTTGAGGGGACTGTAAGAAGCAACCTCGACCCGCTGGAAGATTACACAGATGAACAAATTTGGGAGGTAAATTGTTAAATCGTTTTTTCTCGACAATAAAAAATAGCCGATCCCTTTATGCAAATTATACAAATTAATACACTTCAGGAAATATTTTAGGCTCTTGATATGTGCCAACTTGGAGAGGAAGTGAGAAAGAAAGAAGGAAAACTTGACTCCACAGGTTGGATTTCTCAAAATTTTAAGCCTATAGAAACTTTAAACCAAAGAACAAATTTTATAGTAAGTCTTTCTATTTTTTTAATATTACTTTAGTATTTTATTTTAATTCTCCCCCTAAATAAAGATGATGTCTTTTTTTTAGGCATACAATATATATTAATTACTCTATGGTCATTATATTTCACTAGATAGTAATGACAATGGTCAATATTCAATAGTTAATAAGGATTACATGATAATACTGCAAAACTCATTAACTTATTGGTTACTTATCTTAATCACTGTGTTAAAAACATGATCGTTACTTAATATGGGAAAGGAAGTTGTTAGTAAGTTGTAGAACTCAATTTTATGTAATGTATTACTTAGAGTCTTCCATAATGAGTTATGTAGTTACTGAGAATGGAGCAAACTGGAGCATGGGTCAAAGACAGTTAGTGTGCCTCGGGCGTGTTGTACTTAAGAAAAGCAAGATCTTGGTGCTCGATGAAGCTACTGCATCAGTTGATACAGCAACAGATAATATTATTCAGCAGACAGTTAAGCAACATTTCACTGATTGCACAGTTATGACCATTGCTCATAGAATAACTTCAATCATCGATAGCGACATGGTTTTGTTTCTCAGTAAAGGCAAGAACCTGTTTTTTTTTTTCTATTCATTTTTGTCATATTTTTCTTATACTCATAAATGTGAAGGTGATATCTATTCATGCTTATCATATAGGGCTTATTGAGGAATATGATTCACCAAAGAAGTTGCTTAAGGACAAATCTTCATCTCTTGCTCAACTAGTTGCAGAATACACAAGGAGGTCAAACACTGGTTTTGGAAGTTGAGAGCTATATTAAACTAGACTAAAATTCATAAGTTTTGAGAACGGTACAATATTCAAGAATAATATATGTTTGTAAGTACCAGCATTTACACCCACACACCACTCACAAAGATGAAAGAGGTTACAACTAAACTAAAAACAATAAATTATATTACAGTTACACTTATACAAGTAATTTGTTCAGACACTGAATAAATATTCTTTTTGGTCCCTTTTCTTTAATTTGGGGTCTATCTATACCTCCTAATTTAATATTCTTTTTGGTCCCTTATCTTTAATTCGGGGTCTATTTATACCTCCTAATTTTTAAAAGAAAAATATTATCACACCACTTGATACACCTACATCGTATCTTTCTACCATGACACCACTCGATACATATCATTTTTTTACTCTCTCTCTCTCTCTCTCCCTCCCCCTCCCCCTCCCCCTCCCTCTCTCTCTCTCTCTCTCTCTCTCCCTCTCTCTCAAGAGTAGTGGTAGTTAACCTTACTAGTATATATTTCTTTTAATCTTTTGTATGTGAATAAAGTAATTATTAATATATGATGAAGTAATTTGTTTTTCTTGAGTTTGTATGATTTAGATTAAGTTAGGTTTGAATTTTCTAAACCTTGATCTAGTTTTTTCATCTATTAATGACCAAGTATTAGGAAAGTATTAGGAATAGACTTGTGAATAAATATTCGCTTTATATTGATTTTCACAATTATTGTATTGATTGTTATTTAGAGAACCGTACATAGATAACTATAAAATAATGGTTTTTTTAACGACGACCACTCCGATAGTCTTAGATTTAATTGGGTATCAATGAGTGTTAGGATTCAATTCATAAATAAATGCAAGGAACACACTCAATAATTAGTTGAAATTTAGATGAATCTCATCAAATATAAATGTATGGTAGAGTCAATATAAATTTTTGTTATTCAACAATCTCACCTATAATTGAAATAAATGAGAGAACGTTTTGAAAAATGTGTCACTAATGTTACGACTCTATTTCTTAAAATATATATATTAATGAATTTGTGTAGTACCAGAGAAAGAATCCACAAATTCTAAGTTGCAAAACACGAATGTGGAATTTAATGTCTCCCTTAATTTCTCCCTACACAAGATATTAGATTACGTGCTTTTAATGACTTTGATTTGCATCCATACATACAACATGAAGACATCAAAATTGTGCTATAAGTGAAGCAGAGAAGCAAATTTTTATCCCTAGTGTAACATCTCTCATCTTAATAAGTTTATCTAGACTCAAGTAAAAAACTCTTTTCTAAAATGACGTCCAGGTTTGAAGGGATCGGGCTCGAAGTACGCATCTGGACGGTAAATTCCAGCATCATTCATTCGATCACTCAAAGCCTGAAAATTGGCTTTCTTCCCACCTCCATACTCATCCCTGTTCCTCTCAACACAAGCATTGGCCTCAGCTGATATCTCATTCACAAAAGCATACTTATTATCTTCTGATAACAGCAACGCATCTATGTCCCCAAGCACGAGCTTTCCTTCATTCCTTATCTTCCTCACCTGCTCCTCAAGAAAAGGAACGCGCATGCGCTCCATCTCTTCGTTCAAAGTTCTGTCCTTTTTTATCTGCGGAAAAATGAACTTCTGATTAAACATTCAAGTACATTGTGTGTGATACTCGAGAATGATGTGCCAAAAGCATAAATCATGGACACAGGACACTATCATTCACCAGCACAATTACCTGTTCTCATTCTGTCAAGTTAAATAGAAAAGAAAAAAAGAAAAGCATGGCAGAAAAGAAGTAAAGACAAGAATAAAACTGAATCTGGCTTATCTTTATCGCAGGAAAGAAGTTACCGATTGGCAAATCACTATATTCATAGTAACAGACACCTAAGCAGCAGCAATTGCTAGCATAAAGTTTACGTATATGGCAAAGAATTGGCAAGATAAGGAAGCAAGATGGTGATATCATCCAAAAACAAAGACATGAAAGCATATCAAAAACGTGAAGGTTCAAATGTGAAAAGGACAAAGGGGCGTGCATTGTGACTTTTTATCCTCTCTTGCTTTTCTCCTCCTTCATTCCCTGTTATGCCACCTTTTTGCTCAGTGTTCTTCTATAATGAATCACTAGAGACACTTGTGAATTGTTATACTTACCTTTTTTCTTTAAGATTACACACAGATTAAACAGTACTTGGTTCTTTTTGTTTCGTTTCTTATGTTTCCCCATGCAACATTTCATCGCAGACATGTTTACTTGGAACAGCATGAAGCTATAACATAATGTAAGAGACAAAATTTAAATTGCGTTTGACACATGATTTAGAATAGGAAAACCAGAAAATCTTTCAGCATTTGATCCAAGCTTTCAAAAGATTTCAAAGCTTGAAGCAAAATGATGAGCCGTCAGCAGTAATGCCTGTAGAGAATCAAGTGTGAGGAAGAAGTCTCACATTGATTAGAAAAGGGAAGACTGAATACTATATAAGTGAAAGAATCCACACACCTATAACCTTAAGGTTTTAGGGGATATGTGGTGTGTCTCTCACAAAAGTATGTCCCAAGTAGAAATGCTCCCTCGTTGACCACCCGAATCGCCTCAACAATAATATCATGAGCATTTTGTTCGAGTGAAGGGACCGGCTTACTTGTATCGAAACACTTCCCGCAGGTGTTGGGTAGAAGGTGTTCCGTGAAGAGTGTCAACGGTGATACAAGTGTCTCACAAAGGTATGTCCCAAGGACAAATGCTCACTCGTTGACCCCCGAATCGTCCCAACAATGCCAAGGTTCACATGCCGACCTCTAGCTAGTTAGCAGTAACATTTAAAGTTCGGATAGGAGTAACTTCCATGATCGTGACATAGCACCAGGTCGACACTTTTTTGTTTTATATTTTCTCTATAAATACCCATTCACTCACTCTTAAACTAGAAACAGATTCAAGCTCTCATAAACTAAATATGTCTCCAAATTTATTTTCCTTTGAATTTTCAGCAATCTATTCAAATTCCAATTCTAAATTAATTTGTCAATCCTTTCATCATTTACTTTGCTCGAGCATTTTACTAATTACTTCTAAGTTCTTCAAGTTTATTCATGCCTTCTTTGCGGTTCTTTACCGTTTTTCAATGTTGATGAATATCTTCAGTCTTCACGCTTTTACACTTTTGATCTTTGTTCAAATGCTTTACTCTAAATTCATGTTATATACATGTTTATTTTATTAATTTACCATTTTGCAACTATTTGGTAACTTACAGTACAATCTTTTCAATAAACTCTAAAGTAATAGATAAAACCCATGTCGATCTCATTCAAATAATGAGCTATGTCATTCATTTCATTATAATATTTATTTGGGGAATTTACACAAACAGGTTAGAGGCAAGTATAAAAAGAAAACCACAAAAGCCAAACATGGTAAGAAAACCAAGATGGATGAAAAATGTACCAATGTCCTTCGCTTCCAGATTCTTCTTCCACCACCCTCCTTTCGCATCTGGATCATCATCTTACAAATAAATAAATGCATGAAAAGGTTCAGCTATACATTTATCAAACGAAAATTCAAGAATTTTCAAAATTATTGTATATGTACCTGCGAGTTAACACTCAGGCTTGGGCTCCGATAATTTCCAGCTCTTGACTCTATTTTCTGCAGAAAAATTATTTAATGCGTTTTGATTTGTATCAATTTCATTAGTCGCTATTCGAAAACAAAAGGGAGTGGACGATAAGAAAATTACAGGTAAAGCGATGGAAAGAGGGAAGGAATTGACGCGGAGAGCCATGGCCGATTCCACAGCACTTCCGTTCACCTTATCTGAAATGAAAATTTATAATCAAATTATATTTTTGGTTTACTACATTTTTGGTCCTCTAACAATATAACAGATTCATTCCGCTAAAGAGATTAAAATCTAATATCTAATTATAGAAAAGATTATCTAATCTTTTACCACTAAACCCTCTTAATTAAATTTAATTAATAATCTAATTTCAAGGGTACATATGTCTTATTACTTAATATCTTACTCATAGTAATTTGGTAATTAATACATCTTAGGTGTCAATTTCATATTTTTTCACTGTTATTTTTTCTCTAATATTTTATTATATATTACATAAAAAATTACAAGAGATTAATATCAGCCAACTTTTTTTTATTTGGGAAACTCAAAATACCTTCGTCTTATTTTCACGATGCTTAATATATGAATTATTTTTTTTTAAATTTATAAAATAACTAAAAGTTATCAGATTTTTTTCTAATTAACTTTATAATAATAATTATGATAAATAAAATATATTGTTCGGTAATCATGAAAATTTAATGAGATTGAGAAATATGTAATGTGAATTTAGACATGACTCGTGCGAGAGCACGGAAAGACTGTTATAAATTTTAGGTTTAGATAAATTTGACTAATACAAGTAATGTTTTTTGAATTGGAAAAATGATTTTATTCAAATTTGTAGTTTTAAAATTAACTATATTGATTCAACTAAGTTTTGTTAACTCATTTGGATTCAATGTAGATGTAAACGTATCTATGAGAAACTATGTTGTAGATATTTCATTTTAATGTCCATCTTTTAAACATTTATTTTGTTGCAGTTAAGAGAAAAATATATGATTTTGAAAATGTTGTTGTTATATTTTTAAAAATAATTATAATATTATTTCTCATATAAATTATGTTTTATGATTAATTGATAAAATAATTATGATTTATGATTATAAGTATCATAAAAATCATTTAAGTTATGATTTATGATTTATTCTAAAATGATAAAATAATTTTTTTAAATAAATATTCTAAAATGAGTAATTATTAACTTGAAATAAAATATATAAAGTGAACAATTAAAATCGATAAAATTTTCTCTGATTTTTAAACAAATTTATTGAGAAATATTAGCAAAATTGTGATTTGTTTAAAATTGAAAGTAAGTATTGTGATCTGGCTAAGATTGAGAAAACATAAGACTACATCAGAAAAGCAAGAGCTGGGTAGCAAATATTGAAGAATGCCTGTAAGGAGGCCAAGATTCAGAAGGCTAGGACTGAGCTCTATCTGCAAGAAAGTCAGGCTAGGTGGGTCAGGATCACCGAAGCCCGTACTCAAGAAGATAAGAAAACTCAAGCCAAGATTGAGTAGTTAGAGGCCAAGGAAAAGAAGCAACATGAAGCTTTGCTGGCAGCCCAGAAGGAGATTTCAGAGTTGAAGCTTAGGGCTGGATTGAAGAGATCAAAGGATCAGGACAGGCACAAGAAGCTGACCACTGCCATTGCCACCAGAAACCTCATCATCAGGACTATTACAGAGCATCCAGCTGGTCCAGTGACTGAGGCACTTTTGAAGGAGGTTAAGGAGGATGAGTTTGGATTGGATGTTTGACTTCTTTGCTTGTTGTTCATTTCCATTTGATGTACTTTTCTTTTTGTTGTATTTTGACCCTCCAGGGGCATATGTTGTAAAACAAACTATGTATGATTCACCATTTGTAATATATTTTAGGGTTTATTTTTCTCAACAACATCAAAGCATCTTCCTCGAGGTCTGGAAAGGTCAAAACTAAGAACCAAGCCGGATACCTTGGAAAACAAATAAGCATACTGCATTGCATACTAACTTTTGTTTTGTTTTGTAGGTTTTGTTATTATTTTGTTTGTTTCTAACTCTGTTGTGGTTCAAGAAATATTGCTCGCAGAAGGGTGTTCCCTGTCAACCGTGCACACCGGTATCCTACTCGCAACAACCTTCCGAGTATTCTAATGGAGCAAGTACAGCAAGACCTGACTGAGGTCAGGACCCAGATGGCTAATGAAAGAGTGGAGATGAGAAACCAAATGGCCCAATTCATGACTGTGATGACTGGCTTGGCACAGTCATGAATTTTGGTCCCTTTTCTTTAATTTGGGGTCTATCTATACCTCCTAATTTAATATTCTTTTTGGTCCCTTATCTTTAATTCGGGGTCTATTTATACCTCCTAATTTTTAAAAGAAAAATATTATCACACCACTTGATACACCTACATCGTATCTTTCTACCATGACACCACTCGATACATATCATTTTTTTACTCTCTCTCTCTCTCTCTCTCTCTCTCTCTCTCCCTCCCTCCCTCCCTCCCTCCCTCCCTCTCTCCCTCCCTTCCTCCCCCCCTCTCTCTCTCTCTCTCTCCCACTCTCTCTCTCTCTCTCTCTCTCTCTCCCCCTCTCCCCCTCCCCCTCTCTCCCTCTCTCTCCCTCTCCCTCTCTCCCCCTCTCTCCCTCTCTCTCCCTCTCCCCCTCTCTCCCTCCCTCTCTCTCTCTCTCTCTATATATATATATATATATATATATATATATATATATATATATATATATATATACCATGACAACATACATATCATTTTTTAATAGTTTGTTGTTTCATTTTGATACCATACTATTAGGGTTCTTCTGTCTGTTTGTCTCGCAACCAAAACCACAAATTAGATCTGAATCTCCCATTGATTAATTGAACAAACTATGAAGAAATGGAAAAACATTCCTCTCACAAAAGAAGAAGAAAAGGGTTATAGCGACAATAGAGAAGGTTAGCGGTGAAGAAATCTTTCGATGAACTCTGGCAGGGAAGCTCTGGACGGAGAATAGTTTTAATGTGCGAGCTTTCACCACCACCATAGTTGGAACTTAGAGGTTGAAGAATCTGGTGGAAACTCAAGAGCTAAACAAAAATCTTGTTCTTTTTAGATTAACCTCAAGCAAGATCTGGAAATGACACTAAGGAATGGGCCATAAAGCTTTGATAGAAACCTTCTGGTTCTTGAGCACGTGACTTTGGAGGAGCAACCGTCTGGGTTAAACATGCACTTCCGTGCCTTTTGGGTAAGAATCTACGATCTCCATTTGATGCTAAGATCTGAAATGATGGCGAGCAAAATAGGAAATATTCTAGAGAAATTTGAGGAGATGGATTCGAAATATGAACGAGAGATTTTTGAGGATTAAGTTTAATGTGTAAAAGTGAGAAAAACAGAAGAAGGTTGAATTGTGTTGGATTTTCTCGAATTTTTTCAACTTCTACTTCTGATTGATCTTAGTCAGAGTATGAACCTTCAGTTAAAAGTCTAAATCAGAGTCACTCAGATTATGAACCTTGAGTATCTTTATCAAGTTCTGTTGCAGAATCCAACTCAGAGGTAAATAATAGACAACAACAAAATAATATTAAAAAGCAAGTAAAGTAAAACCACAAGATACAAGCAGTTTATCCTAGTTCCTCTCACAAGTTGAGAGTAGTTCAATCTCGTTGTTCTTCCAATGATTTCCCTTATAATCAAATATGATTACAAATACTCAAGCCCACAATGTAGAGACTTTCTTTGCTTACACACACAAGTATAAAACTTTCTTGCCCAAACATACAGGTTTGAGAGTTCTCTGCTCTAGCACATAAACTAAAGACTTCATTGCTCTAGCACACAAGGTAAAAACTTCCTTACTCAAACACACAAGTCTTAGACTTCCTTACTTAAGCACACAAGCTTAAGACTTCAAATGCTCAAACACTAAAGTAAGAGACTTCTGACTTTAAATAAATTGTTAAGAGATTTGGATAAAGATTACACTTGTAAATAAAATACAACTTAGAAAGACTCTAATACTTAAGAACTTCTAAAATATATAAGTGTTAAGATATTCTAAGTCTAACAATATTGACAGAGTAACTTCTCTTTGACTGTAAAGTTTCAGAGTCTATAGCAGAGTCGTATAAGTGCTTAGGTGAGTATTCTTCTTCAACCCTTCTGCTCCTTAAATAGACAAGGAGAAAATACATGTTAGAGACTTTCACCAAATAGGTTGAGCTAGATTTGTACTTGATTAGACACGTCAACATAACACCATTCTATAAGAGGAATTATCCGTTGAAGTTCAGGCACCAAGGAAAAGATTTTCCTTAAGTTTTCATGTGATAAAAAAGTATCTAAGTCTGAGTCTGTCAGAGTTGTCTTTCTTCAGAGTCTAGGTCTCTAGAGGTTGACTTTCTTCAGAGTCTGGATCTCCATTAGAGGCAGAGTCTTCAAATGTGATCTTTAGAGCCAGAGTCTGATCTTCAGATTCTTCCAACATTTATTTATATTTTTTTAATTATATAATCCTGCGTACTTGAACAAATGTTAGAATACCTAATTGTTTTTAAAATATTTTGTTATCATCAAAACATAAGAGATATGATATTAGCCAATTTTGTTTTAACAATCTCCCTTGTTTTGATGATGACAAGCAATAGTATTTAATAACAATGGTTGTTGATTTAATTAACTTTTTTACTTCAGGATTAGAGGTTTGTAAGTTCCCCCTGAGTCTGGTAGTCCAGATGGTGAGATTTATAAGCTCCCCCTAAGTCCTATCTATGTTAATTAAAATTATCCTTGAAGCACAATGATGATTTATTCAAAATTTAAGCATATAACAATATTAGTTAATTACAATCATATGCTTAATTACTTAACCTCTTTCTCTCTCTCTTTTGTTATCAATAAAAAAAATAAGACAGTACAAGGAAAAGATACTGAAGAAATGTGTGGGAAATTAAATTATGATAAAAAATAAATAAAAGCAGCTTTTGCAATCCCCCAAAAATTGAAACATGATTTTCAAAAGATAGAAAAATGGCTAGATTAGTAATATTTCTTCGCTTTGCGAGACGGTCAGACAAATTTTTTCCAACTTCCAAGTATTGGAAACAACATAAGTGATAAATGGAGTAGTATGCATTAAAGATCATATGTGATTAAACTTCCAAAATCAATGTATATGACACTCAAGATCCTCTATAAAAGCATGAACTCATAGGTTAATACCACATATCTTTATCCAACTCTCTCTTCTTCAAAATGAGCACACCTACTGAAAATACCATAATTAACGTCTCTTTAGAGAGCACTACTGTTAAGGAGACCAAAAATTTCAAGGAACCCAAACCTTTATATCAAACACCTCCAATGATGCACTCAATCCGAGAAATATTTCAGTGTCGAGGGAGAAGCCCAAGAAGAAGAATAAAGTTCCAAAAAAAATAGTCTACTTTGACTCTAATGCAAAGGATGAGTCGAATGTGGACTAGAAAAACTCCTTTATGGCTCGAGGTTGGAGATGATTTAGAAAAATAATGTAGCAAAACATCTTTTAATATTATTCCAAATTAATGAAAGTTTAACCAATATTCCTTTATGAAAAGATACTCATTTTATTTTCTCTTAGCTCCTTTGAATGATCTGTTGATAGAGAACTAGGGAAAGAAAGACTATTCTTAATTTTAGCAAAAAGTATAATAATTCTCAATTAATATAGCTCGGTGTATGAGCAAACACAACATACTTTGAAGGATAAAAAAATCCAACAGATATAACACTAAAAATAGACAAAAAATTGTTCAGATAAGTGACACATAAGTGAGCAGAAGATATTCAAATAAGAACAAATATCACATATACATTATCAGAGACAATTGCATCCAATTATAAATTCCATAGGCTGAGATGCTTCAGAGCCCATTGTTCATCAAATGTTGTTTTAGAGCTTCTAATCACAGTAACTTCTAACCATCATCAGACTTTGATCATTCATTCAGAACCCAACACCATCTTGTAATAAAATGCATGTTCAGATTTTTAAATAAATTATTTCAATAGTAAGAGGCTAGATAAATATACCAGCTCATTAATGATAAGAATCAATGAATTGTATATTTATTACACTCTTCTGAACATAATTTTTGATGAAATGAAGTTTAATTTCAAAGTATTTGGTTCTGGAATGTTGAACATGATTCTATGTAAAGCAGATAGTAGCAATACTATCACAAAATATAGATATACTCCTCCCACAAATTTGATGATCTACAAACTAATATTACAAAATATCAGATCTTTAGAATTTTTTAAGTATAGTGGGGAGCTAATCATACCTTTATACAACTTACTTTGGAGCTTCCTTTTTCCTTGTTCAGATTGCAAGTTGGATGTATAGGAGTGTTCATGACTTTGCAGTCTTCAAGCTTGAACTTCTTCAGAAGCACTTTAATATATTTAGACTGATGGACATAGACTCCATTTGCTTTGGTCAATCTGAATTCCAAGGCAGAACTTCAATTCCCCATTATTCTCATCTCAAATTCCTCCTGCATAGTCTTAGAAAATTCTTTGCGAATGGATGCATTAGTAGAACAAAAAATTATGTCATCAACATAAACTTGAACAATCAATATTTCCTTCATCAGGGTCTTTCTGAGTAGTGTATTGTCAACTTGACCCTTTTGAAAACCATTGTTTAATCTAAAATTACTTAATCTCTCGTACCAAGCTCTAGGAGCTTATTTGAGTCCATAAAGTGATTTCTTGAGTTTAAAAACAAAATCTGGGTGAACTTAATCCTCAAATCCAGGAGGTTGTTTGACATACACTTCTTTAGAAATGAGTCCAATTAAGAAAGCACATTTGAGATCCATTTGATATAAAACAATATCATGATTAATAACATAAGAGAGAGAGAAAGGGAGAGAGAGATATGTCTGATTGACAATAACCTTGCAACTAGTGAAAAGGTTTTAGAGAAATCTATATCTTTCTTAATAAGTGTAATCTTGAGATACTAGTCTAGCTTTGTTTCTTACAATGTCTCCTTGCTCATTCAACTTATTTTTGAACACCCATTTTGTTCCAATGATGTTCTTCTGATGAGGTTATAGAATCAGATCCCACACATCATTCCTTTAAATTGGATTAAGTTCTTCTTATATTGCAACAATCCTTATATCATATGATAAAACTTAATCAATAAAAGTTGGTTCAATCATGGAGATAAGTCCCAACATAAAATGTTTATCTCTGATTGCAGATCTTGATTATAGAGGATTATCTGAGTTGCCAATGATTTACTTTTCTGAATTAAAAGACTTGTACTTGAAAAACGTTTTGGATTGAGAAGCTTCTTGAAAGTCTCAAGTAGCTTCTTCATAACATGCTTCCTTTGGATGTGTTTTTTAGAAGTTGGGTTAGGTTATGTATCACTGGCTTCTGAACATTCAGCTTCTGTACCATTACCTTTAGATCAATTAGAGAATCCATTCTTCCTTCTTTTGTTAAACGAAATTCTTGATCAGAATAAGCAACTCAGGTGAAAAATTCAAAAAGAGGTTCAACTGAAGAAATGAATAAGTCTGTGAAGAATCAGAAGAATGAGAAGAAGGTTGGAACATCAGTTGGAGAATTCAGAGAAGGAGAACTAAAATTACCATTATAGTTGGATGAACTTCATAGATAGGTCAAGCATCTGAAGCACCAGTTTCTGATAGATCATGTTCATTCCTCCCCGTACCACTAATCTCTTCCGGCTGGTTTCTTCCAGATTCCACATATTTTTCCTCCTTATGAGTTAGGATTTGGGACATAGGTTTTTCTTTTGTTATATAGCCATTGTATTGAAGCTGAGACTATTGCTTTGTTATTTTCTTTCAGCATATCTTCAATAAAAACAACCTCACTCTTTGGTACACATACTCTTATGGATCCTTTAGTGTTAGTTATCACACACGTTCTCTTATTTTGAGCATTTTCTTTATAATAAGTCTTTGGATTAGTCAGGACTTTTGTTTGAGAGATTATATTGAATGGATCTTATTCTTAGGTTCTGGACCTTTTAGAACCTTGTAATTTGATGTCTTAGGTTCTATCTTCTTCAGAACCTTTGACTTTGAGGTCTCGGATTCTGAATCTTTTAGAACCTTGATGGGGCGAAGACGCGATATGTGTCTAGCGGTATCTGAACTGCAAGCGCACAACCTATCGAAGTAATATAAAAGATTGTCGATCCCACAGGGACTTTGTAATCACTCTAGTGCTAGAAGGTCTTCTAGTTAGCTAAGGTGGATATTTGTCACGATTATGGTTTTAAGGATTAAAAACAGGAATTAAACTTAGTTAAGGAAATAATGAGAAGGCGGTCGGTATGTAATTATATTAACCTATGTGGGTCAATCTAACCTAAGCTTGTAAAGATGGTTCACTTAAATTATTCTGTAGAGATTACCAGTTTAAATACCCTCGACTCACACTCTCGTGGTCTTATCTCAGATCTTACTCCTAAAGCCCTATGCCTGCTCTCGCTAGCCCATAAGTGTTTAGAAAATAATTTTTGAAAACTTAATAAGTCTAATTTATTTTAAAGCGCTCTCGCTGTATTTATATCAAATGCCTAACTTTAGCTATCCGGTTAAAATCTCACACTCTCGTGGTCTCGACCTAACCTATTTCACTTTTCTTACTCTCGTAACAAAAATGTCGATTTTAATTATAAAAAGCCACAGCCAGAATATAAGTTCTTAATTATTTTTAACTTAGATTCGATTTAACCATTTTGGTTTGGTTTATTACATACCGACTAATTAATTTAGCTACTCATTTTTATTATACCAACAGACAGATACAGATTGAAATAAACAAATATTAAAGTATGCATTATAAAATAATAATAGAAACTTAACATAAATAAATAAATAAATTTAATATAAATTGCAAAAATAAAAACCTGGATAATTTAATTCTTAAACTCCTTCTTCCACAAGTTGGCAAGCTCGGAGTGTCGGAATTGGAATCGAAATAAATAACAAATTCTGAGGCTAGAAAGAAATTAATTGAAATAAAAATTTCCTAATGTTGGAAATTGTTATTAATTGGGTTGGAAATAAAAAGCAGAAAAATACAGCAAGAACAAGGCTGGAAAAATAAAAGGGTTCAGGAAAAAAATACGGCAGAGCTTCCGCGTAAAAATCAATAATAAACTCTGTCTTTTTTTTCATTTGCAGCTTGGGTATTTATAGAAGATGATTTGGGCAGTTGAATTGGTAGCAAGCGTGGGCTTCGTTCCGTAATAAGAAAATCCAGCAAAAAAGTAGCGTATTGGGTATTGCTTCAGTTGAGGAAAAGCAGGAGTCCTCGAAGACTCGTTGCACGTTCTTATGAATATCTTCAAATAAATCAAATAAATTTTCCTTGTCACGTTCGTGACATGATGTAACGGTCAGATTCTTCAATTTAAGCGCGTCACGATCGTGATAAGGATGTGACGGTCGTGAGACCTCAAAATAGCATGTCACGGTCGTGAGGAAGCTGTGACGACCGTGAGTGCAACAAAAAATGCAGACTTAGCAGAATTGTTCTCTTCATCTTCTTTTCATGCTAGATTTGGTTCATTTGATCTTTTTCTCATAGTTTGGCTCTAGACATGTTATACCTGCAATGTGACATAAAAAACTCGAACAACCGGGAGTTAATAGGATCAATATACGATAAAACGGACTAAAAACGTATTAATAATGTGATACGATTTCTCGTTATCAAACTCCCCCAAACTTAAACCTTTGCTTGTCCTCAAGCAAATAATCAATTGAAAAATGATCGGACAATTTTCATCAGACGCATACACATAATATACCATACGAGAAATCATTTAGTTAGATAAACCGGTACTAGAATAGAACACTAACGATACACTAATGACACAAGCAACAAGCTAAGTCGTCGACTTCCCATTAAACGAAAAATTCGGTAATTGCGTTATGATTCTACCTAGAGTCTTTCGATCTTATTTCACCCGGTTACGTTCTAGCGCAATCACATTAAGCCCTTTGCCTTAGCACGTACGTAGTGGAGTAGCCGGTTAGTGACTTTGATCCTTTATTAGCACGGAGTCTGGTACATGAATGTGGCAACCCTTTTCATATTATCCAGATTGGAGGTTGTGGGGGATCGAGTCGTAGCACGCCCTACCAAGTTCAGAACCAGGTACCTCTGAACCAACCCGCAATGGACTCCTTCTTATATTTCTCATCTCTTATATGCGACCGTGTACTTTGGTGTAATTTCTTTTTTATGGCATCGAGATATGAAGGATCGTTTATAGATTAGGCATCAAACACTTATGTTCATCGGCTCCCCACGTGGTTTGTGTTCAGACGGTGCTGACTGCTAGTATAAACTACTAGGGGTTACTTTAGAACTAAGACTTAAGGTGTAGTCGTAACAATGATCGAAATGAATGCTTAAGTAGAGAGTCTAAGGTGTCAAGAGTGTATTGATCTTGTTGGATCTTTCTCAGCTTCCTAACTACGATTTCATAGGTAAGTCGAGTAATGCGAAGATAAAGCAAAAAAATTTCGGTATGGCTAAATAAACGGGGAAGAATTGAAACTTAAGAAATAGCATAAATATTACTTTGTTTAATTGAAAATGCGGAAAGGGAAATACAATGAAATGGAAAACGGGAAAGGGAAAGGTACCTCTCCCACACTATATCAGACATTGTCCTCAATGTTGTGATATAAAAGCGGGGAAATACATTAAAAAAAAAGAAATGCAAAAACAAAAAGATAATCTAATGCTGCTGACGACCACTGCCTCAGCTTCTGGTGCGGGAGCGTCTGGTAGGAGTGGCTTCCTCATCAGAACCGGTGACGGTGAGAGCGGTGATATCTATACGCAAAGCTTCCAACTCGCTGAAAATCTCTCCTAGCTTTTCATCTGTTGCCCTCTGGTTACTGATAACAGTTGCAAGGAGTGCATCGTATTTCTCTTTCTGCCTACGCTCAAGTGCGACATTCATCTGATTTTGCTGATGAATGGCACGGAGGATATCTTCAAGGGTGATGTCAGCTGAAGGTGGCTGCCTGGTGGAAGACTCAGGGATGTCCTGAACTGGCTCAGCAGCATCCATCGCATCCTGCATCTCGTCCGCAGGTGCATCAGGCTGCTTGTCAATAATCGGAACATGGCCTGCGACATCCGGCAAATCAAATAGCCAATGGCTCTGTTCGAGGGATCAATGCGGTTCCTGCAAGGCAAAATGATATGATGATAGATGGTGCCTTGGATTACAGGGTTGAACCTGCCATCCTCTCGCTGCGAGATCATGTGAGCGGACTTGCAGTAGTTCTTGGTAAGCAGCTCCGGTGCTCTATGAGGAAAATGAGTGAGGTGGTCACCAAGCTCCAGCTGTATAGCAAGGGTAGTGACAATCCCGCCAATGTAGAAGGGAGTGGCGCCTCTTTGCGCTACAGACTGAATGTGGGCCAAAAGGAACGGAACGACATTGATGCGTTCTTCATTCAAGGCACAATGCAAGAATAAAAGCTCTTTGGAATTGAGCTTGTGGTTGCTCTCTCTTGCAAAGATTGTGTTGCATATGATACGATGAAAATACCGTATTGCTGGATTATGGATATGAGTGGCATTGAGACTCTGGTAGGCGGAAGCACGACTGTTTGTGATGTTGTGCCACAAAGTGAAAGCTGCTTCATTAAAGTTGTCGGGCACGCGAAGGTGAGCACCGTCGCCGTGACTGAAGCCTAAAAGTTCAGCGACTCTGGTTTGAGTGATTTGGAACTCTCTTCCAAGCATTCGAAATTTTGCGATGCCTGTGAGTTGGTTTGATGATCCTGAATGTGTGATATATTAAAACGAACTTAGAAACTCCAAGGTGAGGTTTGCAAATGTCGTTTGCGGTTGACTGCATAAGTCCCACAAGCCAACATGCTCAAGCAGTAGCTTCACTCAGTCGAATAATCCTAACTCCCTCAAGCAGTCGAGGTCGACGTACCGAGTAGGTTGGATGCCACGGGTTTCGAAACCTTTCAAACTTCTCTCTGTGTGTTTCTCCTTGTTCTTCGTCTCTAAACTGAATGTTTTCCATTTCATGCAAATGAGGTTTATGTTAGATAGGTGTTTGAGGTTTGGTGATGAAAATGTGAAGAAATTGATCGGTTTACAATGGAATGAAGTGAATGTGTGGAGTTGGGGTTAAATGAGAAGGTTGAATGGAGTAATGGAATTGATTGGAGTTTAATGGGTGGTTACGGGAGAAGAAGAGGTAATGGGAGGTTAGAGTTTTGTGAAAATAGAAGTGGGGTTTGCGAAGAAGAACGGCCTCTGTAACTTCAGAGGTCGTGAATTAGGGTTGTCACGGTCGTGAGGGGGGTCTTACGGCTGTGACGCGCTAAATAGCTCGTTACGATCGTGAGGGGATGGTGACGACCGTGATGTTCACAAAACATGGAATTTTCACAGAATGGATTACCTCAGTTCAATTCAATTGTAATTCTTATCACTTTCAATATTTAATTCCAACATAACACATAACAGTGGATCAATATATATAAGCAGTGGATTTCATCACACGAAAATTCACAAAATATCCAGCATTTAAAAGTAGCAGTAAAATAATGAAAAGCATGCAAATTGATTAAATTGGAAAATTGCATAAATGGAAGTACTTTGCTTTTGACATAATAGAAAGAAATTACAGTGATAAAAATAAACTATGAAATGTTGCAAAATATCAAAACTAACTAGAAACAAAAAGCAAAAAGTAAAATAAATCAAATTACTACAGCATTATCAAAGTTGCTTCTTCAAATCTTCAAGTGCGGAGTTTATATGATAGAATTGTTCACATGTTATGTCAGTTAAGCCTATAATATCCAATCTCATGCTTTTAACTTCATCCTTAACAACATTAATATCAGCTTGGTATACTTCAAGAGTGGTCAGAATTTTCTTTAGGTTGTCAACATATCCTACTTGATTGATTTCAGGGGTTTCAATAACTTCATCAGTGTGGTTGATGTCATGGTAACCAGGAGGGGTCTCAGGGTCACTTTCTACATCAGTCATTATGTCATCCCTAATTTGGTAGGATTATGGTGTTTCAGGTGTTGTTGGATAGTCAGGAGGGGTAAGCTCATAAAGCCAATTATCTCTATTGTGAACACTGACTTTAGCATGGTTCGGTAATGTGAACAGGGTTACGATTTCATTTCTAATTAGGTACTCATATGGTGGTTTTCCTAAGTTTCTTATAATATGGCGGTTAAAACAAAAGTTCAGATTCATAGGGCGGATGGTACCTAAACGGTTGCACTTGTGTAACTGGTATCTAAGTCCGAGGGCATCAGCAATCATGGTGACCAGGCCTCCTACCAATATTGGTAGATCAGATTCCTCTTGGATGCGGGTAAAGGTTTGCATCATGAATGGTACAACATTTACGGGTTTTCCATCGGTCAAACAGGACATTATGAATATCTCATCTTTAGATACTCCAGTGAGGTTCTATTCCTTTCCAAAGAAGGCGTGGGCAAGGATTTTATGAAAATAGCGGATAGCAGGGTTGTGTATTTCATCATTGTTCATGTTATCCGGCTCAGGGTGGTAGTTTCCGGTTAAGGTTCCCCAAAAGAAATCTAGCTCAATATCCATTAATTCTACCTGGGTGGTAGTAAAGGCAAAAGGTCCGCTAGGAAATCCTAGTAGGTCAGCTAGTTCCTTATGGTTATAGTCATATTTGATACCGAATAGTCGGAAACTAATAAATCCTTTTCTTAATCCAAATCCGCGCTCAGGTAAGTAAACTAAGGAGCTTAAAAACTCAAGGGTGAGCTCGCGGTAGGTTACAAACTTATGTTTTATGAGAGTGTTCTCCCATCCAAGTTGGTTAAACAGGTATAAGATGCTATCATGTATACCTAAAGTTTCCATAGTCTGTTCATCATAGTACAAAGTCAAATCCATTTGTCTCTGTGATAATTCCTCAAATTTCCTTCTTTGGTTTCTACCTCTAAATTTGGTTTCCATAAAGTTTCTTGGTTGGTTAGCCATAGTTAGTGTTAAAGTGGAGGAAACAAATCAGGGGGGAAAAGGAAGGTAGAAAAGACTTTAGAAAATCTGTGGCAAAGTAAATTTAAAAGTGATTTAGAAAATGAAAATTAAAAATAAAGAAAATAAAGAAATAAATACATAAATAAAGTCAATAATAATAATAATGAAATAAAACAATAAAATGATAAAATGGGTTGCCTCCCACTAAGCGCTGTTTTTATCGTCATAAGCCTGACGTAGTGCTTAGGGGTAGATTAATCAGGGAAGTTAGTGGACAACTCTAAAAGTTTTAGACTATTCGCATAATCTCTATTTTCAATATTATGGTAATGTTTTAATCGTTGTCCATTTACTGTGAACGGTTCACTATTCCTACCCTTAATTTCTATTGCTCCGCTCGGGAACACTCTAGTTATTTCAAAGGGTCCTGACCATCTAGATTTTAGTTTTCCAGGAAAGAGCCTAAGTCTTGAATTGAAGAGGAGTACAACGTCTCCCACACTAAATTCTTTCCTAGATAGGCGTTTATCGTGCCATCGCTTGGTTCTTTCTTTATATATCTTAGCATTCTCATAAGCATCTAACCTTAATTCTTCTAATTCATTAATGTCGAGGATTCACTTTTCTCCAGTGGCATTGTAGTTTATATTGAGTGTTTTAATCGCCCAATATGCTTTGTGTTCTAGTTCTACCGGGAGATGACAAGCTTTCCCATACACTAGTTTAAAGGGTGTAGTTCCTATGGGTGTCTTGTAGGCTGTCCTATAAGCCCATAAAGCTTCATTAAGTTTAGATGACCAATCTTTCCTAGATATGGAGACAGTCTTTTCTAGGATTTGTTTTATTTCTCTGTTCGAGACTTCGACCTGTCCACTTGTTTGTGGATGATATGGTGTTGCTACACGATGTCTGACTCCATACTTAGATAGTAATTTGTCAAATATTTTCGAAATGAAATGCGAGCCACCGTCACTAATGACAAGTCTAGGCACACCAAATCTTGGAAAGATTATATTCTTGAAAAGTTTAATTACTACTCGTGTGTCATTTGTAGGAGAAGCTATAGCCTCAATCCATTTTGAAACATAATCGATAGCTACGAGTATGTACTTATTACCGAAAGATGATAGGAATGGTCCCATGAAATCTATTCCCCAGACGTTAAAGACTTCTACTTATAATATTCCTCTTTGAGGCATTTCATCTCTTCTTGAAATATTACCGGTGCGTTGACACCGATCGCAATTTATAACAGTGATGTGGACATCTTTCCATAGACTAGGCCAAAATAGGTCGGCTTGTAAGATTTTTGCACAAGTCTTGGAAGTGCTTGCATGTCCACCATAAGGAGATGAATGACAATGAGCAATGACATCTTCTATTTCTTCTTCGGGAATGCACCGACGAAAGATTCCGTCAGGTCCTCTTTTAAACAATAATGGTTCGTCCCAATAGTAATACTTGAGATTGTGGAAGAATCTCTTTTTCTGCTGATAGGTTAAGTCCGGTGGAAGTGCTCCTGCAGCTAAGTAGTTGACAATGTCAGCGTATCATGGCAGTCATACGGTTGTTTGGATTGTTTCCATGGTTTTTGGTTCATCTATGTCTAATTGAGCTTGGTCGCTTCCTATTTGTGCTATCAGCTGTTCATACGGAAAATCGTCATTAATTGGCACTTGTTCGGGTTTAATACCTTCTATTCTAGATAAATGGTCCGCTACGACGTTTTCAGTACCTTTCTTATCTTTGATTTCGAGATCAAACTCTTGTAAGAGTAAGATCCATCTCAAGAGTCTTGGTTTAGCATCTTTCTTGGTTAATAGATATCTGATAGCAGCGTGGTCTGTGTAGATGATTATTTTTGCTCCTACTAGGTAGGAACGGAATTTATCAAGCGCAAAGACAATTGCTAACAATTCTTTTTCAGTAGTGGCGTAGTTCATCTGAGCAGAATCTAAGGTTCTACTGGCATAGTAAATTGCGTGAAGTTTCTTGTCCTTCCTTTGTCCTAGAACTGCGCCTACAACATAGTCACTCGCATCGCACATGATTTTGAAAGGTAATCTCCAGTCAGGTGGTTGCATGATTGGTGCGGTGATGAGGGCTGTTTTTAGAGTTTCGAATGCTTTAAGACAATCTTTATCAAATATGAACTCAGTGTCTTTCATTATTAAACCGGTAAGAGGTTTAGTGATTTTCGAGAAATCTTTGATGAATCGTCGGTAGAAACCGGCGTGTCCTAAAAAACATCGTACTTCTCGAACGGTCTTAGGGGGTTGAAGATCTTTTATGACTTCTATCTTAGCTTTATCAACTTTAATTCCCTTATCAGATATAACGTGTCCTAGTACGATTCCTTCTCTGACCATAAAATGGCATTTCTCCCAGTTAAGCACGAGGTTTACTTTTACACATCTTTCTAATACCATTTCTAAATTTGACAGACATCCTTCAAAACTTTGCCCGCATACAGAGAAGTCGTCCATGAACACTTCCATGATGTTATCTATGAAATCTGCGAAGATTGACATCATACATCTTTGAAAGGTTGCAAGAGTGTTACATAATCCAAAGGGCATTCGTCTATAAGCGAACGTTCCATAAGGGCATGTAAATGTAGTATTCTCTTGATCATCTGGGTGGATCGGGATTTGGAAAAATCCTGAGTAACCATCAAGATAACAGAAATACGAATGTTTGGATAATCGTTCTAACATTTGATCTATAAAAGGTAGTGGGAAATGATCTTTTCGAGTGGCTTTGTTTAGTTTTCGATAATCGATGCACACTCTATGTCCGGTCACTACTCTTTGTGATATCGATTCGCCTTTAGTGTTTTTCACAACAGTGATACCTCCTTTCTTTGGTACTACATGTACTGGACTAACCCATTGACTATCAGAGATTGGATATATTATTCCAGCGTCTAGTAGTTTCTTAACTTCTTCTTTTACCACAGTGCTAAGGATTGGGTTAATTCTTCTTTGAGATTCTCTGGAGGTTTTACAATCTTCTTCTAGCATAATACGATGCATACAGATTGAAGGACATATTCCTTTGAGATCAGATATGTTATATCCTAATGCAGTTGGGTATTTCTTTAAGACATCTAAAAGTTTCTTCGTTTCGATTGTTCCTAAACTGGAATTGATTATAACTGGTCGCGTACATTCAGTGCCTAGGAATTCGTATCTTAGGTTCTTAGGTAAGGTTTTTAACTCTAATGTAGGTTTCTTCTTACTTGGCATGGGATCCGGTGTAAGTTCTAAACTTTCGCTTAGACTATCATCCTGATACGGTTCACGCCAATTGTCATCTTCGAAAATCGGAGGGATTTGAATTTTCATAATTTCAGAATAAGTAGTTTCTTTCATTTCCATCTCTCTTACACATTCGTCAATGACATCCAATAAATAGCATGTGTCCTCTATAGCTGGTGATTGTAAGAATTGTGTTAAAATGAATTCAACTTTCTCTTCACCTACTTCAAAGGTTAGCTTTCCTTTCTTTACGTCTATAATAGCTCCGACGGTAGCTAAGAATGGTCTTCCTAGTATGATAGGTGTAGTGGAGTCTTCAGAGATGTCCATGATTATAAAAATCAGTAGGAATGTAGAATTGACCTATACGTACTGGGACATTTTCTAGTATGCCTACAGGATATTTAATAGAGCGGTCGGCTAGTTGAACAGACAATTTAGTTGGTCTTAGGTCTCCCATGTCTAGCCTTTTGCAAATTGTTAAGGGCATAACACTGATACTGGCTCCTAAATCGCATAGAGCTTTGTCAATGACGAATTTTCCAATTACACGGGGTATAGAGAAACTACTTGGATCTTTTAACTTAAGAGGCATATTGTTTTGAATTATTGCGCTACACTCAGCAGTAAGTGTAACGGTTCCGTTATCCTCTATCTTCTTTTTATTGGATAAGATTTCCTTTCGAAATTTAGCATACGAGGGTATTTGAGTGATAGCTTCTGTAAACAGAATAGTAATATTCAACTGTTTCAGAAGTTCAACAAATTTCTTAAAC
This sequence comes from Lathyrus aphaca, assembly GCA_963966055.1. NCBI lineage: Eukaryota > Viridiplantae > Streptophyta > Magnoliopsida > Fabales > Fabaceae > Lathyrus > Lathyrus aphaca. The sequence goes on along the minus strand of OZ014524.1, from coordinate 321,508,557 downwards.
TGGCCCATCGTCTTGGAATTGGTTAATCTCCGAGGGTACGGAATTGGTGGTTTATAAGGTGGTGGAGGCACATAAGGTTTTTCTTTCTCCACTGCTTCTTGATTATTATATTCCTTTTCTTCTGGTTCATTCTCCTTTTCAGTCGGCTTATCTTGCTTTTGGTACATGGCTGGATTGTCAAGTCTTGGATCGGCAGGTCCGTCAAGTTCCTTGCCACTTCTTAGTATCACAGCATTGGCCTGTCCTTTTGGATTAGGTTGGGGTTGTCCAGGAAATACTCCAGCTGGTGCAGCGGTAGGTGCTTGTTGTTGAGCTACTTGTGAAATCTGAGTTTCAAGCATTTTGTTATGTGTAGCTAACACATCTACCTTGCTCACTAATTGCTTAATCTGCTCGCTAGTGTGTATATTTTGGTTCAAGAATTCCTTGTTTGTTTGAGATTGGGTAGCTATGAAGTTCTCTATCATCAACTCAAGGTTTGATTTTCTAGGAACATTAGGAGCAGTCTTTTGATATCCTGGTGGTGTAGCTGGTGCTTGACCTGGTGCGTATAAAGCATTGTTATTCTTATAAGAGAAGTTCAGATGATTCTTCCAACCTGGGTTGTATGTGTTCGAGTACGGATTTCCTTGAGCATAATTCACTTGATCTGTGGGAATTCCTGCTAATAGTTGACAATCAGGGACAGCATGTTCTGGAACTCCACATAACTCACAGTTAGGTGTTACCGCAGCCACGGTGGCTGTTGGTGTTATGGCCAAGTTGTCGATCTTTTGGTTAAGTTGGTCAAACTTTGCATTGACTTGGTCCATACTACTTACTTCGTACATACCTCCTTTTGTTGGTTTCTCAATTGCGACTCTCTCGCTTCCCCATTGGTAATGATTCTGAGCCATACTCTCGATAAGTGCATAAGCATCATTATATTCTTTGTCCATTAGTGCGCCGCCTGCGGCAGCGTCAATCGTCATTCTTGTGTTGTACAAGAGTCCATTATAGAAAGTATGGATGACCATCCATTCTACTAATCCGTGATGTGGACAAAGTCTCAACATATCTTTGTAGCATTCCCAAGCTTCGAAAAGTGATTCGTTTTCCTTTTGCTTAAATCCGTTGATTTGAGCTCTTAGCATAACTGTCTTACTAGGTGGGAAATATCTTGTCAAGAAGACTCTCTTTAGTTCCTCCCACGTAGTTACTGAATTCGAGGGTAGAGATTGAAGCCAGGCTCTCGCTCTGTCTCGAAGTGAGAAAGGAAAAAGGCGTAATCTAATAGCTTCTTGGGTAACTCCATTAGCTTTTACAGTATCTGCGTACTGCACAAATATTGAAAGATGAAGGTTCGGATCCTCGGTAGGATTTACGGTGAATTGGTTTTGTTGCACGACTGATATCAGCGAAGGTTTCAATTCGAAATTGTTTCGGTTGATAGCCGGTGCAGCAATGCTGGAATGCGGCTCAGCTTGTGAAGGACTAGCGTAATATTTGAGTGGATGATTTGGTTCTTCAGCCATTTCTGTGTCCTTCGATGTTCCAACTGGTTTAGGTGGATCAACTTGAAGATCTGGAATGTTGTATTTTCGTTGGTATTCGAATATTCGTCTTCTTAAATGTAAGAAGCGTTCTAATTCTTGGACTGGAGGTTGCAAGTCTACGCCTTGAGAGCAAGTACTTGGCATACACTCGGTAAATTAGATTAGGGAAAATAAGTTGTTACCTTAGTCTAGACAGTGCTACTCTAATAGTGCACTAGTGACTAAATCAGTCCCCGGCAACGGCGCCAAAAACTTGATGGGGCGAAGACGCGATATGTGTCTAGCGGTATCTGAACTGTAAGCGCACAGCCTATCGAAGTAATATAAAAGATTGTCGATCCCACAGGGACTTTGTAATCACTTTAGTGCTAGAAGGTCTGCTAGTTTAGCTAAGGTGGATATTTGTCACGATTATGGTTTTAAGGATTAAAAACAGGAATTAAACTTAGTTAAGGAAATAATGAGAAGGCGGTCGGTATGTAATTATATTAAGCTATGTGGGTCAATCTAACCTAAGCTTGTAAAGATGGTTCACTTAAATTATTCTGTAGAGATTACCAGTTTAAATACCCTCGACTCACACTCTCGTGGTCTTATCTCAGATCTTACTCCTAAAGCCCTATGCCTGTTCTCGCTAGCCCATAAGTGTTTAGAAAATAATTTTTGAAAACTTAATAAGTCTAATTTATTTTAAAGTGCTCTCGCTGTATTTAAATCAAATGCCTAACTTTAGCTATCCGGTTAAAATCTCACACTCTCGTGGTCTCGACCTAACCTATTTCACTTTTCTTACTCTCGTAACAAAAAGGTTGATTTTAATTATAAAAAGCCACAGCCAGAATATAAGTTCTTAATTATTTTTAGCTTAGATTCGATTTAACCATTTTGGTTTGGTTTATTACATACCGACTAATTAATTTAGCTACTCATTTTTATTATACCAACAGACAGATACAGATTGAAATAAACAAATATTAAAGTATGCATTATAAAATAATAATAGAAACTTAACATAAATAAATAAATAAATTTAATATAAATTGCAAAAATAAAAACCTGGATAATTTAATTATTAAACTCCTTCTTCCATAAGTTGGCAAGCTCGGAGTGTCGGAATCAGAATCGAAATAAATAACAAATTCTGAGGCTAGAAAGAAATTAATTGAAATAACAATTTCCTAATGTTGGAAATTGTTATTAATTGGGTTGGAAATAAAAAGCAGAAAAATACAGCAAGAACAAGGCTGGAAAAATAAAAGGGTTCAGAAAAAAAATACGGCAGAGCTTCCGCGTAAAAATCAATAATAAACTCTGTCTTTTTTTTTCATTTGCAGCTTGGGTATTTATAGAAGATGATTTGGGCAGTTGAATTGGTAGCAAGCGTGGGCTTCCTTCCGTAATGAGAAAATCCAGCAAAAAAGTAGCGTACTGGGTATTGCTTCAGTTGAGGAAAAGCAGGAGTCCTCGAAGACTCGTTGCACGTTCTTATGAATATCTTCAAATAAATCAAATAAATTTTCCTTGTCACGTTCGTGACATGATGTAACGGTCAGATTCTTCAATTTAAGCGTGTCACGATCGTGATAAGGATGTGACGATCGTGAGACCTCAAAATAGCGTGTCACGATCGTGAGGAAGTTGTGACGACCGTGAGTGCAACAAAAAATGCAGACTTAGCAGAATTGTTCTCTTCATCTTCTTTTCATGTTAGATTTGGTTCATTTGACCTTTTTCTCATAGTTTGGCTATAGACATGTTATACCTGCAATGTGACATAAAAAACTCGAATAATCGGGAGTTAATAGGATCAATGTACGATAAAACGGACTAAAAACGTAGTAATAATGTGATACGATTTCTCGTTATCAAACCTTAGACATAGGAATCATTGGTTCTGATTTCTTCATAACTTTTGACCTTGAGGTCTTAGTTTTTGATTTCTTTAGAACCTCTGACTCCGAAATTATAGGTTTTGGTTGGTTTGATCTCTTATCTTAGTAGCCGACACAAAATGTGAGTACAACCCCTTATAGCATGGCTTGAAGGATATCATATTGCTTTCTTATAATTTTCATATGTTTGGCTTTCTGGTGACATATATCCATAAGATCTTGACATAAAGTAATTAAATTAGATCTAGAAAGTTTAGAGAATACCTCTTCTGAATCCTCTGAATCTTTGTCAGAACCAACTTCCGATTTTAAGTATGAGAATGTTGAAGCCATTAGAGCTATATTGGCTTCTTCTTCATTCTTGTTAGCTTTTTCTTCATCATCAAGTTCATCCCATGTTTCCATGAAACTTTTCTTGAACTTTCTTCTGAAATTGTTCATTTAGAAGCTTCCCTTTTTGGCTTTTTCCTTCTGAAGTTCTGGAGAATCAGCTATAAAATGACAAGGCTTTTGATAATGGAAGCATCCCTTATGATCATCATTGTTAAACTTAAAGCTTGATCCTTTGTATCCAGATTTTCTTCCAGAGAACCTTCTTTTCTTGCTGGCAAGATATTGAAATCACTTAATGATGAAAGCCATTCCATTATCAAAATCATCTCCAGAAGCTTCATCTTGAGTGGGTTCTTTATGCTCCTAAGTCTATGAAGATTTAGCAAACTTCCCAGCATATTTCACAGCTAGATACTTTGATTGTTTGATAGGTTCTTCATCTCGATTAAGTTCCAGCTCATGGTTTTTGAGATCACTGGTCAAACTTTCAAGATTGATTTTGTTTAAGTCTTTAGCCTCCTGAATAGCAGTCACCTTAGGTCTATCTCTGATAGGAATACTCCTAAGAATCTTTTTGACATGATCAAAGGTGGTATAACTCTTATTCAAGACCTTAAGTCTAGACACAAGACCTTGAAACCTAGACAACATAGTTTTAATGCTTTCATTTTCTTTCATTCTGAAGAGCTCATATCGTTGAACCAAAAGATTGGCTTTGGCTTCTTTCAACTGTTGATTTCCTTCGTAGGTGGCACATAAAGATTCAAAGATTTTTGTAGTAGATTTGTCAATGATATTTATGTACTTAGAATGAGGCAAGACATCAACAAGAATATCTCACACTCTATGGTGTTTTCTATAGATATTTTTCATAGCCGATGGGGGAGATTTTCTATCAGATACTATTCCTACTCCATTCATAGGAATACCAATGCCATCTTCAAGGATGTACCATAAATCATCATCAAGACTTATAATATGTGTATATGTTTTCTTTTCCACCTTTCAAATTCACTAGAATCCCTATTGAATATTGGAGGTATCGCAACATAGTTGTTCTTTTAAGATGTGTTATGATTATGATTCACTTTCAGAATCACTCATGATAAAAGAGGAAGTTTTTTCTCATGATCTTTTCTGTACCACTGTTACATGTTTAACACAGACCGTGCTCTGATGCTAACACAAGAAGTGGGATGGGTTGAATTGTGTTGGATTTTATAAAACTTTTCCAACTTTTACTTCTAATTGATCTTTGTCAGAGTCTGAACCTTTAATGAGTCTGAATTAGAGTCACTCAGAGTCTGAACCTTGAATATCTTTATCAGATTCTGCAACAAAACCTATCTCATAGATAAACAATAGATAACAACATAATAATATTCAGAAGCAAGTAAAGTAAAAGCACAAGACACAAGTAGTTTGTCTTGGTTCCTCTAATAACATGAGAGTAGTACAGTTTCTTTGCTCTTCCAAGGTATTTCCACTATAATAAAATATTATTACAAATGCTCAAGTCCACAAGAAAGAGACTTCATTTTCTTACACACACAAGTATATGAGTTCCTTGCTCAAAAACATAAGTTTGAGACTTCCTAACTCTAACACTCAATCTAAAGAATTCCTTTCTCTAGAACACAAGCTAAAAACATCCGTGCTCAAACACATAAGTTTGAGACTTCCTTGCTTAAGCACACAAGCTTAAAACTTCAAATGCTCAAGCACTAAAGCAAGAGACTTCTGATTCTAAACAAATTGTTAAGAGATTTGGTTAAAGACTACACTTGATATTTAATCAAAGGTGTAGACAAATAAAGCTTAGAAAGACTTCAAGACTTAATAACTTCTAAAATATACAAGTGTTAAAATGTTCTAAGTCTAATCACTACTACAAAACACACATTCAACAATGCCAAGCTCACCACGGTTTTTCTATACACCGTGGTGACATATCTTAACTAAGGCGCTACCATATTTATTTTGTTTTTTGATTAATAATTATTTGTATATAACAACGGTTACATAACCAACCGTTGTGATATAATCAAACTTTCATCGGTCTGAACCTCGGCGCCATAATATATTTTGTTCATTTAACGTTAAGGCACACCTTTTCTTTTCTTTTTTATTTATTTTAAAAAGGGATATCACTACGGTTCTTCTGATTAACCATTGTGATATATTTATAATAAATAAATACTTATCTATACAGATGGTATTGTTAATCGTTGTGAAATAGTTTACCCATATATAAACAAATTAACTTTCACTTACTTACAGTAGTGCCGCTTCCTTCACAACGAAACCCTAGATCCCATTTTTTATCTTCTTCTTCACCATTAGCCGTGGATATTGTGCTTCATATATTAAGGTATTCTTGTTCTTCCATATATTGCTAGATATTTCCCATTATCTCGTTTGTTGCATGTTATTTATGTTGATTGTTCTCATTTTTTCAGATTCGTCTTCACTACCTTAACAAAGACCATACTTTGACTATGGTATATAATGTTTGTGTAGCTATGGAATCCTGGAAATTAATGATATATCTCTTTCGATCTCTCTCTCTCTCTCTCTCTCTTTACCCTTCACTCGATTATGTTGAAGTTTGTTGTGTTTCCTTCCAAGTTAAGGGGATGATACTTGGTGATGATGCTGGCGATAGCAAGCGTAATTGTAACACCCCAAATTTTCCCTCTTCTTTTTAAGCATCATATCACATCATATCCATCATGAACATATCATGTCCTTAGCATATTGCATAGAAAAATGAAGCATGATACTTGCATATTCCAGCATAAGGCATGTGATCAATCATCAGGGAAATTCAAGGCTCACAAGGCAGGTTACAAGATTGACATCAGGGTCAAAGCATTATAAAGGATAGAGGATCAACATCAGATCAAAACGGTTGGCATCGGCTTATTCTTGAAGGTTCCCACCAAAAGGAGGGAAATTCAAAATTTACTGGCATTAACCGGTTAACAGATTGGTTAACCGGTTAACGGCCACGAATTTTGAATTTCCAGCAGCAATTCAGCATGTGTGATTTTTGCTCCATTTTTCATTTTTCTGAATTTATTCATTTTTGAATTAATTGGAGATTAAAGAGAAGGATCTAGAGCCCTTGTCCAAGCCTAATCCCATTGCTACATCCTAATCACACTACCCAAACCATAATTTTGGATCCCAATCCTAATTTTTGGGCCCCAAACCTAAACCATATTTAATCATTTCTCTCCAAACCAAAAGGACCTTTCCCTCACTTTTCACTCTCATTTTCTGAATTTTCACTCCTCTCACTCACAATTCTCTCACTTTTCTCTCCCAATTTTCCAAATCACTCAAAGTTCCTCTTTGAAGATCACATAACCTTGCCTTGAGGTGTGCAGATCTTGGAACTAGACCTCCATCCATAACCTCATTACATCTTTTTGTTGGTTTTAGTGGCGATTCAGATCTGGTTTGGGATCTAGAGGAGCTTTTGGATCCAAAATTCTGCATCAAGAGCTTGTTCTTGCATTTATTTTGCACGGAGTGTGAGGCTTAACATCAGATCTTCAAAGTTTTGCGCGAGATCTATCATTTTCAGCTCAATCAACAACTACCAAAGCATACCTCGGCTTTGTAGGTCGGTTAAATTCAGATCTAGCTCTGTTTTTAGTTTATTTGCACGCTTGAGCTTTAGATCCACCACATGTTTGCATATTTGCTTGTGTTGCTTGATTGATTGATTGGTAACCAGATCTATTGATTAATGTTCATAAGCTTGATGATGCCATTTAATGTGAATTGATGCATTATTTTCATGTTCAAATGCTTGCTGGCCTGGTACAGGATTATTGGATTAAGCTGGTTGCAAGTTGATTTTCTGCAGAATTGCTGCTGTTTTAACATCGTTAACCGGTTAATGGATTAGTTAACTGGTTAACGCACCTGAATTGTGCTGTGTTTATGCAGGTTTTTGACTGGTTAACCGGTTAACGCTTTGGTTAACCGGTTAACACTGAAGCAGTAAGTTACTTTTGATTTATTTTTGGCATGTTTGATCTCCATACTTGTTCTAAATGCCATGGATCATTATATGATCATTGAATATGATTGTTTGGGTGATTTTCTTGCTGATTGATGCATGCTCCCGTGTTCTTGACACGTAAATGCTTGTTGATGCTATGTTTGACATAATTGTGTAATCTTGATTGGTGTGAACTTTGAGTATGTCATTGCCATGATTTTGTTGATGAACATGTGCTGGATTTTACTATTAATTTCAGGGGCCTTGGTAAGTAAGAGGTGTGGATGCGATTCCCACATCTCCAAATCTTATCTCTTCTCTCCTTATCATTACTTGTACTAACCTTTTGATTGTTGGGCTTATGCCTTACTTCCCTCCTCTCATCTTCTTCTTCTTTCTTCTTCTCTTCTTCTTTCTTTCTTCTTTAGGATAGTAAACCTCACTAACCTAGGATATCCATGCATGACAACACTTAGGAATCTGTAGTCCCCCATTAGACTTTTACCCTTTGTGATCCTTTTGTTTCTTTTTCTCTTCTCATCTCAAAATCCTAAAAAACACCTAATAAAGTTTGAAGTGATACCTTGAGCAATAGTCTTATCCCATGAGGTACTTGTAGTCTTCCCATCTTGGGATAGTACAAGCTTATCTTGTGATGCACAAGTCTGATCAAGATATCATCTTCACCAAGAAAATCATAAAACACACTTCTTCATTGTAAATACCAAAAACACTTAATAAGTTAATGAGTTAGTGAGCTTAAGCCCTAATCTCTGGTTTCAAGTTTTGGGGATCTTCTCCTTACTTGAGTGTGCTTGTTCTATTATTCCATCTTGGGATGTAGTGACAAGTGCACATTCCATGGAAAAGAGCTTGAGTTCACTTCCTTGTGACACACTCATAAAAAGCTTCATAAAAAACACAAACAAACAATAAGCGTCTTTCCTTCGGGAATTCTTTTCTCATCTCATTCGCTCCATACACGAACTTGCTCCTACTTGTCACTTTTCAAGACGGTTACGCACTCGTCGTCCGAGTCTGCAACACCTGAGCATTGTCATAGGCAGTTCAAGCCTTAATTCACAAGAAATTTCTTTTCTACCCCTAGTTAGGGGAACTACGACGTCTCTGATCCTCATTTTCCCGATGAGGTACGTAGGCAGCGGGGTAGGGCCCGTTCGAGCACAATATTTATTTTCCCTGCATTTTTCCTTTTCATTTCTTTTTCAGTTCCCTTTTCTCTTTCTTTTATCCAGCCAGTTCCTTTTCTTCGCAGCAGCTTTCATTTATTCACCCTTTGAAACAGTTTCTTTGCAAGCGTGGATCCCGTCGGGTACGACAGACGATTTAGGGTGCTAATACCTTCCTAGGTCGTAACCGACTCCCGAACTCAGTCTCTTTGGTTCGCAGGACCCGTGTCCTTCCTTTTCTTTTCTTCTGGTTTGTGCAGCATTACCATTCCCGTTCCTTCGGAATAAAAATGCCTGGCTGGCGACTCTATTCTTTTCCGCGCCACTTTCGCGTTTGTACCAGGATGGAAATCCGGGGAGCGACAGTAATGTATGAGTTAATAAGGTTCATATGGTTTGTGTAGCAATGGAAAAAATATAAGAAGTATGAATCAGTGTGGAAACTTCATCCACCTTGTGTTTTTTCTTCATTGCTTCACAAACTAAATGAACTTCATAGTTCTGTGATTATTTTCAATAATAGACGTGTTCTTGAAATACATTCATTTAAATTTATAATGATGTTGTTTGACTTTATTATATTCTATGTATTTTGTTTGTTTCATTAACCCTCACTTAAAATACATTCATTTAAATTGACATAGATACTTATAATATGCAAATTAAGTTGTATTTGAAAACCAAGTTATATGAATCAATGTTTCCGAATTGCATGCATCTCATCATTCATCTCACGTTCTTTTACATATAGATTATGGTATAATGACCTAGCTCCTTAGATGCTTTATTGTCTTCCATTATAGTTAAATTCCATTAACTATAATTTATTGGATAATCTGCCTCTCCATCAACACTTATAATCGTAAAAATTACAATTATAAAAATTACGATGATAAGTGATAAAGATGAAGCATATTATCCAATGTGTTAATGTTATGGAAATTCAACTATAATCGAAGATAGCAATGTATCAAAGGAGTTAGACCAATAAACCACAAAATATATGTAAAAGAGCGTGAAATGCACGATGAGACGAATGCAATCAGAAAACAACAATGGTTTGTTTAAGTTGGTTTTCAAGAATAGTTTAATTTTCAGATTATAGACTTCTACTTCAATTTGAATACTTGTATTTCTTTAGTGAGATGTATGAAAAACAAGCAATCTACATATAATATAATAAACTCTAGGTACTTTCAACGACAATTATCTATTGTAACCGAGATTAAAGGTAATTTCTATTTTACATAATTTGCTGCTTATGGGTTTCGAACCCAGTACCTAAGTGTATATATTACAATAGTTTATAAGTATAATCATTGTGATATGTGGCACGCATCCTGGCTTACAATAATGGTTTTCAGACTGGTGTAGAAACAACGAACTTATAATGACACTCTACTTAACAACGGTATGTCAGGCATGATGGCATCCCTTTTCCAATCGTTTTGAAAAGGGTTTTCCATAGTAGTGAATAATATTGAAAAATTAGCTTCTCTTTGATTGTCAAGTTTAAGAGTCTGTAGCAGAGTTGTATAAGCGCTTAAGTGAGTCTTCTTATTCAATGATTGTTCTCCTTAAATAGACAAGGAAAAAAGATACGCTGGAGACTTTCACCATATAGGTTGGGCTAGATTTGTACTTGATTATACATATCAACAAAGCACATTTTTGTAATAGTAATTATCTATTGAAGCTCAGACACCAAGGAAGAGATTTTCCTTTAGTTTTTATGTGATAAAAAAGTCTTTAAGTCTGTCAAAGTTGCCTTTGTAGAAGAACTTCTGATTCAAAGGCTTAATTTCCTTCATAATTCACTCTCCAGAGGTTGATCACATCAGAGTCTTTTCTTGGCATTTGAAGCTTCAGAGTCTAGGTCACCAAATGTTGACTTTATTCAGAGTTGACTTCTTCAGAGTATGGATCTCCATTAGTGGTAGAGTCTTCATAAGTGATCTTTAGAGCCAGATTTTGATCTTCAAATTACTCAAGAATTTCTTTATATGTTTCTAATGATATTATCCCGCATACTTGAATAGATGTTAGAATATCCAATTCTTTAAATACCTTGTTATCATCAAAACCCATGGGATATGGTATTAACCAATTTTGTTTCGATAATATGGATCTGTAGCAGCCGCTAAAGAGGAGAATATTGGTGATATTTAAAGACACAAGCCACAATATCTTCCTTAAATACAAAAGACTACCAACTTTAAGTTTCATTTATGGTAGGATAGGTTATCAAAATGAAGTATTGTGAGTCATCAGTAGAGTTAAACGATTAAGGTTTTGAGGATTTGGACGAACATGAACTCTCCTATGGACTATGGATTAGGACTTTTCCTTTATCCAAAGTATTTGAAAGATGGAAGAGAAAAATAGTGGATGTAGTCATTATGGAGGGTACAATAGAGAATTATGGAAGTGGTGAGAAAAATAGTAAGACATCAAATGAATCGGGTACTGTTAAGTTACATGAACAAGATGTGGTCTTGGATGACCAACATCAATTAACCCAATAAAAATATTGAGCTGGAACTGCAGTGGTTTGAGGAGTCCTTATGCAATTCAAGCCTTATAAAGGCTCATTCAACTAGAAAACACCAACCTGATCTTCCTGATGGAGACTCACTTGAAAGAATCGGAAATGCATAAAAGAGAGAGCAAGAGGTATTGATGTAATCAATTTAATCACTATATTAATATGGGATGTAAAGGTCATGGGAAAGAGAGAGCATGAGGTATTGCGTTTCTCTAGAACGACAACATGAAAGTTACAATTTCTTCTTTCTCCCTCAATCATAAAGAGGGTCTGATCCTGGATGAGGAAGAAGATCAATTATGGTTCTTCTCAGGAATCTATGGCTTCCCAGAAGAACATAACAAAAGGAAAACATGGCTTTTGGTCCAACAATTACCAAGAGAATTTGGTGACAAATGGGTTTGCTTTGGGGATTTCAATGATATCATTTTTGGTGACAAGAAAATTGGAGGGAACAACAGAACTTTCAGCCAGTTTCAATGGGGCATACAAACTTTGGAACTTAATGGTCTTCAAGACCTTGGGTTTGAGGGATACCAATTTACTTGGTCAAATGGTAGAGCTAAAGCGGACAACATCCAATGTAGACTAGATAGAGGGATAACAACGACAAATTTCATATCCAGATTCTCCCTCATTAAGGTTCATCATCTTCCCAGGTTCGACTCAAATCTAACTACCATTCATATTGATTTAGATGATGATTCAGAGAAAGAGGACAAGAAGAAAAGACATGTTTGTTTAGGGTTGAGGATGTTTGGTATAGAGATGATAGATGTGGGGAATTGGTGAGGAAAGCTTGGGAAGGTCCTACCATCAAGGATATAACAAGGTGAAGGCCATGTGTATGCTGAGAGATGTTTTCAAAGAGTATAGGGCAGAGGAAGTGAAGGAAAAATTCAAGGAGATTTAGGAGCTTCTTAAAGAGGAAAACATATTGTCTTCAAGAGGAAAGGATATAAAGACCTACAAATGTCTTGAATGTCAAAGGAACAATTTTTTGAAATCTAAAGAGGTAATTTGGAGACAAATGAGTAGGGCGGTGTGGCTTAAGGAAGATGACCAAACAAGAAATTCTTTCATGGTAAATATGAGCAAAAGAGGAAAACAAAAACCATAAAGAAACTCAAAGTTGAAGGTGGCCGATGGTGGGGAGGTGAAAGAAACTATGGGAGGTTACTCCTTAATTACTTTTCAGATATATTTTCAACATCATCTCCTACAAACATTAAAAAGACTTGTGAAATGGTTCATGGAAAACTAAGTGGTGAATTGAAGAGTTGGTGTGAGGCATATTCTTAGAGCAGGAAGTTGAGGATGCACTCTATCAAATGCACCCCCTTAAGGTGCTAGGACCGAATGAGCTTCCAACCCTTTTTCCCATAAACATTGGCACATTGTAGTTAGGGATGTGAAAGATCTTATTGTCGTACCTCGAAAAATATGATCCTTGCGAATGTGGTCGCGACTGGGCTGACATGAGAGTCCCTATATAATTTTGATTTATTCCTAAGGAGGGAAAGGGAAAATATAGATAAAACCAGGGAAGAAAGGGATAAAGACAAGGTCGTCGGAACTATTGTCTAGGTTCGGAAGTTGGTTATGCAAGGGGAAAGTATTAACACCCCTCACATTCATCATACTCGATGGGAACCATCTAAGTTATCACGCAAGAAATGATGTCAATGCCTAATGAGTTACTTGCTAAGAGGAAAAAGTTTAGTTGAAGTTTGATTGATCCTAGGTTCTCAGCAGGGATTGAGATCCGTGTGCCTACGTATTCCCTCGTGCAATGGGAAAGTCAGAGATTCGTAATTCGGCTCACTACGGTTGGTTGTTGATTTTATTCATCTTTCTTTCAAAAAAAGGATTTAGGAGTCGAATTGCACTAAAGACTATGGGTAGAGGTGATTATTGTGAACCAACAAGATGAGCGTCTTGCGAAGAAATAATCGGAGCGAGTAACAGGATGCCCATTATCCTCCTTTCTACCACTTAAGGCTTCTAGCGTACAATTCTTCTCGTATTATTAATGTGTTTTATTACCTAAGACCACTTGACATTGGATCAAGGGTTTGGATCTAAGAGAATCGTTTAGGTCAAATGGTAGGTTGGTTGCGAGGCACGAAGCACTCAATAAGGGTGAATGCAAATGGAGTGTAAGGGTTGATTGGTTACATGGGATTGAATCCTAGTTCCTAATAGGACACCTAGTAAATGAAACCAAATCCTAAGAGAAGTGCGAGTGTGCGAGTGTGGACTCAGGATTGGAAATGACAAACTCATTAAAAAAATAATTACAATAAAAAATAATTTAATTGGTATACATCGATCGACAGTGTAAAACAGTTTTATACCGTCAATTAATCATGGCCGTTAAATTTTAATTACAATTTGACTTTGATTTTAATTATTTAAAAGGTAATCTTTTTGAGTGGTTGTGATGCACTGAGTGATTGTGATGCATAGTAATTAATCTCAATAAAAAAAACTTTCTTAAAACCTATTTCTTTAAAACCGAAATAAAGGAGGTTCAATGCTCCTTAAAACAAACATATTTTTTTACCATAACCATCCACTTTATTTCCAACGATAAATATACATCTACACTCAGTTCTTATTCTTCTTCAAAGAAAGAAAGAAAAAAAAATGAAATTTCATCGTGCATATATGTGAATCGCAAAACACGCATGCGTCTATCATTCTACACAATTGGAAAAACAAGACAAACCAATGAAAATGCTAACCCCCAAATCGGAATCCCTAGCCCCAATTTCACTATTTCAGAGATGATTACAACAATAATCTGAGGATAAATCAAAAAAAATGAAGCAACAACTATTAGAGTTATGTCTTAGGATATGAAAAATCAGCACTATAGAATAATTAAGGCTAGCCTTAATTTAATAGAATAAGAATAGTTTTCCTTAAATGTAGAGCTTGAATGATTCAACTCTTGAATGTTCATCTCCTCTTGTATAATAGAGCATCATGCTCCATTCCTATTCAATAATAATAGAATCAGTTTCTCTATTCTCTCTTTTAGCTTTCTCTCTTTTCTCTCTTATATCTCACTTTAATATGGTATCAGAGCTTCGGTTCTATCCATGGCAGCGACTCCAGTAACTACATCATCTATGTCATTCCAACTCAAAATCACATAAAAAATTGATTAGAAGAATTTCCTACTTTGGCGCCAATAAGTAGATCCTTTTGTTAACGCGAATAATCTTCAAAACTACCTTTACCTTATGTCGCTCCCGGGATTTTCATCCTAGTACAAACGCGAAAGTGGCGCGGAAAGGTAGAGTCGCCAGCCAGACATTTTTATCCCGAAAGAATGGGAAAGGTAATGTTGCACAAACCTGAGGAAGAAGGAAAGGACAAGGCCTTGCGAACCAAAGATCTGAGTTCGGGAGTCGGTTACGACCTGGGAAGGTATTAGCACCCCAGATCGTCCGCCGTACCCGACGGGATCCACGCTTGCTTGTTTGTTTCAAAGGGTGAAAAATAAAATGCTGCTGGATAAAACCGCCAACTGGAATGGAATGGAAAATGAGAAATGACCTGAAATAAAAGAATGAGAATAAAAGGGGGAAATGTAGGGAAAATAAAGAATGTGCTCGAACGGGCCCTACCCCGCTGCCTACGTACCTCATCGGGATAATGAGGATCAGAGTCGACGTAGTTCGCCTAACTAAGGCGGGAACTATTTGTTTATGTTTTTTACAGCTGGAACTGCATATGTCTATGCTCAGGTGTTGCAGGCTTGTCTGGTACGAGTGCGTTTACCGTCTTGCATGTGTGACAAGTCGCCGCGAGTTCACGTTGTGAATGAATGAGATGAGAAGAGAAGTTCCCGCAGGATAGTCGCTTATTGTTTGTTTTTGGTTTTTAAGAGTTTTTATATGAATTTGGCACAAGGAAGTGAATTCAAACTCTTTTCCATGGAATGTACACTTGATTCTACATTCCAAGATAGAATAATAGAACAAGCATACTCAGCAAGGAGAATTTATCCAAGACTGGTTTCCTAGGATTAGGGCTTAAGTTCACTGGCTTGTTGAATTTTATTAAGTGCTTTTTGTTGCTTTTGTGAAGAAATGTATTTTAAGTTTTTCTTTGTGAACAACTCCTTGATGAGACTTGTGCATCATGATAGGCAAGCTTACACCACTCCAAGATGGAATGAGTGCAAGTGCTTCATGGAATAAGGCTATACACAAGGAATCATTTCATTTATTTGTTAAGTGTTTTTGGATTTTGTTTGAAGATAAGAAGAGAATGACTCAAGTTGATAAAAGGTAAAAACTAAGGGACTAAGACTCAATCCTAATTTTGTTATGTATTTACAAGAGATCCTATGGTTAATGAGGTTTTCTATTCCTAATGAGGAACTAGAAACTACTAGAATTCAACTTACTTCCTAATGAAGTTAAGTTGATTCTAAGAACAATGGGGAAACCTAAAAGCAAAGCACAAGGTGCTAAGGCAAACAAAATTAAAATGAATAAGAGATAGGAATGAAGTAATGCTTACCTCAATCTCCCCCCCTACAAAACAAAGGTTAGCATGACAATGCATATTAAAATTAACATCAAAGCACGAAAGCGATTAAGTACCATAAACGCCCTAGAATGGAACTAGGGTTCAAAATAAGACCTAAGTCTAAAGTTGAAGGTACCTAAAGGTTACATGACTTCTAAAGTCAGTAGCTACATGATATAGGCCCCTAAGGATGCTAGGATACCTCACAAGATCAAACTATGTCAAACTATGTACAAAAAGTTCACATAAATTCACCTAAATGCAAGTTAGGGTTTATGGATGAAGTATGAATGCATATGGATTACAAGCATGAATTAATACATGAAATGAACATAAAAGTCAGTAGTGAATGCTTATGAATGAGGATGAATGAATATACAATCATGGATGCAATGGATTAGGCATATGGAGCAATGAGAAGAATACATGAGAAGAAACGAACAAAAATCGCATAAGATCGCACATGATGAAAGTTAAGGAAAAATGGCATGTGAATATGCATGAAATGATTATGGGTCAGTAGCATACAAGGTATGAGATGCAATTAGAATGCATTAATAGACATTAATGATTTCCACATAATTAATGTTATTATTTAGAAGAAAAGAGAAACTAGTTTAGGTTACATAAGTATGCACTTTGAAACACTAGAACAAACCAAATGAGTATGGTTCAAAAAAGTGGCCTATAACTGGAATTAAGGACCTAAAAGTGACCTATAATTAACTCCTAAAAGTTACCAAAAAGTTCCTCAATCAAATGGCATGAATGCCTTCCCATCATTTAGGTTATGCGACATATAAACACATGAATCAACCTAGGATCTAGGTGACATGAAAAAATAGCAAAAAGCCTTTAAAAATTATGAAATTAAATCCCTGGAATGTTATAGTGATTATCTTACATTTTACAAAAGGATTCCACAAAATTATGCACCAAAGTGCCAAAACAATTACTTGACTAGCAAGGTAGTAATGAATGATCACCCAAAAACAACTCCACAAAGTGGATCAAAAAGGGCACTAAAAATTATGGAAAAAATGCCTAATGAGCATAAAAATGTTACAAATTACAGTGATTAATCACACACAAAAAATAGGTTTCACACCTATGGGGAAAAATCGATTTCGGTCCCTTATGCCAAAACCTTCCTTTTTGGGACAGCTTGTGAACTAAAATCCAAATTAATTATTAAAACCACCCAAATCTGGAAATAAAAAATATGAAAAATTAATTAAGAGGATGAGGATCACTCATGAATTTTTCCAGAATTTTATCACACCTAAAACTATTTTTAATAAATGCGACGAAACGGGTGAAAAATGGATTTTAAGGGGAAGTGAAAGGAATCGATCCTAATAGTTCGCCACCTAATCCCTAAGTTCCGAAATCGATACATATCATCCAAAATCACAAATATAACCAATTCCTCAGGTGGGAGGGCTCAGATGCATCTTAAGTTATATGGTCCTAAGCCGCATACGACTAAAATGGTGCATAAAAATCGAAAAGGCTTGAAATTACTTACTTGGTCGAAGTGCCGATCCTCACAAAAAGAAATCCGAAAAAATACCCCAAGCAAGGTCTTGTAGTCTCCTATGAGCAAAATAAATGCCCATCTTCCATAATCTCTTTGTGAAGCTTTTCCATACTCGAAATCGATTCATACCGATTGAAAAAAAACTCATAAACAAATTATCTAAAATTAATCCAAGACAAACATAAAAAAATAGCGCAAACAATTCTAACTAGAAATTATTAAAACAATGGATTAAGATACAAATCCAAAAAGAAATATTTTAACAAGCAAAATTAATTAAAGATTTACAAGAAAAAATCAATTAACAAATTCTAAAAATAAAGGAACAGGGAGGTGCATGTTAGAAAAATGATGGTGCGGATAGAAGTCCATGGAGGCCCAATAATTCAAGATGAGTCGTAGGGGTGTATACTAGTAGATTGATGGTGTAAATATCATTTTTATGGGCATGAGAGCCCAATCTACACGAGCAGAATCCACGGGGGGTGAAATAGTGAAAAGGAAGTGTGTTCAGGAATCCATGGAGTATTTTGGTAAGCCCAATCCAATTTGATCAAGAAACCCTAAATGTATCAGACAAATAAAATGACCCAGCATACTTCATCTCCGATGCGCCGCTACCCTCGCCCTCTCTCATCTTCTCATCGCGCCATGGCCGCCAAAAAAACACCATAGACTCCACCATGAATCTATCTCAACTGCTCCCTCTTTCTGATTCGGAATCAGCTAAAACACTACTGATCAACCCATAGCCGTGGTCTTCCCCATCGCGTCGGCAACATCCGCCTCGTCGTGTCATCTCGATTATGGTCCACAGAGGTTCCTCTTCTTTGTCTTCACCATAAACAATCCGTCGCTAGTTACTGTGCTCTCACCTTCTTCTTCTTTGATATTCACCGCCGTGAACCTTCTTCTTCAACATTTTGAGCCATCGACGTCGTAAATTTCTTCATCATCGCCGTTCCTCACTACCCTTCTCCTTCAACCACCACAAAACCCTAACCATCTTTTTCTTCCTTCAAGCTCGACTCAGATCCTTCGTTCAACCTCGACCTTGTCTCTTCTTCTGAAAAAACGTCATCGTCTTCTCTCTCAACGAAAACCTCCGCCGAAAATCGAACGCGATCGTCTTCTTCAACTTGCTGTGAACAACTCTCATCACTACCCCCTTTGGAGAACGGTCATCCGCGTCGTATGGAGCTCACCTTCTCGAACCTTGTCGTGGCTTCGATCAAAGCTTCACCCTAATCCCTAAATCGTGAGCGAAATGAACAACAAATTATCAAAGCATAATGTTTCAAATTGGAGCAATATTCACGGCTTGAGGTACGCGGTTTCAGGCTCTCCTTTGACTTTGTTCGATTCTCTCTTTTGATAACTTCTGAACCACATTGTTGTTGATGTGTTGCGATGTTGTTGATCGGATTTTGCAGGTGGTTGATTGAAGGCTTGAAGAGTTTCTGAGTTTTGGACTGTTTCTTGGAGATTTCACAGGATATAAATTATGAAAGATTGATGATGATTTCCAGATGAAAATGAGTTGAAGATGGTTCTACCTTGTATGAAGGTTGTTAGTGAAGAAAGGTTGTTGATGCAATCTGCAAATCGAAGAAGATTGACAGTGCGGTTCTTGGAGGTTGGTGCTGTTGAATTTGATTTTCTGCTTGTGATTTGACGAATTGCTGCATAACTTGTTATTCATCATTGTAGCATGTTCTTGCAGGATTGAAACTTGATGCAGATTGATGATGGCGATTTGGAGTTGTTGAGGAATCGATGATGAAGGTGAAGTGATGAAGATTTGGAGAAGATTGGAAGAAGAGTGGTTATTGATGATGCTGGAGATCACGAAGGGTTGAGAGATTGGTGAAGAATGAAAAATTCTGTTATGCAGTTTTTTCTGTTAAATTATCCTCACTGTTTTTTTAAGTTTTTCTCTTTTGGAACTGTTTTTCTGTTATATCAGTTTTTCTCATAGCTGATATTTTCTTTTTCTGATATGTAACTTCTCTTGTTTTCGACTCCAAAGATTTTTATTTTAGCGTGGCCTATTAACATGGTGTGCAACGTATTGCTTTTGCATGGCCGCTTGTGTCACATAACTTCGGTCCCTTTTTTTTTTATCAATCTTGGTAATAATAAGTGCTCCAAAAGCGGCAAAGTATTATTGTGTTAAGTGGATTACAAAGCATTGGGCCAAAAGGATAAAAATGTATATTTCTTTGCAATGAGGATTAATAAGTAAATGAATATTTGGATTAGCAAAAAATGGCAAGAATGGGCATGGTTTATGGTTTGTAAAAATGAGAAAAAATAATAGTTAAGAATAGGTATGGTTCAATATGAATCAAGAAAAATATTGTTTAATGGGCTTGACAAATAATATGGTTTAATGGGCTTAACAAGAAACGCGATTTGAGATTGGGTGTTCAAATGTAGAAATAAAATGGCTTTCACGAATGATTTAAAACGGCTATGGTGTAGTATGGATAAGTGGATGATTTGGTTTTAGTTAGAGATAGAGTTTGGAAAATAAACAAAAATGGATAAAATTGGATGTAAATTTAAAGAGGTGGATTTTAAAAGAAATGGTTAATTGGATATTTGGATATGGGCCTAAAATGGTGATTGGGTTAAAGTAAGTGGAAATTGGTTATTGAAGAAAATGTGGAATTATATAAAAGGATATGGATTGAGACCGAATGTCGGGAATCGAACATGGATTCTTTTTAATGAACGGTTTAAATTGGATAATAAGAAAGACAAATGGTAACGACTCATATCCCATATAGACATTGTGTATCTAAGTTCGAACTTGAATGATGCCTTCCAAATAGACCAAAAATTGTGCATTCTCCTTCAACCCTAAATCGAATCCTTCAACATAATCCACTCTTGATGCCATAATAAACTCCACCCAATCTTGAATTATTGCTCCATAAACAAATGGATCCACACCATTCTTTGATACACTGAACCTCAACTGGTGAAGTGTCCTCAAATCAAATCATGAGCAAGACTTCTAAATCCCCTTGAGATGTTCAATGAAGAAGAATTCCACTTGAGACGTTAAGGGGAGCCGAAACTCTTGTTCCAAGCCAAATTTGATTAGCCACCTCAATAATAGATTAGATGCACCAGTGAATAACCTTCATCATTTCAAACCCTGATAAATACAGACAAAATACGAAACCCTAACTTCCAAGATCCTTGATCATATGCCTTATGAATTCAATGCAAATGCAGGGTTATGAATATTATGACCTAGTAAAAAATGCAAATGAATGCGAAGCGTAAGCCAGTTAGGGAAAAAAGAATGAGGGCAAATTTTGAGGTATTACAGCTGCCTCTATTCAATCATCTGCAGACCTGAACGAATAATTGCAACAGCTTTTAGACGTTCAAGGTATGGAGTGATTGAATACTCGAATAAAACCTGAAAATTTGCACACTGAGGGTAATGGAAATGCCATCTGCCCATTTATTTATTTATATCTTTTTTGGTTTTGACCTCTGAATAGGTAGCGAAAATAGAACCAGGTGGAAATATGCTGGGAAGAATGCCATCCTCGAATGACCACTCACACGGGATCCTCGGATCCAGTACTAAAACCCTCCTCGAATAGAAACACAATGGTATACCGGCCGCAGGCGATAACCATCAACAACAAAGACTGACCTCGGACAGACTTTGAAAAAGAGACAAACTGACCTCGATCAATAAGCTCAAAAAGTGAACTACTATCCTCGAATAATAGCCACACAAAACAAAAACAAGACCAACCGCAGAAGGACTTGAAGAAAAGAATGTCATCCTCGAATGACAATCCAAAAGATCCTCGGATCTAACACGAAACCATCCTCGAATGGAGACGCAAAGGTATACCAGCCTCGACTGATAACCAAACACAAAGCTGACCTCAGACAGACTTTGCAAAAGAGACAAACTGACCTCGATCAATAAGCTCAAAAAGTGAACTACTATCCTCGAATAATAGCCACACAAAACAAACAAGACCAACCTCAGAAGGACTTGAAGAAAAGAAATGCCATCCTCGAATGACAATCCAAAAGATCCTCGGATCTAACACGAAACCATCCTCGAATGGAGACGCAAAGGTATACCGGCCGCAGGCGGTAACCAGACACAAAGAAAATAGGACAAGATGGAACGGGATCGTTGTACATAAACGAGAGCCCAAGCAAACAGGACCGTTGTACAAAACGAGAACCTGCGACGCAACTATTGTACCAAACAAGACGCGGAAGGAGTGACAAACATTGACTTGAAAAAGACAAGGATGTCTGAAAAATGATATTGGTATCCTCTGTGCGGAGTACTTCAGGTTGAGAAGATGCTCGTAATATACCTCAAAACTGGCCCATGCTGGCATGCATATGTTTGAATTTATGGCGTAATGCTCCATGACGATGGAAATGCTACGCTTTGGAGGATGCAAATGTAATGATGATTATGCGTATGCAAATGCAAAGAGATCTCCTGATAAGGAGACTGCAAGTATCTCAGATGGCTTGATTGGGGAGGAACTGATGATCACTGCATTGATCTGATCCACCCTGAGGAGGAGGAGATAACTCTGCGGGGAAGGTTGTCAATGATACACCGGCTCTGAACAGCCGCCATTGCCAAAAATAAATTGGACTTTGAGATTGGAGTGCCAAGACCCTGCTGGAGATGAACTCTTCTCGAACTCTGGTGGGAAACCAAAGGCATGATATTGCTGAGGAATCAACTGTTGGGGAGGCAAAACACTCCTTATATTGCTGAGAATTGCCCCTGTCTGAAGGGAAATTTTTGCCTGGGGATGACGCCCATATTCTACTGCCTTTCTGGGAGAGATTTCAAATTCCCACTCTACTGGGGGTGATGGAGGATGTCAATGATGAAGCTTCCTGCTGAAGATAAGAGTTTAAGTTGCCACTTGCTGGGGATAAGAGATAAATCCTCTCATGTTGGGAATGAGAGATGTAAGGCGTCTCATGCTGGTGATGAGAGACGATGATACCCTTCTTCTCAAGAAATAACCTCCCATGAGACTTGCTAAGGAACCTTGATCGATGAAGTCCGCAGATGAAACAACTCTTGCAGTACTGTGCCGACACTGGCCTTGCCCCTAGCCCTGGGTTGATAGGTTGCCGACTAATCATGAGTGAACAATGGTTCTTTGCAATTTTCGACTCGCCTCAGATTAAAGTCCATCAGAAGTAAATGTCTCAAGAGGATTTTACAGAAAACATGGCATATGAAATGCCTCAGTGTCTTCAAACTCTTGGAGAGATTCATCGGATCTCGAAATAACTGCCCCAGACTGCATGGTCTGTGCAAGAATTTGCCTCGCAAGGATTCATGAAAAGCCTCATATCACTGTGAGATATTCTGCCCCAGTATTTTGAACTTCGGATAGGCGCTTTGAATTGACGGTCTTCGGGAGAGAATGACTTCTCATGCCCTTGAAGTGATCATCTATGACTGACTTGTGCTTTGAAGCAAATATCCATACTACATACTCGAGAGATTTGAATCTCGAAGTGATTGCCCCAGATTGGCTAAAATTTGAATGAATGCCTCTGACTAATGGCTCTTTGAGAGATTTGGATCTCGAAGCTATTGCCCCAGATTGGTCGGCTTTTATCGCGATCGTTGGGAAAGTCCCTACTCAATGGAGTTTTCTTGAAAAGTACACCTCGACAGATTGTCCTTCGGAAGTTTCAGACTTCTCAACTTGGCAAGATTAAGCTTCTGGACTGAGATTCCATACATGGACTTTTATGATGCCAAACAAATGTATGTAAGCAGAAAATGTTTATTTTAAGAATGAAAATTCTAATGCAACACACATGTTAATCTTGAAGTTTTACTGTAAAAAGATGTCGCAAACCTTTGTGAACAAATCACTGGTTAAGATATGACATTATTTTTGAATAAAAGCATGCACATGCAACACCAACAAAGATCTTTCAACACCACTCATAGGAGTCAGGAACGCGGTCTCATGGTAGTACGCTCTCAAGAATAACCCTGTTTCAGTTAGGACTTTTGAGGGTTGTATCGTGGCCTGGTTCACGGTTATAGAAACAAAGGATATAGGCTCGAAATTTATTTGTGCCCACCCATCTTCGTGATGTTCTCCATTCCTATGTTCAGTTAGCTTTTACAAACGCTCACCTTTCGAAAAGGGTTTTGTGATGGTTGAGGAACCAATTACGCTAACGGTTTAAGCACCAATTAGGTTGTCATTTGGAGTCAGTCACCCCTCTTATCTTTGGTGTCTGTGCCACACGACTTTGTTCTTATTTTAAGGATCTTTCTTGTGAAATCCTTTTCGTCTTTCGCTTTTGCATTATTTTTCTTATCCCTAACTTTTTCCTGGACTGATTCTTGTGAATCTTTGATTGTGAAGTCCAGCGGGATGCCCTAACTTTTGCCTAAGTCGCTTGTTTTCAAGTTTCGACTTAGCGGGCTTTTCATTTCTTTTTTCAATTCTTTTTTTTTGGAACAAATCGTGTGACACTGTTTGTCTTGAATGCTTTGTGAGGGTCGTGACTCTCTCACTTCTTGGTTGTTGAGGGATAACCATTGTGGTCTCCGGTTTTTTGACCTCTGGATTGGGATAACCATTGTGGTTTTTGGTATTTGGACCTCTTGATTTGGTACAACGAAAGGCAATGGATCCTCAGATGTGCACTCCTTTCGAAATTTGAACGCTCGATCAAACTAACTGACGCCTACCCTGCCCCTGGGTTAAATGCAAGGGTTTTCTTCATGCGAAAAGAAACTCCTACTTCAAGGCTCAAATGGGTTGGCGAGGGTCTATCTCCCTTATATCTCCGGTGTTTAGGATTTGAAACAATGCCTGTACATCGTCAACAGGGTCTTTCTCAAAAGTGAACAATTAGAGTTTTTTGCGTTTTCATTTCGTCATCCTCCCTGATAGAGTTTAATCACAACAGTTGGTATTGCAATGCACATACACAAAATCATGAGTGAATACGAATGAATTACTTCAAGAGAAACATGTGCATTTTATTATGGTTATCATTCAAAAACAAATAATTTTCATGCATGCATACAAATGTTTAAACAAACAATATAAACTACAAATGAAAATGCAGTAAAGAAGCTGAACATTGCCATCATTGAGGAGACTTGACTTCGTCTGGACTTATTACTTCTGAAGATGCCCTTGCAAACTAGGATGCCAATTTGATAAGGAGATTTCAATATGTGAGCAGACCTTCTGGCATGATGACCTTTGAGTCGGCCAAATTTTGCATCTTGTACTTGAACATATCACAATTGTCAATTGTATGCCTAAATGCCCCTGAGTGATACTTGCATCTAGCCTTCATATCATGGTGGTCATTATTGAGGAGGTTTGACTCCGTCTGGACTTATTGCTCTCGGAGACTTTCAGCAGTCAGTAGTCTGGATGTTTACTCAATCAAATTCGCGACCTTGTTTTTACCTTTGCCTCTGAAAGACTTGCAATCTTCAATTAAAAGGCCAGGTGCCCCAGAATGGTAATCATACTTGGCATTGAAACCCCAAAGGAAGCTTTGTCGGAGACGATCCTGATGCAGTTAGCTCAACCACTCCAAATTTGCGTAAATGAGGAAACTTATTGCACGTACGTCATCAGAATATGATCAAACTTCTTCTCAAGTGGTTTTGGCCTTTACCCTTATGCTCTGCCCGCTGGACTCTCTTGGGAAGCTGAAATTGGATGCCGACAAATGACGTCTGGAGGGAAGAGGTTGATAAATGAAGTTGATAAATAAAGTTGATAAATAAGGTTGCTCGGAAAGATCTTGCACGATCTCCTGCCTACGTATCTCCATTGACCAATGGAGAATCAGAGCAGCGTAGTTCCCCTCAATAGGGATGAAAATAGCTTCATTCAGAATTTCATAACCAAGCTCATCTGAGTCTTCATCTGGTTGACTTCCTCTTTCAACAGTTTCTGGTTCTAAAATAAGGTTTACACCTCTGTCCTGAATGGCCTCAGCTGGGTCTTCCTTTCGGTTACCTCCGCCCGGAGTTGCTTCAAATATATACTTTGATGACTGTGATTCAAGTTGTCCATTCTGATGAGAAGTCAAGTCAGGAAAAGAATCTGTCTCTGAACACCTGTCAAGAATGCAAGGATGTATGCAAATGCCATGTTCAATTATTTCTGAGGAATCTATCTACTTTGATTCAAGTTTTGATACAGAAAAATCCAACAACATGATTCAGATATGTGATCCACAGAAATAATTAAACATGTGTGCAGAAATGCTATGATGTCATGTATGCAACAGGCGTGTGATCAATGGTCTGATGTTGGTGCCGGTGTTGAATAATGAGTCAAGTGTCTGAATAGAACCATAATAGCAGCACCATCTCTGTACAGAACCCCATAACTGAGAACCCAATAACTGTAGAACTGGATCACATAATAGAATAGTCACTGATGGTGTTGAAGTTGAACAACGAGCCAAGTGTCTGTGGAGAGTCATAATAACAGTCACAATATCAGGGTCACAATGGTAATCACAGTAACAATCTCTCTGACTAGAAATCTCGAATCTCAAAATCAGAGAACCATAGAACACTGAACAATACTGACAAAGTGGGTATGTTGAAGTTTAGGGTTCCTGCAAACCTGTAAACCCCTCCCAATCTCACGGGTGTGCTACTCGGGTCAATATCACGGACTCTCGAGGCCGAATAGCAATAATACGTTCACCATTTCCGAGAAATGGCTCATGACCAAATCAGGGAATCGGTTTGGCATTATGTACTACTCAGGGAGGTCTCAGTTGAGTCCGGAAAAACAAGCATCCCTCACAAGTCTCCAGCTTCAAACACTGAGTCGAGAAACAATAGTACATTCATCCCGAAGGGTACAATACTATCGTCATACGATCAGTTTGCCTTAACTGAATTCCTATGAGAGAACCAGGCCATACTATGCGAGTTCCCAGTGGGCCCTCGGATGCGAGTGGGTTTGCCAACAAATGTGGTCTGCCACTGTCATCACTAGAGAGGGATGTTTCCACAAAGGTTCTCAATGATCGGTCCCCTGACTGCACATAACTATCAAGGTAGCGCATCAACCCAGAAAGATTCCGGTATCAATACATTCCCGAGAAGGTCGCAAGTCAAGGTGTGGAACTCACTACTCCCAACATAGCAAGATGCCATGAAGCCAAAGTGGAACCACTCTAAGTCCTAGGGTGCACTCGAGCCCTGGTTACGAGCTCATCTCACAGTAACCCCATCCCACAGAAAAAATGAAAACCAGCACAGCCAGACAGTCCAGTATAATATGATGCATGGAAAATAAAATACTGAAAGCGGTAAATAAATGCGGTAAAGTAAAGCTGTAAAGTAAAAACTGTAAATAAAAACAGTAAAGCTAAACTAAAGCACACAGCAACAAACAAATAAACACCCAAAGAAACAAAACCAAACAGGCGCTAGGATTGACTCTACAAGGGAAACCGGAAGAATCAGGTTAGTCCCCAGCAGAGTCGCCAGCTGTCGCTCCCGGGATTTTCATCCTAGTACAAACGCGAAAGTGGCGCGGAAAGGTAGAGTCGCCAGCCAGACATTTTTATCCCGAAAGAATGGGAAAGGTAATGTTGCACAAACCTGAGGAAGAAGGAAAGGAAAAGGCCTTGCGAACCAAAGATCTGAGTTCGGGAGTCGGTTACGACCTGGGAAGGTATTAGCACCCCAGATCGTCCGCCGTACCCGACGGGATCCACGCTTGCTTGTTTGTTTCAAAGGGTGAGAAATAAAATGCTGCTGGATAAAACCGCCAACTGGAATGGAATGGAAAATGAGAAATGACCTGAAATAAGAGAATGAGAATAAAAGGGGGAAATGTAGGGAAAATAAAGAATGTGCTCGAACGGGCCCTACCCCGCTGCCTACGTACCTCATCGAGATAATGAGGATCAGAGTCAACGTAGTTCGCCTAACTAAGGCGGGAACTATTTGTTTATGTTTTTTACAGCTAGAACTGCGTATGTCTATGCTCAGGTGTTGCAGGCTCGTCTGGTACGAGTGCGTTTACCGTCTTGCATGTGTGACAAGTCGCCACGAGTTCACGTTGTGAATGAATGAGATGAGAAGAGAAGTTCCCGCAGGATAGTCGCTTATTGTTTGTTTTTGGCTTTTAAGAGTTTTTATATGAATTTGGCACAAGGAAGTGAATTCAAACTCTTTTCCATGGAATGTACACTTGATTCTACATTCCAAGATAGAGTAATAGAACAAGCATACTCAGCAAGGAGAATTTATCCAAGACTGGTTTCCTAGGATTAGGGCTTAAGTTCACTGGCTTGTTGAATTTTATTAAGTGCTTTTTGTTGCTTTTGTGAAGAAATGTCTTTTAAGTTTTTCTTTGTGAACAACTCCTTGATGAGACTTGTGCATCATGATAGGCAAGCTTACACCACTCCAAGATGGAATGAGTGCAAGTGCTTCATGGAATAAGGCTATACACAAGGAATCATTTCATTTATTTGTTAAGTGTTTTTGGATTTTGTTTGAAGATAAGAAGAGAATGACTCAAGTTGATAAAAGGTAAAAACTAAGGGACTAAGACTCAATCCTAATTTTGTTATGTATTTACAAGAGATCCTATGGTTAATGAGGTTTTCTATTCCTAATGAGGAACTAGAAACTACTAGAATTCAACTTACTTCCTAATGAAGTTAAGTTGATTCTAAGAACAATGGGGAAACCTAAAAGCAAAGCACAAGGTGCTAAGGCAAACAAAATTAAAATGAATAAGAGATAGGAATGAAGTAATGCTTACCTCAATCTTCCCCCCTACAAAACAAAGGTTAGCATGACAATGCATATTAAAATTAACATCAAAGCACGAAAGCGATTAAGTACCATAAACGCCCTAGAATGGAACTAGGGTTCAAAATAAGACCTAAGTCTAAAGGTGAAGGTACCTAAAGGTTACATGACTTCTAAAGTCAGTAGCTACATGATATAGGCCCCTAAGGATGCTAGGATACCTCACAAGATCAAACTATGTCAAACTATGTACAAAAAGTTCACATAAATTCACCTAAATGCAAGTTAGGGTTTATGGATGAAGTATGAATGCATATGGATTACAAGCATGAATTAATACATGAAATGAACATCAAAGTCAGTAGTGAATGCTTATGAATGAGGATGAATGAATATACAATCATGGATGCAATGGATTAGGCATATGGAGCAATGAGAAGAATACATGAGAAGAAACGAACAAAAATCGCATAAGATCGCACATGATGAAAGTTAAGGAAAAATGGCATGTGAATATGCATGAAATGATTATGGGTCAGTAGCATACAAGGTATGAGATGCAATTAGAATGCATTAATAGACATTAATGATTTCCACATAATTAATGTTATTATTTAGAAGAAAAGAGAAACTAGTTTAGGTTACATAAGTATGCACTTTGAAACACTAGAACAAACCAAATGAGTATGGTTCAAAAAAGTGGCCTATAACTGGAATTAAGGACCTAAAAGTGACCTATAATTAACTCCTAAAAGTTACCAAAAAGTTCCTCAATCAAATGGCATGAATGCCTTCCCATCATATAGGTTATGCGACATATAAACACATGAATGAACCTAGGATCTAGGTGACATGAAAAAATAGCAAAAAGCCTTTAAAAATTATGAAATTAAATCCCTGGAATGGTATAGTTATTATCTTACATTTTACAAAAGTATTCCACAAAATTATGCACCAAAGTGCCAAAACAATTACTTGACTAGCAAGGTAGTAATGAATGATCACCCAAAAACAACTCCACAAAGTGGATCAAAAAGGGCACTAAAAATTATGGAAAAAATGCCTAATGAGCATCAAAATGTCACAAATTACAGTGATTAATCATACACAAAAAATAGGTTTCACACCTATGGGGAAAAATCGATTTCGGTCCCTTATGCCAAAACCTTCCTTTTTGGGACAGCTTGTGAACTAAAATCCAAATTAATTATTAAAACCACCCAAATATGGAAATAAAAAATATGACAAATTAATTAAGAGGATGAGGATCACTCATGAATTTTTCCAGAATTTTATCACACCTAAAACTATTTTTAATAAATGCGACGAAACGGGTGAAAAATGGATTTTAAGGGGAAGTGAAAGGAATCGATCCTAATAGTTCGCCACCTAATCCCTAAGTTCCGAAATCGATACATATCATCCAAAATCACAAATATAACCAATGCCTCAGGTGGGAGGGCTCAGATGCATCTTAAGTTATATGGTCCTAAGCCGCATACGACTAAAATGGTGCATAAAAATCGAAAAGGCTTGAAATTACTTACTTGGTCGAAGTGCCGATCCTCACAAAAAGAAATCCGAAAAAATACCCCAAGCAAGGTCTTGTAGTCTCCTATGAGCAAAATAAATGCCCATCTTCCATAATCGCTTTGTGAAGCTTTTCCATACTCAAAATCGATTCATACCGATTGAAAAAAAACTCATAAACAAATTATCTAAAATTAATCCAAGACAAACATAAAAAAATAGCGCAAACAATTCTAACTAGAAATTATTAAAACAATGGATTAAGATACAAATCCAAAAAGAAATATTTTAACAAGCAAAATTAATTAAATATTTACAAGAAAAAATCAATTAACAAATTCTAAAAATAAAGGAACAGGGAGGTGCATGTTAGAAAAATGATGGTGCGGATAGAAGTCCATGGAGGCCCAATAATTCAAGATGAGTCGTAGGGGTGTATACTAGTAGATTGATGGTGTAAATATCATTTTTATGGGCATGAGAGCCCAATCTACACGAGCAGAATCCACGGGGGGTGAAATAGTGAAAAGGAAGTGTGTTCAGGAATCCATGGAGTATTTTGGTAAGCCCAATCCAATTTGATCAAGAAACCCTAAATGTATCAGACAAATAAAATGACCCAGCATACTTCTTCATCTCCGATGCGCCGCTACCCTCGCCCTCTCTCATCTTCTCATCGCGCCATGGCCGCCAAAAAAACACCATAGACTCCACCATGAATCTATCTCAACTGCTCCCTCTTTCTGATTCGGAATCAGCTAAAACACTACTGATCAACCCATAGCCGCGGTCTTCCCCATCGCGTCGGCAACATCCGCCTCGTCGTGTCATCTCGATTGTGGTCCACAGAGGTTCCTCTTCTTTGTCTTCACCATAAACAATCCGCCACTAGTTACTGTGCTCTCACCTTCTTCTTCTTTGATATTCACCGCCGTGAACCTTCTTCTTCAACATTTTGAGCCATCGACGTCGTAAATTTCTTCATCAGCGCCGTTCCTCACTACCCTTCTCCTTCAACCACCACAAAACCCTAACCATCTTTTTCTTCCTTCAAGCTCGACTCAGATCCTTCGTTCAACCTCAACCTTGTCTCTTCTTCTGAAAAAACGTCATCGTCTTCTCTCTCAACGAAAACCTCCGCCGAAAATCGAACGCGATCGTCTTCTTCAACTTGCTGTGAACAACTCTCATCACTACCCCCTTTGGAGAACGGTCATCCGCGTCGTATGGAGCTCACCTTCTCGAACCTTGTCGTGGCTTCGATCAAAGCTTCACCCTAATCCCTAAATCGTGAGCGAAATGAACAACAAATTATCAAAGCATAATGTTTCAAATTGGAGCAATATTCACGGCTTGAGGTACGCGGTTTCAGGCTCTCCTTTGCCTTTGTTCGATTCTCTCTTTTGATAGCTTCTGAACCACATTGTTGTTGATATGTTGCGATGTTGTTGATCGGATTTTGCAGGTGGTTGATTGAAGGCTTGGAGAGTTTCTGAGTTTTGGACTGTTTCTTGGAGATTTCACAGGAGATAAATTATGAAAGATTGATGATGATTTCCAGATGAAAATGAGTTGAAGATGGTTCTACCTTGTATGAAGGTTGTTAGTGAAGAAAGGTTGTTGATGCAATCTGCAAATCGAAGAAGATTGACAGTGCGGTTCTTGGAGGTTGGTGCTGTTGAATTTGATTTTCTGCTTGTGATTTGACGAATTGCTGCATAACTTGTTATTCATCATTGTAGCATGTTCTTGCAGGATTGAAACTTGATGCAGATTGATGATGGCGATTTGGAGTTGTTGAGGAATCAATGATGAAGGTGAAGTGATGAAGATTTGGAGAAGATTGGAAGAAGAGTGGTTATTGATGATGCTGGAGATCACGAAGGGTTGAGAGATTGGTGAAGAATGAAAAATTCTGTTATGCAGTTTTTTCTGTTAAATTATCCTCACTGTTTTTTTGAGTTTTTCTCTTTTGGAACTGTTTTTCTGTTATATCAGTTTTTCTCATAGCTGATATTTTCTTTTTCTGATATGTAACTTCTCTTGTTTTCGACTCCAAAGATTTTTATTTTAGCGTGGCCTATTAACATGGTGTGCAACGTATTGCTTTTGCATGGCCGCTTGTGTCACATAACTTCGGTCCCTTTTTTTTATCAATCTTGGTAATAATAAGTGCTCCAAAAGCGGCAAAGTATTATTGTGTTAAGTGGATTACAAAGCATTGGGCCAAAAGGATAAAAATGTATATTTCTTTGCAATGAGGATTAATAAGTAAATGAATATTTGGATTAGCAAAAAATGGCAAGAATGGGCATGGTTTATGGTTTGTAAAAATGAGAAAAAATAATAGTTAAGAATAGGTATGGTTCAATATGAATCAAGAAAAATATTGTTTAATGGGCTTGACAAATAATATGGTTTAATGGGCTTAACAAGAAACGCGATTTGAGATTGGGTGTTCAAATGTAGAAATAAAATGGCTTTCACGAATGATTTAAAACGGCTATGGTGTAGTATGGATAAGTGGATGATTTGGTTTTAGTTAGAGATAGAGTTTGGAAAATAAACAAAAATGGATAAAATTGGATGTAAATTTAAAGAGGTGGATTTTAAAAGAAATGGTTAATTGGATATTTGGATATGAGCCTAAAATGGTGATTGGGTTAAAGTAAGTGGAAATTGGTTATTGAAGAAAATGTGGAATTATATAAAAGGATATGGATTGAGACCGAATGTCGGGAATCGAACATGGATTCTTTTTAATGAACGGTTTAAATTGGATAATAAGAAAGACAAATGGTAACGACTCATATCCCATATAGACATTGTGTATCCAAGTTCGAACTTGAATGATGCCTTCCAAATAGACCAAAAATTGTGCATTCTCCTTCAACCCTAAATCGAATCCTTCAACATAATCAGCTCTTGATGCCATAATAAACTCCACCCAATCTTGAATTATTGCTCCATAAACAAATGGATCCACACCATTCTTTGATACACTGAACCTCAACTGGTGAAGTGTCCTCAAATCAAATCATGAGCAAGACTTCCAAATCCCCTTGAGATGTTCAATGAAGAAGAATTCCACTTGAGACGTTAAGGGGAGCCGAAACTCTTGTTCCAAGCCAAATTTGATTAGCCACCTCAATAATAGATTAGATGCACCAGTGAATAACCTTCATCATTTCAAACCCTGATAAATACAGACAAAATACGAAACCCTAACTTCCAAGATCCTTGATCATATGCCTTATGAATTCAATGCAAATGCAGGGTTATGAATATTATGACCTAGTAAAAAATGCAAATGAATGCGAAGCGTAAGCCAGTTAGGGAAAAAAGAATGAGGGCAAATTTTGAGGTATTACACCTTAGTGTCATACCGAATCAATACCTAACTGATGAAGATCATACATCTGCTCGTGAGAACCCTGTGTAACGCACCTGGATTACGTAAGATTAGTGGCTTATGACGTGTCTTCAATCCACGCTTTCACCTTCGATTATTTCACGTGTTCTTGGATGCGTTCATTCCAACGAGCTCTGGGAACATATTCTTGCGCATTTTCAAAAGCTTACACGTGCGAAAGCAAGACAACTACGAGCGGAACTCAGATCTACAACACTTGAAGACAAATCTGTTGGTGATTATCTGGTTCACATCAAAGTTCTTGTTGATGCACCTTCTTCAGTAGGAGATCCAGTTCCAGATCAGCAACACATTGATGTGATTCTTGAAGGTCTTCCTCAAGACTTTGCCTCTGTTATTTCAGTCATTGAAAGCAAGTTTGATTCAGTAGAACTTGAAGAAGTTAAAGCTCTTCTTCTTGCTCATGAGATGAGATTTAACAAGTATAAGAAACACTCTCAAACGGAGGTGGCTTCCTTAGTGAATCTCACTCAAGCCAATCCTCAATCTGAAACTGATAAATCCAATAACAAGATCACTGGACAAGCTGTGAATTCAACCTTTAATCCAACCTATTCAAGAGGAGGTTGTGCATCTGGCCGTGGTGGTTGACGCGGCTGTGGAAGAGGTAGGTTCAACAAAATTCAATGTCAAGTTTGCTTCAAATATGGTCACCTTGCTGCTAACTGCTATCACAGGTTCAATCAATAGTTTCAACCTAACATACCTGCTGATTTTCAAACAATGAACCAACAAAATTTCTACAATCCCTATCAACCAATTGGTGGACCTCAGTTTGCTCAGCCCACGGTTAACACTTGGTCACGCCCAAGCTATCAACCAAGACTTTCTCCTCTCCCTGTTCCTAAGTCACAAATCACTCCCAATGCTATGATTGCTAACATAACTTCAGTTCCAAGCAGTGCCTGGTTCCTAGACTCTGGAGCTTCTTATCATGTTACCAATGCCTCTCAAAACATACAACAGACCACACCTTTTGAAGGTCTGGATCAGATCTTCATTGGTAATGGTCAAGGTTTTCACATTCACTCTTCAGACTCTTCTTATTTTTCCTCTCATTCTAAACCTAACACTCCATTAGCTCTTCATAATTTACTGCTTGTTCCTTCTATTACAAAGAACCTGATAAGTGTCAGCAAATTCTGTCTTGATAATAGAGTTTTCTTTGAGTTTCATGCTGATATGTGTTATGTCAAATCTCAGGCTACCAATGAAATTCCGCTCCAAGGTCGTGTAGGAAGTGATGGCCTGTACCAATTTTCTCATCTTCAGCTTCTTAAGTCTCCTTCAACAAGTCAAGTCTCATGTCTCACCTTAGACTCTAATGCTCCTGTCTCAAGAGCTGATTTCAGCACTAATGATAGGGTTTCAGTTTCTAATCAAAATTTATCAACTAATAACTCATATAATTCTCAACATACTTGGCATTTACGCCTTGGTCATCCAAATTCTAATACTATGATACTTGTTTTAGCTCAATGTAATATTCCTTATTCTAATAAAGCTGAATCTGTCTTTTGTTCTGCATGCTGTATGGGAAAGGCACATAGGTTGCACTCCCCATAGTCACAAACCCAATATCACTCTCCTCTTGAATTAATTTTCAGTGACCTATGGGGTCCTGCCCCAGTCAAATCCTCCCAAAATTTTACATACTACATCACCTTTGTTGATGTATAAACTATATTTACTTGGATCTATTTGCTCAAAAAAAATCTGAAGCCTTAACTATCTTTAAACAATTCAAAGTCATGGCTGAATTACAATTTGGATTCCCTATTAAATCTGTCCAAACTAATTGGGGTGGTGAATTTCGCCCATTTACAAAGTTTCTTTCTGATCTTGGCATTATTCATCGTCTAATTTGCCCTCACACTCATCACCAAAATGGTGTAGTGGAGAGAAAGCATAGACACATTGTTGACCTTGGTTTAACCCTCTTAAGTCATGCCTCTTTACCGCTCAAATTTTGGGATCATGCCTTTTTAACTGCTGTCTACCTAATAAATAGGTTACCTACCACGTCTCTCAATCAACGTATACCATATGCTGTCCTTTTCAATCAAAATCCTGACTATAAATTCCTCAAAGTCTTTGGGTGTGCTTGTTTTCCTCTCGTTTGCCCATACAACTCTCAGAAATTTGACTTTAGATCCCATGAGTGCCTTTTTCTAGGGTACTCTACATCTCACAGAGGTTACAAATGTCTCTCCCTAAGTGGTAGAATATTCATTTCTAAAGATGTTCTTTTCAATGAGACCAAATTTCCTTACAATGATCTTTTTTTCTCTAATGTTTCTCTCCCCTCATCAACCATTCCATCCTCCTCCTCATCTAAAGTAACCCTTAACACACAAGCTCTCCCTAATATTTTTCCCATTCCTACTGCTTCCACTACCTCACACTCCTCTTCTTCTCAATCCAATTCCAGCCACACACCTATTACCTCTGTGTCAGCCACCCCTGTAACACAAACAACCATCATTCATCCTACTCCTTCACCCTTTTCAAATGCCAACAATCAGTCTACTACTACCACTTCATCATCATCATCTTCTATTTCTGCTCCTAGGGATCCTAACCTTCAATCTCTCCCCACCAATACTCATCCTATGACTACTAGAACTAAATCCAGTGTACCCTTACCTCGTCTAAAGCCTTCCATTTTTCTTGTCAATTCAGAGCCTAAGAGTGTTAAAACTGCTCTCCAAGATCCCAAGTGGTTTGCTGCTATGCAAGAGGAGTATGCTGCCTTGATAAGGAACAACACTTGGTTTTTGGTACCACTGCCTACTAATAGGAAAGCAATAGGCTGCAAATGGGTTTTTCGTGTAAAGGAAAATGCTGATGGGACAGTAAATAAGTACAAAGCTAGGCTTGTTACTAAGGGGTTCCATCAAGTCCATGAATTTGACTTTAATGAAACTTTCTCCCCTGTTATTAAACCGGTCACAATTAGAATTATTTTGACTCTTGCTCTCACTTACAATTGGCCTCTACAACAGTTGGATATAAACAATTCTTTTTTAAATGGCATTCTTGAAGAGGAGGTCTATATGATGCAACCTGTTGCACCTCAACATTTGCCCTCACAATACAAGACTTTGTGTGCTAAGAGGTTCATAAGGTTCACAAGATTCACAAGATACCTTATAAGGTTCACAAGTTTCACAAGACCTCCCATGAGGTTCATGAAGTTTATAAGACCTCCCATGAGGTTCACAAGATTCACAAGACACCTTATGAGGTTCACAAGGTTCACAAGACCTCCCATGAGGTTCATGAAGTTTATAAGACCTCCCATGAGGTTCACAAGACCTCCCATGAGGTTCATTAAGTTTATAAGACCTCCCATGAGGTTCACAAGACCTCCCATGAGGTTCATGAAGTTTATAAGACCTCCCATGAGGTTCACAAGATTCACAAGACACCTTATGAGGTTCACAAGGTTCACAAGACCTCCCATGAGGTTCATGAAGTTTATAAGACCTCCCATGAGGTTCACAAGGTTCACAAGACATCTTATGATGGTTCACAAGGTTCATAAAGTCCACAAATAGTCAGAAGATTTGACAATTCCCTCAGACAATGCATCCTCCTAAGCAATGCATCCTAAACTAGGGTTTTGACTTTATTCAGGCTAAATGGACTTCCAAGACTTCAAGTGAGCTTCATAACATCTTATATATGTTTAAGAATCCCCATGACAAATTTCAGAACTTTTCTCAAAGGTTTGCTCAGTCAAATGATCAGATAAGTCAAAATCAATCAAAGCAGTTAAAAAGTCAAACTGAGGTCAACTGTGGTCAAACCAAAGTCAAACTTCATGATTTTTTTGCCAACATCAAGTATATGAAGTAAAATTCATCATTTGATCAAGGGTTGATCATGATTCATCAAGGAGATTTCAGATCATCAAGAATCAGGGGTTTCTAAATTAGGGTTTCCTCAGGAAAAGTCAACTGAACTTTGACCAGCCATAACTTTCACATGCTTCATCACATTTTTCCCATTCAAATCTCATTTTGAAGGAAATTGAATTCTCTACAACTTTTTGTCTCACAAGCCAAGCCCAAAAATGCTTCATTTGGAAGGTATGAGCTAAGACATTATAGGTCCTTTTGAAAGTCAACAAAAAGTCAACAACTTCAAAAGGGCATAACTTGAGAATGGTAAATGATATGGAC
The DNA here is from genome assembly GCA_963966055.1 of Lathyrus aphaca. NCBI lineage: Eukaryota > Viridiplantae > Streptophyta > Magnoliopsida > Fabales > Fabaceae > Lathyrus > Lathyrus aphaca. The sequence continues at coordinate 321,470,987 of OZ014524.1, read as the reverse complement.
ATGAAACCAATGGGGTTGGTTAGAGGACTCTTCAAGATTTCCAAAATGTCCAAAATCACCCTCATAGCATTAAAATTGAAGGATATATGCCCTTGCAAAGTTGGGAAATTTTTGGGTGGTTCATGAAGAAAATAGGGGCTTAAAAACAAATTTTTTCAAATGGGCTTGCCATGTGATGATCCAATCCATACAAATACCTTATGCACGACCTAACCTTCATTTATTCAGATTTTTTATTATTTTATTTTATTTATTTTGATTTTATTCATTTAAAATCATTTTAAATCAAAATAAAATAGAAAAATCAAATATTTAAATGGGATATTGCTTCTAGAAAGTCATAAAGATGATTTGGATTGGATTGATTCACAATTGATGAAGATTGGCTTGAAATAGAAAGGTTGAATTCACAAATATTTGAAATTTAAGACCTAATCTTTTTCAATCTCAAAAGGTCAAAAGATCCACACAATGATCCATTATTTTTGACCTAATTCAGTCTACTATAAGTATACAACATAACTCAATGCATAGCACACGAATTCCCTGCCTCAAAGAGTAAGTTCATACATAAAAAAAAAATCACAAAAATTCAAATTCGGATTCCAAGTTACAGCCACTTTCAAGGCAATTTGAAGGTTGCAACTTATTACTGGATGTTCATAGAGTGATTTTGGATCATAACATTGCATCTTCATGACCTAAATTGCATAAACCGAATCATGGCTTCAAGCTTATTTTTCAAATTTCGATTTCATTGATTGACTGAATTTAAATTGTTTTTGATTGCTGGATGATGTTTGTAATGACCCCTGGGTTGATTCTGGGTAGTTTAATGAGTTTTTCGTGCAGGTATCATGATTCACCATGGCTAGGGTTTCGGCCAAGCAATTAGGGTTTTACTTTAAACCTAATATAAATGAATTCTAAGAACATAGAACAATCATGTGAACTCTGGGGATCATAATGCACCAATTAATTTTAAGAAATTTCACTGTTTTGATGGTAATCCAATTTCGTAGGTTTCTGTTTTGAAAAATTCGCAGGAAACATCATAGGTAAAATCGCAGCAAAAAACGCAGGTCTGGAGGAAGAAGAAGAAGCCAGCGCGCGCGTTTTAGAATTCAAATATTACTCATAATATTTTTAGAATTGTTTGTGGTTTTGTTTCACAGTTGCAGTGTTGGCTCAGTGGTAATGGACGCGCGCGTATTGCTTGAGGGCCTTGGTTCGAATCCTGGGCTCAGCAACTTTTTCTTGTTTTTCCATTTAATTAACAGGCTTAATATATTATGCAATGTTGTGAATGGTACATCATTTGCACCCTCCCGGCTGGAATGGTAAGTGTGTTTGTGTATTGCGTAAAGGTCCTGGGTTCGAATCCCCCCCAGGCCTTTTGTGTTATTTGCTTTGTTTTTTTTATGATTGTTTAGGATAAACAACAAAATCTGATGGTGTCTATTCTCTATCACACGCGCGCGCATGGCCCAGTGGTGAAAGTGTTGGTCCTGAAGATTGGAAGCTTAGGGACTGGGTTCAAATCCCAACCCAGGCAGGTTTTGGTTTTTTCATTCTTTTCTTTTGATTTTTGTTATTTAATTAATTTCTATTTAAACAAATTCAAATAATAAAATAAATAGGATGTTTATATTATTTTAGAATTCATTCTTTTTTAATTTTAATCTTATAGGAAAAATTATTTATTTTTGTAAATTATTAATATTATAAAATTTTGTATAATAATTTAATTAATCCTAATTTATTTTAAAAAAAAAGCATATAATCCCTAAATATTTTTAAAACCTAATTTTCACAAACCCTAATTTTTCTTTACCTAAAATTTAATTCTATTATAACTTTTGATTTACTATTTATAAACTTTAATCATGTACATATTTCTATAATTTGTTTATAATTTAATTATTGTATATAAATATGCTTAAAATAATTAAAATTCTTAATTTAATTTTGTAAATATAATAATATGATTATTCAATATGTATATATTTTATAATTTGTTTATAATTTAATTCTTGTATGTAATTCTTTAATATATGCTTAAAAATAATTAAAATTTGTTAATTTAATATAATTTATTTTCATAATATGTTTATAATTAACCTAATTTTTATAATTTTGTACATAATTTAAAATTTTATGATAATTGGTATATAATTGTTTATATTTTCTTCTTAATCTTAAAAAATAATTGTTTATATAAAAAAATTGATCTTTTAATTATTATGCTAATATTCTTATTTATTTTTAATGCTATTTATTTTATTATTATATTTGTTTTGTTACTAACCCCATTTATATTTTGTGATTTATTATTATTATTACTAACCCAATTATATTATTATTATTATTTTGCTTATTTATTTAATTTGCTTTAATTATTATTATTATGTAATTGTTTCCTTTATGTAATATTGTAATAGTAATATTTAATATTTAATATTTATTTTATGCCATGGTTAGTAAAATAGGGAGTGAAATATGTTTGTATTTAAAATTAATTTAGATCACTAATTTAAAGATAAATATTTAAATTGTACACTCACACACGTAAGTCGATCTTTGATCGCCATCTCACTTCCTTAAGGATACCTCTCAAGTTGCCTAATCAAAAGGTCAAGTAGGGTGTATAAAGCAAAGTCCCTCATTTCACATCATCTAGTCCCTAAAAGATAAAAAGATCAGGTCCCTTCGAATGTTGCCTTTGTAATGATCTTGTCCCTTTCGAATAAAGATGATAAGTCCCTTCGAATTGCTTATACACCCCACAGTTGCCTAAATAACAGATGTCCCTTCACTTGTCCCTCACATCCAAGGTAATGACTACATATTCCTTAATAATAGGGATAGTCTTACCATTTAAAGGATTCAAGAATAGAAAAGACTTAAACTTAGGGTAGGTTCCTCTTAGATACTTGCTCACTCTTCAAAACATTTCAAACACTTCACACATTTCAAACAATTTTCAAAACAAAGGTTTTATACGCATCCGTACATGGATCATTATAAAATACTTAAGAAGATTTTTATTCACACACTTCACATTTCAAAAACATTTTAAAGTGAGCTAAGTAACTAAGAGCCCATGGATAACCATGGATGTAAAGGGTGCTAACACCTTCCCTTTACATAACCTACCCCCCGGACCCAAAAATATTTTAAAAGGTCTTTCCTGTTCTTTTATGCCTTTCCTTTGGATAAAATAAAAGTCGGTGGCGACTCTTGCTATCCGCAACATAACTAAAGTCAGTTCTCCCACCGTGTTACACAACCCCCTGGATTTACTGCCCCTAATTCTTCTCTGGTTTGTCACTTGCACAAGGCCTTGTATGGCCTCAAACAGGCCCCAAGGCAATGGTTTGAAAGACTCAAAACCACTCTTTTATCCTTTGGCTTTCTGAACAGCAAGTGTGATGTTTCACTGATCATCTACAAGCATCACAATGCTGTCATTTATATGCTGGTTTATGTTGATGATATAATCATCACAGGAAACTCTCCTCCTCTCATCAAGCAAGTTACTCAACAACTAAATCATGTGTTTGCTCTCAAACAACTTGGTGACTTAGATTATTTTATGGGCCTTGAGGTGAAGAAACTGTCCAATGGTAATCTCCTTCTCACTCAATCTAAGTACCAAAGGGACTTGCTAATCAAAACTGATATGGAGAATTCTAATCCAGTTGCTACTTGTAACACCCCAAATTTGCCCGCTCTTTTTTTTATCATCATTTAATCATGATCATAGCATCAGCATATCATTTTTGAGCATCTGGCATAGAAAAATGAGGCATAATAATCACATGTTCTAGCATAAGGCATATGATCAGTTCTTTAGACAATTCAGGATTTTAAAATCAAGTCATTGGCCGGGTAGCATTGCAAGAAGCTCATAAGGTTTTCTCATATCTTGAATAAGCCTAAGGTCATCCTCAAAAGTTCAGAAGAAAGAAATTTCATCAGAAGTCCAAAAATGCAGTTTTCTCCTTTGTGAGGGAAATCCTGATTAGGGTTTTGGGCCAGATCCTCATATCCTCTTGGCTTTGACCAATTCTTGTGGTCAAAGGCTCTCATATGGTCTGCATGGCTTATGTATGAAATTTGAGGCAAAAATTCACTGAAGAAGTCAAAAATTTGTCCAGTTACTTGAAGGTGAAGCAAGAAAGTCAACCTTGCAGTCAAAAAAGTCAACATGAAGATTTCAAAATTTTTAATCAGGATCATCAATTTTTGAGGTCATATCATATCAAGGAATAATTCAGTCGAGTATAAATGTAAAAAATCGGGAATATGCAAAAAGTTGCTAAATTTGGAAATTTAGAAGTTTCCATTTTTGGAAATATTTGTCCCTAAACTTCGAGCCATTATTTCATGTGCAAAAAAGTTCCGAATGATTTTCCGGTGAACACGAAAGTCATAGAGCACGATTTTCCCTTTCCAAAAAGTCATAGAACGCTTTCATAGCTTTTTTAGAACTCAAGATGTGATTTTTTGAAGTTTAATGGCATTTTAGGGTTTTTTGAGGACACTTGACTTTTTTCTATTTGTCCATTTTGGTTAATATTTAAGTGTCACACTTTTGCATTTTTTACTTCACGTTTTTTTATGTCTATCTCTTGTGTCCATGTGACCTAATATGGAAATATTCTATTTGTCATATTTGTTTTTCATTTTGTAAATAAAGTGTAGAAAGGTGGTATAAAAGGAGGATAGTACATATGTGTGATGGATGTTCAGATTGTACATGAGCTGTCATTTTCGTATTCCTCTATTTGTATCAAAGGAGTCACACTTTGTGTGACTATCACATGCGTCGAATATGAGGTGGGAGAGAAAAGAATGGATCACGTGTGGCATCCAATGCATGCAGCCTCATCTGGTGTTGATCAACACCCTTGAACCATTTGAATCTCATCATCATCCAACAGTGAGGTGACACTATGTCATACTCACCATAACACCATGGGCTAGCATACACCAGAAGAGAAAGAGAAAAAGTTAGAAGGAAAGGTGTGAGGGTGGTGGACGCATGCTCTGTTTGGTGAGTGCAACAAACTTGGCATTGTACACCAACATTTGGACTGGGCACCCTCCTCATATAAGATGCCTTGATCACGATTTTAAGGGATAACAAAAAATATCATTGAAAACCTTGCTCTCTCTCTCTCTTGGTGTGACCTGAAAGCATAACCAACCTTGCTCACTTTTTCTTATCGAAAAAATTTCATTGAGAAGAAACTTTCACCATATTTCTGCATTGCTTGAATTCTGATCTGAGCTTTGTTCTCCAATGGCATCCACTTGTGAGCATCATCATTATCCTCTCATCCTTGTACAAGTGATGGTGGTAGTTGTGATTGCCTGAGAGTTTCAGATCCTCTGCATTTCTATTGATCTTCGAGAATCGTTCAAGGCTTCATTTAGCTCCAAGAATACTCAAGGAAGTTAAAGACATCTCTGGATTTCTTTACACTCTTCATAAGGTCTCATATTAGGTTTGTAGTTCTACCTTATTGTGCTTCGGATTTGATCTTAATAGACTTGGTTCATGCTGGTTTTGTTGGATCTAAGCTATATGAAGCCTCTGGAAGCTTTGAATGGTTTTGTTTCATGAATTTATGTTTTGTGATTGGATCTGTTTGGCTGTGAATCTTGTTGATCATTGTGTGTTTGCGATATTTTTTGTGTGGATTCATAACCTACTGTGTGAGAGCTTCATTTTGATGTATGATATGCGTATTTCTGAGCTCTGTGTATGTGGTCCTTGCCGGAGATGCGCCGGAGAGGGTGATCGGAATCTCTCTGGTCGGTCATTTGTTTGTTGTCCTTGTGAGTTTCCAGATTAAGTCGTGAACATTGGATCTGTTCACATCGCGTGGCTCAGATATCGCCAACGCATTAATGAGGCATGTGCGCCTCACATGCGTATTTTTTGTTTCTATTTATTTTGTTTTTTTATAATTTTTTTATATTTGTTTTCCAGCCAAATATTCGTGGCCACTGAATATGGAGGGTAAACTGAGTTCGAATTTCATGCGTTGGATGTGAATACCATAGGATTCATTGACTGCGTTGTAGGCCTTTGATGTTGTTGACTTATTGACTTGCATTTCCAACCATTAGATTTGATGACCTTTTTGTTTGGATGACTGAACTTTTTGTTTGGAGGACTGGACCCGAATGCTATTCACACCCTCCCTCTCTCAGGCCCATAGATTTTGAACTAAGTTTCTCACTAATTGCACCCTGGCCCATTGGATTCTTATTTTTTATTTTTATTTTATTTCAGGTTGCTTTTTAATTAATAAAAATAGTTAGAAGTTCTTAAAAATTCCAAAAAAATTCATAAGTGATATTTTGAGTTTTCTTTAATTTTTGATATTTTTATTTTCCATTTATTTTCATTTTCCATGCTGGAATTATTTTCTTCTTTTATTATTTGTTTTTTATTCACTTTTAAAGCACGCTGACGTATAGAATTTATATCTTGATCATTAATTTGAATTTTGAATTGATTCTTTTTGCTCTGGATTCACATTGAAGTGTAGTTTGTTGGTGATTTTTCTTCTGATTTTTAGAATTTTGCTTGATTATTTTTTATCCTTAACTTGTGCGTGAAGTTTCATAACCCTAATCCATGTTTAGGCACATATTTGACCTACTTAGCTTCTGATTTTGATCCTACTCTTTTGGCATGTTAATATTAGATGTTTAAAGAGCCTCTATGAAAACTTGTGGAATTTTTGGATGAATGCTTGATTTAATTTGAATTTTATTGTTTGCCTCTCTCCTTTTGCATCCTTTTTGGTCATATGTTTAGTCCTTAGGTTAGGAGGGCACTTGTGCCAACTCCCTTAGGTTTTTTAGAGCCCTTTTAGGATAAGGATACCCCTCTGGTCTTTGAATGATGTTTGTACTTTGAGAAATTTTGTGGTTGCTTACATTTGAAGTTTATTCACTTTTGTACATGTTCACCTCACTTCTTATGCTTATTTGTTTCTCATGTTGATAATGTTTGAGTTTGTATGCTTCAATTCTTAACTTTTTGTGATGTTTAGGCACATTCTTGGCATGCTAGGGTTCTGGTCTTGAAGTGTGTGATGTTGGTTTTCTTTGTGTTATCTCATATCTGTTCTGTTTTGTCATGATAATCTGTAATGTTGAACTGTTCAATCCATTTCTCATTCTTGTGTGGTGTGTTTGATCTTGACACTTGTAATTGAGGTTCCAATTCTGGTTGTGTTGATTTGGTTTGATCTTATGCCCATTTTGTGTTTCATTTGGTCTTATTTTCTTTTGTCATGATGCTTGCTTATGTTATTAACCATTTCAGGGGCTCTGGTAAGTGAGAGGTGTGGAGGAGATTCCCACATCTCCAATTCTTGTCTCTTCTCTTTTCATATTTCTTTCCTATTTGTGTTTGAGGGGCTTAGGCCATCCATTCTATCTTCTTCCTTTCTTCTTTCTCCTCTTTCTCTTCTTATCTCTTTCTTCTTTAGGATAGTAAGCCACACTAACCTTAGGAATCCCTTGCATGCTAACATTAGGACTTGTTAGTCCCCCTTTAGTTCTTTTACCTTTAAGATCTTTGGTTCTCTTCTCTTCTCATCTCAAAACAAAATCTAAAAAGCATTTAATAAGGATTGAAGTGGTCTCCTGTGCCATAGCCTTATCCCATGAAACACTTGTAGTTTTCCCATCTTGGGATAGTACAAGCTTGTTCATCATGATGCACAAGTCTAATCATGAGACTACTTTCACAAAGAAAATCATAAAAAAGACTTCTTCACAAAAATTATAAAAACACTTAATAAATTCAACGAGTTAGTGAGCTTAGGCCCTAATCTCTGGAACTAAGTTTTGGGGATCTTCTCCTTACTTGAGTGTGCTTGTTCTATTATTCCATCTTGGAATGTAGTAGCAAGTACACATTCCATGGAAAAGAGCTTGAGTTCACTTCCTTGCGCCACACTCATAGAAAACTCATAAAAAACACTAGACAAACAATAAGCGTCTCTCCTTCGGGACTTCTTTTCTCATCCCACTCACTCCTTATTTACGAACTTGCTACTACTTGTCACTTTGCAAGACGGTAACGCACTCGTCGTCCGAGCCTGCAACACCTGAGCATTGACATAGGCAGTTCAAGACTTAATACACAAGCAATCCTTTCCACCCCTAGTTAGGGGAACTACGACGACTCTGATCCTCATTGTCTAGATGAGGAACGTAGGCAGCGGGGTAGGGCCCGTTCGAGCACACTCTTTTATTTTCCCTACATTTTCCCCCTTTCTTTTCTTTCTTATCCAGTTTCAGTTTCAGTTTTGCAGCAGATTTCATTTCTTCACCCTTTGAAACAGATTTCTTTGCAAGCGTGGATCCCGTTGGGTACGACGGACGATCTGGGGTGCTAATACCTTCCCAGGTCGTAACCGACTCCCGAACTCATTTTCTTTGGTTCGCAGGACCTGTGTTCTTCCTTTTATTTTCTTCGGTTTGTGCAGCATTACCATTCCCGTTCCTTTGGGATAAAAATGCCTGGCTGGCGACTCTACCTTTTCCGCGCCACTTTCGCGTTTGTACCAGGATGGAAATCCAGGGAGCGACAGCTGGCAACTCTGCTGGGGATTTCTTAACCAGAGTATCTCTGGTTCCCTTGAGAGTCTCTCCTAGCGCTTGCGTGTTTCTGTTTCGTTGGGTGTTGATTGTTTGTTGTTGTGTATATTTTACTGTTGTTGATTTACAATTTACTTACAGCTTTATTTACAGTTTTCAGCACTTATTTTCATTCATCATATATTATTACTGGACTGTCTGGACTGGATTTTTTTCTGTTTGGTGGGATTTGGGTGATACTGTTACTGTGAGATGAGCTCATTACCAAGGCTCGAGTGCACCTTAGGACTTAGAGTGGTTCCACTTTGGCCTAATGAGATCTTGTCATGGGGGTAGTAGTGAGTTCCACGCCCAGATTTGCGACCGTCTTGGAAATGTCTTGATTTGGGGATCTTCCTCTTTCATTTCATAACCTTGATAGTTATGTGCAGCTGGGGACCGATCATTGAGAACCTTGTGGAAACATCCCTCTTTAGTGGTGACAGTGGCGAACCACATTGTGTGGAAAACCCATTCTCACCCGAGGGCCCACCTGGAACTCACATAGGATGACCTTGTTTTCCCGGACTCAGCTGAGGCCTCCCTGAGTAGTACATAATGCTAAACCGATTCCCTGATTTGGTCATGAGCCATTTCTCGGAAATGGTGAACATATTATTGCTATTCGGCTTTGAGAGTCCGTGATGTTTGACCCGGAGCACACCCGTGATATTGGGAGGGGTTTACAGGTTTGCAGGAACCCTTGACCTCTAAATACCCTCATTATCAGTGTGGTCTTTGTTATGATTTGGTCCTTATGGTTCTGGATTTCTTGATCTTTTGGTTCTGAGGGTTTCTATCAGATGGTTATGGCTCAGAGAATCTTGGTTTTCAGTTATTTGGGGGCCATGATATCCAGTATCCAGATGGTTCCAGACTGATCATATGCCTGCATTGCATTTGCATCGCATCATACTCGCATTAACTATTTGTGTTTCCATTTTCAGGTTTTGTTTACAGTTTAGCACCCAGTTCTGGTAATTTTAAGCTTTCCATATGGCAGAAGCTAAGAAAATTACAAGAAAGAAGAATGTCCATTACACTTTTCTCCAACCAGAAGTCAAGAGTGTTCAGAGACTAGCAGGGCTGATGAATGATCAAGGTTTAGGGAACTTCAGAAAGAGGTATGGTCAGATTTTGAAGTATGTGGATAAACCTACTGCAGACCAGAAGGATAGCTTGCACATTTTGCTTCAGTTCTATGATCCCTTGTTGCGGTGTTTTGTATTTCCAGATTATATCTTGGCTCCTACCTTGGAGGAGATTTCTAGCATTTTGGGTATTCCTATCAGAGATACTTTGCCTTACTATGGGTCAGAGGTAATTCTCAAGGAAGAAGACATATCCAGAGTCTGTCGTATACCAGTTGCTAAGGTCAATAAAGCTTTGAAGGATAGTGAGGGCATATTACTTCCCTGGGATGTGCTTATACCAGAAGCTGAAGAGTACTCCAAAGAGAGTAAGTGGGGAGATTTTGGTGCTGTGGTGGCCTTGATGGTATATGGATCTAGTCTTTTCCCGGGAGAAAAGGAGTTTGTAAGTTTGGAGGTGATTTCCATTTTTGCTAAAGGTAACCCTGTACCAACTTTGTTGGGAGATTTCTACTACAATGTTCATTACCGGAATGAGAAAGGCAGAGGTGGACCAGTGGGTTGTTGTGCTCCATTATTTGCTGATTGGTTCGCCAGGAAATTACCAAAGTTAGGCCCTTTCAAAGAGATGAGAGATGAATGGAGGTGGTTCAGGAGGCTAATGGGACTAACTTCTGAGGATATAGCTTGGGGTTATAATAGAGATTTGTTGGGGAAGGAGTTACTGGTTAGTTGTGGAAGATTTGCCAATGTGCCCTTGCTAGGGAGAAAGGGTGTGATCAGTTACCATCCAGTCTTAGCCAGGAAACAATTTGGCTATCCTCTAAGGGATACACCAAGCATGGAAGAATTAGCTGAGTCTTTGTACTTTTCTATGGAGGGAAACAAAGAGTTAGTCATACAAGCATCTCAGGCTTGGGCTCACATGGTGAAGAAAGGAAAGAAGGATTTTGGAAGGGTGGATCCCAAGACATATCCTCCTTTTGCTACATGGTTGCAGAAGCGTGTAGAGGAATTGCTCATGCTATTTTTAGTGGAAGCTCCATTGTATCCCAAAGAGGTGCCATGTAAGAATACTGTCTCTCTTGAAGAATATAAGAAGTTGGAAGCTCAGTTGCACGAGGTCCAGGAAGAGAATGCTAAAATGGTTAACTTGTACCATCTTGCCAATCGTGCTAAGAATGAAGCAGAGGAAAAGCTACAGAGGATGCAGGTCTCCTTAGAAGCTAAAGAAAAGGAGTTTGCTGGAAGAGAAGCTCATTTTCAGAGATTGGGTCTAATGGAATCAAAAAGAGAAGCGGAGCATAAGAAGACTTTGAAGACTCTTAAAGAAGCTCGCCAATCCATTGTTTGGTTGCAGGGCCAAAGGGAACAAGAGCAGAAGAAGTACAAAGAAAAGGAAGAGTTTTTCGAGGTACATACGACCTTCAAGAAAGAAGAAGTAGAACAAGTTCACAAAATACAAAGGGAAAAGACTCAACAATTGGCACAAAGCCAGATGGCTTTGGAAGAGGCATTGAAAGAGATTGCAGAGCTTAAGCTGAGAGCAGGCGTGAAAAAGAACCGGACAGAAGTGATGGCTACATAAGAAGAACCTGAGTCTCTCCTTTAGTCTAGGATTTTAGTTTATTGTTATCCGGATTACCTACAGGCTTGTTGTAGGAGTCTTGCTTTAGTTTTATGTATTGACTTGTAACCCTCCGGGGAATTTGTTTGTGCTCTGACTTTGGCAGCCAGTAGGTTATCCATGTTATGCAATGTTAAATTCCAATTACCATTTATGAGTATGCAAAGTTTGTTTGTTTGAGACTGCTGAGATCTGAACACTCTTCAAAGGGAGAGTTTGAAAATTAATGCTCAAAGGGGCTATCTGGAGCAAATACCAGAACTGGGGCATATAAATGCCTAAACTTGGAAGCATGAATAGTTACATTGCATGCATATAACGTGTTTGTTGTTTTGCAGGTAGTTCATCAGTTTTCTAACGTTTATGTCATTTCAGGCACTATAGCTCTTAAGAAGGTTCAGAAACAGCCAACCGTGCATAGATACCCTACAAAAGTGAACAGACAGAGAGCAATGGAACAGATGCAAGCAGATCTGGCTGACTTAAGAACAAGAATGGACAACTTCATAACCCTCATGGCTGGGATGGGTCAAACTCAGGAGCGTTTGCGCGAGATGGTGGAAAACAATCAGGCCAGCAACAATGGGGCAGCAGATGGAGGTAATCGCAATGGGGCTGGCGCCCGTCAAGTTGAAATCCCTGTGGTGCAACCAGGGGTTACTATTGTCAATGATGGAGTGAATAACGTGCAGATGGAGGCAGAAGGCCAAGGGGCTGACATGACTAGAAAGTTTGAAGAGATGGCTGAGCAGATTCGTGCCATTCAATCTCAGAGTTCTCTGGGGTTTGATATCACTGACTTGGGCTTGGTGCCAGGGGTGAGAATTCCCTACAACTTTAAGGTCCCTACTTTTGACAAGTCCAACGGCACAGCGTGCCCGAAGACTCACCTCCAGTATTTTGTCGGAAGAATTGTTGCACATACCGATGACGAGAAGCTGTGGATGTATTAATTCCAGGATAGCCTTGTGGGGGCCTCCTTGGAGTGGTACATGAAGCTGAGCAGGGTTAATATTCGAAGCTGGAAGTATTTATCAGAGGCATTTGTGAAACAGTATCGGTATAATTTGGATATGGCTCCAAATCGTACTCAGTTGCAGACCATGTCTCAGAATGCTAAAGAAGGGTTCAAGGAGTACGCTCAGAGGTGGCGTCAACTTGCTGCTAGAGTACAACCTCCCTTGTTGGAAAATGAAATGGCGGATATGTTCATGGGAACACTACAGGGGGTGTTTATTGAGAGGCTGTCATCTTGTTCGGCAACAAAGTTCAATGACATTGTGATAGCCGGAGAGAGGGTTGAAACTCTTTTGAAGATGGGGAAGATTCAAGACACCGGTGCAAGTAGCTCAAGCGGTGTGAGAAAAGCTTTTAATGGACCTCCGAGAAGAAGAGAGGGAGAAACTAATGTTGTGTACGGCCAAGGACGGGGCCGGGGATACAGAGGATCCTATGAACAAGTTGCAGCTGTCACTATTCCATCAAGTCCTGTGCAACAAACTCAACCACAACAACAACAACAACAGCCACAGCGCAATAATTATCAGCAAAGACCCTATCAGCAGAGACAAGCTCGTCCAACTAACAGGGTGCTTGAAGCCATTCCAATGACATAAACGACACTGCTTCAAAGGTTGTTAGATTTGAACATGGTTCAATTGAGGACATTAGCACCAGCTCCACCTGGAGAGCTTCCAACGGGGTATGATGCTAACACAAGATGCGCGTTTCATTCAGGAGCTCCCGGGCATTCAACCGAGAAGTGCAGGGCACTACAACATAAGGTTCAAGACCTGATTGATTCAAAGGCGATTAACTTTGCACCTCCTCCTAATGTTACATCAAATCCCATTCCAAACCATGGAGGGGCAAGGATAAATGTTGTTGACGGTGGTGATAGGTTAAGCTTGATTTTGAATGTGGAAGAAGTAAAGACTTTATTGCTGGTAGTGAAAGACAGATTGCTGAAAGGGCAAGTATTCCCAGGGTGTGGTTACGACTGTGAGGGGTGTTTGAGTTCAGTTAATGGCTGTGAAGACTTGAAGGATGGGTTACAATATCTGATTGACGAGGGGTCGCTACAGTTTGATAGGGTTGATGATAGAAGCAATTGTGTGTCTACCATAACAATTTACTTTGATCCTGCTGAAGTTCCTGTCTGGAGGGAGCCTGTGACTATCTATGTTCCAGAGGTTAGTCATGTTACCATTACTGTTCTAGGACCAGTTCCTTATGCTGATGACAAGGCTATCCCGTGGCACTATGGCTCAGATGTATATGTAAAAGGTCAAAAGGTGGAAAGTAAGCCAGTAACAATTGACCCGACTGTGGTGAATGTCAGGGGAGTCGGTGGATTTACAAGAAACGGGCGTCTTTTTGCTCCTCAAGTTCGTAGAGGGGATCCTGAAGCTGCTGCAAAGGCTAAAGGTAAACATATAGCGACCTAAGAAGTAACAGCTCTTGCTGCCGGGTAAGGCACTTTCGAAAAAGAAGTTGAGGAGTTTATGAGGATAATAAAGAAGAGTGACTATAAAGTAGTTGAACAGCTGAATCAAACTCCGTCCAAGATATCTATCCTGTCATTGTTAATGTGTTCTCCAGCTCATAGGGAAGCTTTATTGAAAGTCTTGCAGATGGCATATGTACCACATGAGATAACCGTTAATCAGTTGGAGGTTGTGGTAGGAAGCGTAAATGCTAACCATGGGTTGGGTTTCACGGATAGAGATCTTATTTCTGAAGGCCGCAATCACAACAAGGCCCTGCACATCACCATGGAGTGTAAAGGTGCGGTCCTGTCACATGTCTTGGTTGATACAGGCTCTTCTCTCAATGTGCTCGCTAAGAAGGCCTTGATGAAGTTGAATATTGATGGCATTGTGTTAAGACCTAGTGATTTAATTGTAAAAGCCTTTGATGGGTCCCGGAGGTCTGTGTTCGGGGAGGTTGAGTTACCTGTGAAGATTGGGTCTCAAGTGTTCAAATGCACATTCTATGTTATGGATATTCAACCCGCTTACAGTTGCTTGCTAGGACGTCCCTGGATCCATGCTGCAGGCGCAGTGACATCCACGTTGCATCAGAAGCTGAAGTATGTGGTAGATGGTCAGATGATCACTGTGTGTGGAGAAGAGGATATCTTTGTGAGTCATCTGTCAACTTTTAAGTACGTGGAAATGGACGGGGAAATTCATGAAACGTTGTGTCAAGCTTTTGAAGCGGTCAATGTTAGTACTTTGGCTCCAACAGAGAGGAATAACGAGAAAGAAGGGACCTCTATCTACTCCTATAAGCAAGCCAAAGAAGTGGTCCAATCCGAAAGCGCCCAGGGCTGGGGCAAGTTGCTGGAGTTGGAAAAGAAGGATGACAAGTTCGGTCTTGGTTACCAGCCTGGTGGGTCCAACTGGACTCAGGGTAGTAAGGCCATAACTTTCACAAGTGCTGGAATGCTCGATCGCAACAACATCTGTGCAACAAGTGAAGAAGGGGACAGTGACTGCGACTGGGATAGCTGGATTCACCCATGTGCACCTGGGGAGGAGCTCCGGAACTAGTATGCCAAGGATTTTGTTCAATTTACCTGGAAATCAAAGTAATTTACTTGTTTCTTTTTTTTATCATGCTGCATGTCAATCCTGCACTCTGCCCAAGGTGCACGGATCCATTTGTAGGGCCACCATACTTTCAATACATTTATTTTTCCATGAAATAAATGACATTTTTCAAGCAAATTTTGTTCTCTTTCTTTCGTTTTAAATTTTTTCACAAAAAAAAAATAAAATGGCAATGTTTTTCCCTTTTCTTGTGTTTGCGTGTTTGCGTCTCTTTTGAAAAAAAACAGATTCTGAAATAAGCACATCATTCGTGCAGTGCTGATCATTTGGATTCTAGTGATAATGTTCCTGCTATGACCATGCATGACTTCGACAATCCTATCTACCAAGCTGACGAAGGGGTTGAGGAAGACTGTGAACTCCCCGAAGAATTGGTCAGGTTGTTGAAACAAGAGGAAAGGGTCATTCAACCTCATTGGGAAGAATTAGAGATCATCAACATCGGGACTGAAGATGTAAAGAGAGAGATAAAGATTGGGGCCAGTCTGCAGGCCGAGGTAAAGAAGGAGTTGATTGGTATGCTACGTGAATATGTGGATATCTTCGCCTGGTTGTATCAAGATATGCCAGGACTAGATACTGACATTGTTGTGCATAAGCTGCCACTAAGAGAAGACTTTCCTCCAGTGAAGCAAAAGCTGAGAAGAACTCGTCCTGATATGGTGATGAAGATCAAGGAGGAAGTTCAGAAGCAGTGGGATGCCAGATTCCTTGCCGTAACTAGTTACCCACCTTGGGTAGCTAATATTATGCCTGTACCAAAGAAAGACGGAAAAGTTCGGATGTGCATTGATTATCAGGATCTAAACAGAGCGAGTCCGAAGGATGACTTTCCATTAACACACATTGATGTGCTGGTAGATAACACCGCTCAATTCTCGGTATTTCCTTTCATGGATGGCTTCTCCGGGTATAATCAGATCAAAATGGCACCGGAAGACATGGAGAAAACAACGTTCATTACCCCGTGGGGTACATTTTGCTACAAGGTGTTGCCCTTTGGGTTGAAGAACGCCGGGGCAATGTATCAGCGGGCTATGGTCACATTGTTCCACGACATGATACATAAGTAAATTGAATGCTATGTGGACGACATGATTGCCAAGTCCCGGGACGAAGAGGAGCATCTGGTCAATCTCAAAAAGCTGTTTGATAGATTGATAAAGTACAAATTGAGGTTAAATCCAAACAAGTGTACTTTCGGAGTGCGTTCTGGAAAATTTCTGGGTTTTATTGTTAGCCAGAAAGGAATCGAGGTGGATCCTGCAAAAGTAAAAGCAATACAAGATATGCCTGCACCGAAAACAGAAAAAGAAGTGCGCGGGTTTTTAAGGAGATTGAACTACATTTCACGGTTCATATCTCATCTAACTGCCACGTGTGAGCCAATATTCAAATTGTTGAGAAAAGAACAAACGGTCAGGTGGAATGAGGATTGTCAAAGAGCCTTTGAAAAGATAAAAGAATATTTGCAGATACCTCTGATTCTAATGCCTCTAGTTCCAGGACGGCCACTTATCATGTACTTGACTGTGCTAGAGGGGTCGATGGGGTGTGTTCTAGGCCAACATGACGAGTCTGGTCGAAAAGAGTATGTTATTTACTACCTTAGCAAAAAGTTTACCGACTGTGAATCTCGTTACTCACTGCTCGAGAAAACTTGTTGCGCTTTGGTATGGGCTGCTCGCCGACTGAGACAGTACATGAGCTCAACCACCGGTGTAATTGGTAGGAAATAGGCTCAACTACCGGTGCACTTGGTAGGAGGAAAAACAATAAGCTCTAATAAGGGAGGAATAATACCTACTACCATCAAAGTGAAGTTTAAACTGAAGTAAATATTCACAAAATGACCAAAGTTCAATCTAAGAACAAATTGGAAAGAAACGGTCAAACAAGACTCATCCCGAGGAGGAAATATCTCAATTGGGGAAAATTCCATCTAGATAATAAGTTGGGGAGGAAAATGAATCAAGATTATCCACGAGGAACAAACTCAGTGGGGAAATTAGAAAGGATAACACTTTTTGCTTAAAGGGTCAACACTCTAAACTTGAGGCAAGATAACACACACACTCCGTGGGGAAAACCACACCAAAGAGTGGGGAACAATGATAAACCAAAGAATGAAAGAATTCAAACATATGATGATATGCATAAAGCAAATGCATGAATATACGTATGAATATGCTGAAAAAACATATATAAAGATAAGCAACGGGTGACATAAATACCACAACAACCGGATATTCCGCTAATCCCAAAGCGACAAAGTTGGGGAGTCATGTTGGAGATTCAACTTGAAATTTTATAGGAGATAATAAAAAACCATCAAAGGAATAAAATCCTACTACAAGGCTTAACTCGTACAGAGGAATCGAGATTCAATTCACAAAGCATTCTTCAATAATGCATCAAGGATAACATCAGAAACTCCACTATGAGAGGATAACATGTTGGAGATACATCAATCAACACCAAATCTTCCATACTCTTTAGGGAGAAGAGGTAAGTGTACTTGTTAAACTCTGATGGGGATAAACATCTTCACAACTCTGTTGGGAATACAAATGAAAATCTACCAATGATTCCAATAAAGCATAGCCTAATGGAGTGCCAAACATCAACATCAACTCTGCAATAGGGGACCACAATGCTGAGGAAAGGTAATAATCTTCTAGGGATAGGGAAAGCTTCCACAATCCTGGCTAGGGACAAAGATATTCTTGTCAAGAATCAACCTCTGTGGGGAATAACTATCACACCACTCCTGCTCCACTTGGGGAAAGGGTGCAAGATTTGCTGAAGATCACATAGGAACCTGCTGGAAATTATCACATGAAGACCTACTGGGGATCTGAAAGAAAAACCTGTGGAGATCATTCATCACTGGAAAATTTCGGACTTGCTAACTCACGTGGGGATACCAGAATTTAACATCATAGCCAAAATACAGTTGTGAAGGATTTTAAATCAATACCTACCACCAGGTAAAAGAAAACCTCTAAACTGACTGCTATATCAATACTTCTGCTAGGAGATACAACCAACTCAAGCTAAGGAACAAAGACTAAGGTGAGGATTCCCTACATAAACACTTCTTTTCAAGTCAAGCATAATTTGCTGAGGAAAAGATCAAAAACTCAGCTGGGGATACTCTTGTGACATGAATATCACCTCTAATAACTCTTATGGGGAAGAAATTGGAACTCAAATTGGGAATATTCATACAGTAAACAAACCCCACTCCCACTTGTTGTTGAGGAGAAAAACATCCTTAATATCAAAGTGCCAAGACTATTCAGGAATTTCGTATGGAAACAACCGGATCAAACCCTGCTTTGGGAGAGGCAAGTTACACACATCAATACTTTACCATCCATGTAATCACTGTTGATATTCTTTCTTTATTCATATATCAAAAGAAAAATGTTTTTATAATCTTCAAAATTAAATTTATTAAATTTTTTTCAAAAATCATCGTAAAAAATAAATTGAAATTTTGTAAACAGAAACAACATAAAGAATTGCAAACAATTGGATAGAAGCTCAAATTCATTGATAAAATGGTAGTCAGCAAATGGCATGACTCCATGGATCATTACAAGTTTTAAAAATGGTAAATACATGGAAAAGGATTACATTGAAATAAAATGATCACTATTCTCCCTATCAACTTTGAACTCCACTGTGTCCGAAACTTTAGTCAAGGATGAGTGAATAAGAATCTTTGATGGGGAATTCTACTGAGGAATATAATCTGAAATCATCGGTTGTTTCAAGTGATCTAGTCTAGTGATGCAGTTACTTGCCATGATCCCTAACTTTTGCCTAGATTTCCCTTTCGGGTTTTCAATCTACCAGATTAATTATTTTTGTTTATGTCTCTAATTTTTGCCTGGATCGCTCTTTCGGGTTTTCAATCCATCGAGACGCTCATTTTTTCCTAAGTCTCCCTTTCGAGTTTTCAACTTAGCGAGATTTTCTTTTATTCTTTTAGGCGAAGTATTTATTGACTGCATCAACATTCACATGATGAGTGATCTCTCCACCATCCATAGTTGTAAGAATCAATGAAATGCCAGAGAAGGCTTTCTTAACAACATATAGGCTGTCATAGTTTGGAGTCCACTTGCCCCTAGAATCAGTAATGAAAGACTGGATCTTTTTTAGCACGAGGTCAACTTCTCTGAATACACGAGGTTTGACCTTCTTGTAAAAAACTTTCTTCATTCTTTGCTGGTACAACCGACTATGACACAAAGTTGTTATTCTCTTTTCCTAAATAAAATTCAACTAATCAAATCTACTCTGACACCATTCAACCTCAATAAACTTTGCTTCCATTATAACTCTCATTGATGGGATCTCAACCTTGACGGGGAGCACTGCTTCTATACCATAAACAAGTGAGAAATAGGTTGCCCCTGTTGAAGTGCGAACGAATGTACGATACCCATGCAAAGAAAAAGGGAGTATCTCATGCCAGTCCTTATATGTCACAACCATCTTCTGAATGATCTTTTTAATGTTCTTATTCGCAGCTTCAACAACCTTATTCATCTTCGGTCTATAAGGAGAAGAATTATGGTGTTGAATCTTGAATTATTCACAAATCTCTTTCATCATATTATTATTCAAGTTCGAACCATTATCAGTAATGATTCTATTCAGAACAACATATATGCAGATAATATTATTCTTGATAAACCGAACCACAACTTTCTTGGTCACATTAGCATAAGATGCCTCTTTCACCCACTTGGTGAAGTAATCAATAGCCACAAGAATAAAACGATGTCCATTCGAAGCCTTAGGTTCAATCATACCAATCATATCAATTCCCCACATAGAGAAAGGCCATGGGGACGAAATAACATTGAGATGAGTTAGTGGCACATGAATCTTATCATCATACACTTGGCAATTATGGCACTTTTTCACATACTTACAACAATTAGATTCCGTTGTTGTAAACACCCCAAATTTTCCCTCACTCATTTCATCATGGCTTGTGATTCTCTTCATTTGCATAAGTTCAATCATATCATCTCATAGTGCATTTTTGCTTCACTGCATTGGTTCTAATTCATCTGCATCTAGGGTTTGTGATCTGAGCAATCCAAGGGTCATCTGAGCCACTCCAAAGGCTTTCAATCATCTCAAGGGGGTCCATGTATGTTCAAGCATCATATTACATCCTCCCAAGATCAAGGAAGACAGAAAATCACAAGAACTGAGAAAGGCAGGGAAGCAGAGCCAAGTTTAACTACACAGATAACCTAAAATTAGGGTTTTGCTTTCAGAGGCCATAACTTCAAATTTTTTGGTCATTCTTGTTTCTATTGGTCTCTATATGTTATAGGAATCATACATACCAATTTTCATGAAGAAATTCAATGGGAAAGGCATCTGATCAGAAGATGACTTCTTGAGCAAGTCAGTGCAAAATCAGGGCATCTGAGGCCCCCAATCACCCACCCAAAGGGTCTTCTCCATCATTTTGGGTGTATATGATCTTTATTTGATCTTAGAAGATGTTAGAAGTTCACAAAATTGAAGAATTTCAAGTCATTTGCAAAGTTGCCATTTTGGGAAAGTGACTTGTAATGTAAACTTGCCATTTTGGGAAAGTTTTTCAACCTCCTCTTTTTGATTAAAAAATGCTTCAAATGAAAAACCTTTGGTCATGAAATTTGTAGATTGGATCCTCCCATTTTCAAAAAGTACAAGAACTCATTCTAATTCATTTTAGAACAAAAGTTATGGCCTTGAAAAGTTGGACAAAATCACTTAATTTTCACTTTTGTGCCAAAGAGGGATTTTTGCAAAACCTCATGCCAAGCTATTTTGTGACTTCAAATGGACTTCTACACATCATAACATCATAGTGCAATGCCTAAAAGTCAGAATTGGCCCAAGAATTTCCAAGTTTCATGACTTGTGCATGAAGAAATCAAGAAAGGGCCAAACTTCATGAAAATTGCAAAACCCCCCACAACTTCCCACAAACTTGCTGATTTGCCTCAATCTCATTTCCATGGTCATCCTTGAATCAAGCTGCAGCATACATGCCTTTGTCCTAGGCCTGAAACAGCCCATACCTCAAAGGACACATAGCCTTGACTTTTTGCAAAACAAGCCATACCAATCAGCATAGCCCACACCAACTCCACAGGTCTATCACATCTTGATACATGGACCAAACACAAGCCATTTGACACAAGAAGCAAGCCTGAAACCACAACATCACCATAGTTCACAAAAACTCCCTCTTTTGCATTTTCTATCGAATCCCATAACTCAGCCATTTATTCTCAAAACTTCTTCCACCATTCATCTTCAAATCCATCACTGATCATAAACCACCCCTTACTTTGCCCTAAAAGCCACCACACACCAAATACAATTTTTTCCCCTTTTGAACTGAGCTTCACTGAACTTCAAAGAAAGGACACAAACACTTCAGCCAAGCATCAAGGAAGCTCAAGGGAGGTTAGAGGAGGTTGTTTGCATCAAGAAGAAGGCCCAGACAACTCCATTGGCAAAGCTCCATCTCAGGTATCTTCTTGAAACTTTTTTCCAGAACTTGTTTCTTTAGTTATAGAATGGTAGAGTGTGTTCCACTGATCACAATGAACCTTGAATGGTGAAAAATGGTTGAGTTTTGAGTGTGTATGCATGTTCTGAAATTTTGTTCAGTTTTAGGTTTTTGTTTGAATCTTGTTGTTGATGAAAAATAAATGAAGTTTGATGCTGGATTCTTGTTCTATGGGGTTTGGGGATCATTTCTGGAGATTTGGGGGGTTTGATTTGGCCTAGGGAGTATTTTAGAAAAATCTCAGGGGAGAGGTGGCCGGAGAAGATGACCGGAGGTCACTTCCGGCCACCTGAGAGTCATTAATGCTTTAATCTGGATTAGGGCTTAGTTTGAATGTAGAGCGTACGATTTTGTTTCCCGCGCGCGTCCAATTGTTCAGATCATCCCACTTAACCCTAATCCACTTAATTAACTTAATTAATTAGGGTTTAATTTTAAATATGCCAGTTTGAATGTGGACCCTCAGATCACGCGCCAAGTCAATTCCCGCGCCTTAGGTTCAAATCCCAGCCTTTGGATCAGTTGACTTTCCATTTAATTTGATTTTTATTTCATTTTCATTGCATTTTCTTTCTCATTTATTTTAAAATATCAAAACACATCACAAAAATTTTATTTTTTGCATGCTGACTTAAAATATTTTTCTCATTCTGAAAATAATTTTTATTTTATTTTTTGCATAAAATTTGTATTTTTAAAATATTTAAATGTTTATTTTAATTAGTTAATGAGAATTAATTAATTAAAATAGCATTTAGGTTTCTAAAAAAAAAAAAAAAATTCACATTGCATTTGATGTATTTAGAAACATTATCAAACTCTTCAAACAAATTTCTTTTTGGTTCTTAACCTATTTTGACATTTTCCCTTGGAATTAAAGTTATTAAAAGGCAATATTTTTGTTCTAACTTAGAAAAATTCATTCTGCCTAACCATGAAGAGTTTGATGTTGGTTATTTTTGCATTGCATTCTTCATATCATGTAGTTTCTAGGGTAAAATTGGTTTGAATTTATCTTTCATTTTCAATTTGATGTGCATTTTTCCTTTTGAAGTGTTTTAAAACCCTAGCCAACTTGAGAAAATCATAACCCCCATTAGGTTAAGAGTTAGGTCCCCTCCTTTGGGCAGTGAACTTGTGTAGGGTTAGGGTTCCTTTGATCCCATCTTCAATTTTTTATCATGTCATTTGCTTCTGATTTTGAATTTTGCATTGCATATTGTATGTAAACCCTAATTTTTGCCTTCATTTGCATCCATCTTCCATTTGCTTGCATACAAGAGATTGCCATGACATTTTGTGCATTCACATGACTTCTAAGACATCCTAGGACATATTAGAATCATGTTTGATCATTGCATCATTCATTTTCCATGTTATGCATTCATTCCATTTCATAAACTTTCATGAACTTTTATGGTTCAAAGCATGCTCCATTTGCATCCTCATCCTTGTATGATCATCCACAACTCTTGACATGTGTTTGCATCATCTCTTAGCATCATTAACATCATTTTTATGCCTCTGGTTTTGGTTTGTATCATTACATTTCATCTCATTTTTATTTCATTTCATTTCCTTTCACTAACTTTTCAGGTGGTAAGTAATTGAGAAGTGAATTTGCCTTCACTTCTCATAATCTCTTCTCATCTCTATTATGCATTCATTGCTGCATTTTATTTGTGGATTAGATTGAGCTTGCTCACTCATGTTCCTTCTCCTCATTCTTTCTTCAAGCAACTTATCTTCTTAAGTGAAGTAAGTTGTCTTGCTTCTTCTATTTCTTCCTCCTTTCATCTGCTTCTTCCTTGGTGGCTTTCCTCTTGAAGATCTTTTGCAAGCCTCATAAAACCTAGGAACAACCAAGCATGATCACAATTAGGGTTTGATTAGTCCCCCATTAGTTTTACCTTTGTGTCATCTTTGTGTCTTCTCTCCTCATCTCTTAATCATGGACTAAACCCTTAAGGTTTTAAGGCTTTGTGATTAAGCTTATACCTGCATCCTTCTATTAGGATAGAGTGTATAACTTTAATCCTAAGTGTTAAACCCTTAATGTGTTTAAATCCTCTAATCAATTCATCTAATAATCACTAAGACATCAAGCTTGTAACTTGGGCCTTGCATTAGGGTTCTAATTCTTCCTTAACAGGTTAAGAAGGACTAACCCTAGTGTTAATGGACAAGTCCCCCTCAAGTTGTCTTACAAACCATAAAATCCACTTCTTAATCCTACCATTAACTAAAATCCATTTAATAAAGGCCTTGTTTTGTCATGAGGTTAATCCCTAATCATGGATTAAGTTGAGGAGCCTTCCTCAGCTTAAATGTTCTCATCTATTATCCTTCTATTAGGATGGTGTAATGGGTCCACTGAATCCTTGATTATGGCTTAAACTCATTACTTAACACTAAACAAAAACACCAAAAACATCTAAATAATTACAAGTAGGTTAATGATCTTAATCCTACATCATGGTGATTAAGTGTGAGGTGTTTACTTCATACTTAAGGTATTCTCATTACCCTTAATCAGAGGGAGGATGTGATGAGTTTACTAACCCTTGGTTTAGGCTCAAGCTCATTAACTTATGACAAACCTCCAAAAGCAATAAAAGATTGAAAACATAAAAAACAAACAATAATCGTCTCCTCCGGGATTCTTTTCTCATCATCTTCACTCACAAACGAGAACTTGCTTCTTCCGTCTAATGCAAGACAGTTTGCACCTGAGCCAGATAGGTCATACACTTGAGCATAGACAAGCAAGCAGTTCACAAGTCAATTTATCTTTCAGTCTCTTTGAGTCAAACTACGGTGTTCTGACTTCCTCATTGCACGAGAGGATACTCAGGCATAACTTAACAGTTATCGAACAAAAGTCTTTGTATATTCCCCCTCCTTCCAGCATTATTCTTTAAGTCTCATTGTCTTGAGCTTTGCACTCCTTCCTTACACTGACACTCCTTTGATTCACTTCACATTTCTTTTACACTGACACTTGCATTCTTTTCCAGCTTTTGCACACAGATAGCACTGACACTACCCCTCTAAACACAAACTTTCAAGCGTGGATCCCGTCGAGTATGGTAGACAATTTGGGTGCTAATACCTTCCCAGGTTGTAACCAACCCCCTTTCTCAGTTTCTCTGGTTCGCGACCGTCTTGTCCATATCTTTCTAGGTTTATGCAGCATTACCTTTCCTTCGGGATAAAAATGCCTAGCTGACGACTCTTTTCTTTCCAGTTCACCCTTGTGTGTTCTCTTTCTCTTTCGCCGACCGTTCGCGTCTGTACCCCTCTTGACCCAGGTGTCATTTGGTGGGAGCGACAGCTTGGCGACTCTGCTGGGGAGTCTTATATTGTAACCAGGGCTTCTGGTTCTTTTTGTGGGTTCCTCCTAGCGCTTGTTTGATTTGTGTTTACAGGGGTGTTATGTGCTAATTGTGTGTTTATTTATATTGCTTTATTTATTGCTTTCTGTACAGCTTTATTTATTGCTTTCTTTACAGTTTTGCATATTTCATACTGTCATTGCTAGATCTGGTTTGTTGTTTTGATGGGTGGGGGTTCCATTGAGAGTTTGAGGTCCTATACCTGGGACCTGAGTGACACCTAGGCTAGAGTGGTTCATGTTCTTTCCCATTCCATTTCGGTCTGGTGCGGGAATATGAAACACGGTTCAGATGTGGGTTTCTTCTTGAGAACTCTGTGCTACAGATTTTCTGTAGTGCTAGGGCTATTTGGGAAGCCTGCTAAGTCTGGATGACCTTTATTATGACCTTCAGAAGCTGAGGTGAATTAGAGGAGGATCTTTTATGGTTATTGTAAACACTGTACCTCCGGGTTAGAAGTGTTTACACTTCACATAACTGATCCAAGTTTGAGGATCCTTGTTTTAGAACATTACCTGTGAGGGGGTTGGGACTGTTTACAGGTTTGCAGGTACCCTTGGCCATATCATACCCTGTTTTTGTTTTGATTAAGAATACTCCACTTTGGACAGTTCTTGTGATTAACCCCGGAGATGTGACTCTTTATTTGAGTCCCCCACCTTGGTTACTGGATTTCTGAACCTCCATCTGGTCTTTCTTTGAACATACATGGACTCATATCAAGATAGATAGTCAGATCCAGCTTGATCACAACCCCTTGCATATCATTTGCATATATCATCATTGCATCATTTAACATTTGTTTATTTGTTTTTCAGGGTATCCACATCATATCTGGTTTGGTTTTGACCCCTTCTCCTGCATAGACCTTTGCTTCATCAGTTATCTGCTTCAGCTATTTTCATCATCAGCCTGTCAGTGGCTCATTTCAAGTATTAGTCTGTAATCTTCATCAGTACCAATCTTTAGTTTCTTCAACAGCATCCATGACTACTCCCAGGAAGAGCAACATATCCTACCATTTCTTTGAGCCTGTGTTGACTGGTATCAAGCAGGTCCAGTCACTTATCACACCTGACCATATCCCTTTGTTTAGAGAGCACTATAGAGGTATCCTAGACATGGTTATGGACCTTGACCCTTCTCAGAGGAGCATGATCCACACATGCCTGCAGTTTTATGACCCACCATTGAGATGCTTCACATTTCTAGACTTTCAGCTAGGGCCTCTGCTGGAAGAGTTTTCTTTACTGACTGGAGTACCTATCAGAGGTGGAATCCCCTTCAATCCAGAAATGCCAGCTCCCAGCAATGGAGAAGTAGCAAAAGCACTGTACCTGGGACCTGCCTTGATTGAGCAAAGTGTGACAACAAAAGCTGGGATCCCTGGTTTGCACTTAGATTTCTTGATTTCTCAGGCCATCCTGAAGGCCTCATTGGGGGAATGGAAGGCAGTCTGTGCATTGTTGGCCCTCAGCATATATGGGGTTATACTGTTTGCAGATGAACCAAAATTTGTCAGCAAGAATGCCATCCATCTGTTTCTCTTGAAGAACCCAATACCTACACTGCTGGGAGGCTTTTACTACTCCATTCATCAGAGGAATGAGAAGCAAAAGGGGAAGTTGGTGAGATGTTGTGCTCCTTTGTTTCATACCTGGCTGCTCAGACACCTGCCTAAGACAAATGCCTTCCTGAATCCCCACCAACAGAAGAATTGGGCCAAGAGGCTCATTGCTTTGACTTCAGATGATATTAGATGGTGCACCCAGAGCACCAAGGGCAAATACATTATCACCAGCTATGGACAATACCCAAATGTGCCTCTAATAGGAGACAACTGGGTTATGCTTTGGTTCACCCTCCCAGAGTACAAGACTTGGCTGAGACCTTGTATTGCAAAGTGAAACCTAATTCAGCTGCTGTCAGACAAGCATCCTGGGCTTGGGACAACATCCAGACAAATGGGATGGCTATTCTAGGGATGTGTAATAATGTTGCTTCATCTCAATACTATGACTGGTTCCGTACTAGAGCTCAGATTACTGGAATGCCTTTCACATTGGAGGACATGCCTGGACCATCTACAACACAGCCAGCAGCAACTGTCAGCCTGGAAGAATTTGAGAAATTGAAAGAAAGGAATGAGAACCTATCTCAAGCTTTAAAGAAGACTCTATGGGAAAGGAGTGATGGTCGTCTGGACATTGAGAGATTGGAGAAGCTCAGGGTGGAACATCTTGCCAAAATTGAGAAGACAGAGGACTATATCAGGAAAGTAAGAGCTGGGGAACACATATTGAAGAATGCCTGTAAAGAAGCCAAGATTCAGAAGGCTAGGACTGAGCTCTATCTACAAGAGAGTCAGGCTAGGTGGGTCAGAATCACTGAGGCCCGTACACAAGAAGACCAGAAGACTCAAGCCAAGATTGAACATTTAGAGGCCAATGAGAAGAAGCAACAGGAAGCTTTGTTGGCAGCCCAGAAAGAGATTTCAGAGTTAAAGCTCAGAGCAGGATTGAAAAGATCAAAGGACCGGGACAGGCATAAGAAGTTGACCACTGCCATTGCTACCAGGAACCTCCTCATTAGGACCATTATAGAACACCCAGCTGGTCCAGTGACTGAGGCACTCCTGAAGGAAGTCAGAGAGGATGAGTTTGGATTGGATGTCTGACTTCTTTGCTTGTTGTTCATTTCCATTTGATGTACTTTTTTCTTTTTGATGTATTTTGACCCTCCATGGGCATATGTTGTAAAAAAACAGACTATGTATTGTTCATCATTTGTAATATATTAGTTTGTTTTCATTGGGCTTCTTTTCTCAGCAACAACAAGCATCTTCCTCGAGGTCTGGAAAGGTCAAAACCAAGAACCAAACCGGATGCCTTGGAAAACAAATAGGCATACTGCATTGCATACTAACTTTTGTTTTGTTTTGTAGGTTTTATTATTATTGTTTCTAACTTTGTTGTCATCTCAGGAAACATTGCTCGTCGCCGAGTGTTCCCTGTCAACCGCGCGCACCGGTATCCGACTCGTAACAACCTTCCCGGTATTCAAATGGAACAAGTACAGCAGGATCTGACTGAGGTCAGAAATCAGATGGCTAATGAGAGAGTGGAAATGAGAAATCATATGTCTCAATTCATGGCTGTGATGACTGGCTTGGCCCAGAGTCAAGACAGGTTAAGAGAACTGGTGGAAAGACAAACTCCTGAAGAGCCTCATCTTGGAACAAGAGGAACTAGTAACAATGAACGGGGTCAGCCTCGTATTGATCTACCAGTATTTGGACCTCATCTGGATCCAGAAGCCAACATCCCAAGGAATGTGTAGGGTAATACAACTGGAGGGAGAATCTTGCAAGAGGATCCCCAAGAAGAGCAGTTTACTGTTATGGGAGTTGGAGATGAAGTATATGACAGGAGATTGGACGAAATTGCTGAGAAGTTGAGATCTTTGGAGTCTCAGAATTCTTTGGGCTTCGATGTGATGGACATGGGGCTAGTGGATGGGGTGAGAATTCCCCACAAATTCAAACCCCCATGCTTTGAAAAGTACAATGGTACCTCCTGTCCTCGCACTCATTTGCAGTCTTTCCTGGGGAGACTTAAAGCTTATACTATGGATGAGAAGTTGTGGATGTTCTACTTTGAAGACAGTCTGACTGGGGCTTCGAGAGAATGGTATTCACACTTGTCCAGGGCCACCATAAGATGCTGGAAGGATTTGGATGAGGCTTTCATCCGACAATATCAATACAATCTGGACATGGCTCCTAACAGGACCCTTCTGATGGGAATGTCTCAATCTTCCAGAGAAAGTTTCAGGGAATATGCCCAAAGGTGGAGACAGCTTGCTGCTGCTGTCCAACCACCCATGTCAGAAAGGGAAATAGCTGACATGTTCATGAATACATTGCAAGGGACCTGTATTGATAGATTGGCTGCTTTTTCCTCTACCAGTTTTGCTGATATGGTCATAGCTGGTGAAAGGATTGAAAGCCTTTTGTGGGACCCCGAAGAGCCGGTGAGACCAATTCCATTCATACAAGCAGGGGAAGACCTCAGTATGTTCACCGGTCAGTAGCAGCTGTTACCATTCCAGCTCCGATTCCTCAACAATCAGCATATCCTCAACAACAACCACAATATCAACAACAAGTTCAGTATCCGCAACAGAGAACCTACAATAACAACAACAACAGCCAACAACAACGTCCTTTTCAACAAAGACCATCACAGGCAAACAGGGTAATTGACCCAATCCCAATGCCGTATGCTGCACTCTTGCCACAACTCCTAAAGCTAAACCTAGTCGAGTTAAGGACATTGGCACCTCCAGATCCTTCCAATATGCCAAAGAATTATGATGCCAATGCCAGGTGTGCATTCCACTCAAACGCACCGGGGCATAATACTGAAAAATGCAGGGCCTTACAGATGAAAGTCCAAGACCTAGTGGACTCAAAAGCTCTCAACTTTGCACCTCCTCCAAATGTCACAAGGAATCCAATGCCTAGTCACAACGGGCCTAGGATTAATGCTATTGAGGGAGGCAAACCATCCACCCTGATCACTAGTGTTGCACAAATCCAAAGACCTTTGGTTGAAATCAAAGCTCAGCTGTTAGAGTGTCAAGTGTTCCCCGGATGTGAGCTCGGCTGTGGATATTGCAATATCGCAGTCAATGGGTGTGAAAGGCTGAGAGACGGCATAGATGGTCTTATTAAGGATGGTATTCTTCAGATTACTACAACGGCGCCTACAAATCCAATAATTCCTTCACTGGAAATCACAGATACTCCTACAACGTCAGCAACCATTGTTCCAACGGATTCTACTACAACTCCAACAACTGCTCAATCAATCACTTCAACGGATACAAGTTCAGTCGCCATTCTTGTTACAACTTCAACACCCATTATTCCAACAGTACCTTCTACAACATCAGCAATAATTGATGAAAGTGTCTCAACGGTTACCATATACTATGACCCTGCAAACATCCCTGCCAACAACCCACAAAATGTCACTCCTGCCAGAGCACCAATCACCATATACTATGATCCACACACCATTATAGTCCCTTCTGCAGCTGCTATCAGTCCAGTAACCATCACAGTGCCTGAGCCAGTTCCTTACAAAAGCAATAGTGCCATCCCTTGGCATTATGGCTCAGATCTGTACTGCGAGGGGCAGAAAATCACTTTAGA